>VFFE01007914.1:17872-436299 GCA_008921705.1 Burhinus oedicnemus | reverse complement strand
AAGTCAGTTCTTCCTAGTCTCTAGACAGGGCATTTTAGAATCTGTGTCAAAACTGATAGCTTTAAGAAAAAAAAACAACAAAACCCCAACATTCTCCAATTCTATTTCTGACTATTCAGGCTGAGATCTGGAAGTTACACTTTTTTGGTGTGATTTATTAATGGTCACAAAGGATAATGATTATTTCATGTCAAATTTTATCCTCTGGTGTTGTGTTGATTGCAAGATGCAAACCTAAGCAGGTTTTTCTCATATGGGTGTGGAAATGCCGACGTTAACTTTGATATCTCTACCAATATGTCTTGATCAGCATTTTCTCTGTCTTCAGCTATAGCTGTCACTTATAATTGTCTGTGTAACAGAATTTCTCCAAATAATTTTGAAGTCCTCTGAAGGAGTCAAGTGCTCTTCAGATGAAAGTTTAATCTTTTATTTTTACAGGTTTTTTCTTTTTCTTCCTGGACCGTAAAAAGTAGTTTAAAAGCTGTCCCAATTTTACCTTCTACTGCTGTACTTTATTATTCAATACAGACTTATAAGATCACTTGTAATGTTGTTCAAGTATCTCTTGGCTTCTTTAGAAAAGATGCGGTACACAGATGAACTCAGGCAACTATCAATAAACTTTAAGTAACATACAAAGGAGTGGGACCTTCAGGTTTCTAGGTCTAGTCCAAAATTTCAGAACATAAGACAACTTAAAGAGGCATTAAATTAAAGGCAATCAGTGGAAGGCAACAGGTTAGAACAATGCAGGTAATATTGGCATCATATGGTAACAACTGAACAGGGACTAACAGACTGCAAAGAGTGGAAAAAAGTCCTTGATAAATAAGGAATTTCTGCATTACGCTTCACTGCTGATGCAGCCAAAGTGATGCTGTATTAAAAAGGAAGGTGCTATGCCAAACTGTGAATTCATATCATTGTGTAACTAGGATGAAACAGCATTCACTGAGGAGCACTTATGACTGAAAATTAGGAGTTTTCCAGAGAAGCTCTGGGAGTACAATGCACATTTTTCACTAAATGTTAATGGGATTTGGGTACCTAACTGCATTACTGACCTTTAAAAATCCCTATCAAAGTGACTGAATTGCAAACAAAAAATACAGAATTTCTCATTAATCTCCACTATTGTGCTAGTAGACTGGAGGTTAGCCAGTATTGTAGCCATCTTTAAATGATGTGTTAGCGGTGCACCTGAAAATTATAGACCAGTGAACATTACTTTAGTATTAAGTAAATTAGCTGAAAACACATTTAAAGAGACTTATAAAACACACAAATGAACGTAATACAATAGAAATCAGTAGAGTTTCTTTAAAAGGAAATTGTTCTGCTTAAGCCTCATTTTGTTCAAAAGAATTGAAACAATAATGGATAAAGAATTGTTAAACGTAATTTAGTTGGCCTTCTGAAAGGCCCTCTGGAAAATTCTGGCCCAAAGATGCTAGCAGGAGGAGCAAGTAGTCTTTGGGAAAAGTGTAATTTTTAATAAGTGTGCTGACATGAAAGCACAAAATTTGAAAGACATAGTGGCTATTAAAAGTAAATGTTTTCAAGAAATCAGTATTGGAAATATTATCACGCTATTATCTAGGGAGGTGATGGGTCCCTATCTTGGCATTTATAGTTGGTTTTGGTCAACCAGCTTTAAAATTGCATAGAAAAGGTCTGCAAACATAGAAACATGCTAAAAAAATAATAAGCCTCATGATTGTCATTATTTTCATCATGCTGTAAGAGAAATTTTAAAAGGCAAAGACTCTAAAATTGCCCAAAAATAAATAACGATAAGTAACAAAAGAGTAATTACAGTGTATTTATAGTTATTTTTGCCAATTGCTGTACTAGCAAATCGCTTGAGACTAGTTGCTGTCATTGAGGCCGATGTCTGCTAAGCACCTATGTCCTTCCTATTAAACTTTCACAGACTCCAAAAAAGAATAGCATCTAACTTTTCTATCTACTATTCTCTGCTAAATCTCAAACCATGCCTGATAATTATTTCAGAGTTCTAGTTGTTATATGCCAAAAAAAGGTCAAGGACTTTTCTAACAATTCAATAGTGTAAATACCCAAGTTCCAGTGCCCAGGAATGTTCCTTAATGCTTCTTATTGACTAGTGTAGAAGTAACCATTATGTATGACTGAGGTCCAGATTCATTATTAGAAAAAATAAATTTTAAAAAACCCAACCAACCAAACAAACAAAAAAAACCCACTCAAAATCCACCACAATAAACTACTTGATTACTACTTCCCTGTGTCATTCGTGACAATTCAAGCAAACATCGGATGGTTACAAAGTTGCTAGAAAGTCAGACCAAAATGCCAAGCTTGCATTCTCCTATAACTGGTGCAAATGAATATAACACACCTACATCCAAGACAATGCAAGATTTACACTTACAGTAAAAATTTCATCTACCTCTATGCCACTCAGAATACAATTATAAGGTTACCAGCTACCTCTCATCGGATAACGACTTATCATTCATTACAAGTACTCAGAAACAAGTTTGTCCTTTACGGATGATATAAGCCCTGAATTGTGTATAGAAGGATTGCAACTCCTAGCCATGCTGACTCAGAAATCGCACAGTCATTTGAAGACTCAATTTACCTAGGCCTAATTCTGAGGTCAGGCTGGCTCCTGTGAAGTACAGGGTAGACATGTATTTGGAAGTCCAAGTTTAGCTGAAATCCATGAAGTTTGTGAATATTGTAATGAGGCACAGTTCTGAACCAGAAATGTCAGTCAAAGACCATAACTGTCTCCCTGTGTAAAGAGAGGATAGTCTACATGCATCTTGAGTACCACTCACATCTGGATCTGAGGGTCTACAGACAGTTTGACCTCTGGGAGGGCCCATTCCACAGGACTGAATCTTAGTTCCTGGAAGAGCCGTAGAGACACGGAGCTTAATTCAGTTGCCTAAAGATTGTTTTCCAGATGCTTTAGTGTGACTAAGACATTTAGCAAGGGAAGCAGATATGGCATTGAAGTAAGTAGAGACTTGCACTTTTCTGAAACAAGTACGGTACTCTATTAAATTTCATCTGGCACTAGATGGAATAAACAACAAAGCCATGTCTACACATTTGAACTGAGCCCCAGAAATCAGTACATAAGTAGCAACAGGGCTGTGACCACAATCACTTCCAGCACACTATCTCAGCAGACTAAGTACACTTACAAAAATGATGTACAAGGCTTTTGTGAATTGGACCCTCCATTTTCAAAGCTAAGCACTTTTTTCCATTTAAAAATCCCATTCATTTATTGCCAAGAGAAAAAGACACACATGATCTTACATAATTTAGCATCTTCATTTGCTTGAGTGAATTATTTAAAAAACAAATTTAATTTACATTTTATTTTGCCCTAAATAAATTTTTGAGCACAGTATATCATACAAAGCTAAGTTCCGTTTGCCAGTGAAAAAACACATCATCATATTAAATGCCAAAATCTTTCAAAGCACATCTTTCTTCCAACCGAAGAACTTTTAATTAACTCAGACATAATGATACATCACCTTACAGATGTAAAATATCCCATCTGTCAGCCTCTTCTTTTGATTCCCCTAATGTTGAAACCTATGAGGCCAAAACCTCCATACTGCCGGCTGACAAATTGCTTAAGTTTCAGCAGATCAGTTTCTGTGAAGGTGTTATTCTACCCTTGTACTTCAAATCCCACATCTGTATTTCCTATACAGTAACCTTTTTATTGCTCTTCTCTACAAATTTCTGACTTTCAGTGCATCTGAAGAGTACATCTTGTAATTAGGCCAGAAAAAAGGCACTTTATTTTTAAATTGTGTGTCAACACACTCTGCAGTCCTACAGACTTTCTGTTCTTCACTTACACAAAATATTCTCACTTGCTTTCATGAGAAAATCTTCAGCTCCCTACTGCTTTTGTGCTGAGAAACTTGTAATTTCTGTATGCCACATGCCAATAAGAACACAAGGAGATACTAGCTTATGAAATGAAATAGTATTAACATCCCTATTAATTTATCGCTTGTCATTAAACACAGACATTCAAACATTTGCATACCTTTCCTTATTGCACACAGCAGACTTCCATGACATATGTATCCACAAAGTTCATTTGCATGCTTTGATTAGAAAATTCTTCTCCAACTACTGTAGACCATTTGATTCAGTTGGATATTGAAAATGTATATGTTAAGTTAGGTATAAAACGAATTTGTTGTTTCAGTGAAGAATTCAGGGCTGTGTTTCAGCAGTATAATCTTAAGGTAAGCTGGACTGTGAGAAGTTGTTTATCCATGCTAACTTCCAATCAGTAGTCTGTAGTGTTCGTATGGAAGACAGAGACACTTGTTCAGTCTTTAACTTAATTTCACATATCCAGAAATGACCTTACAAGAAAGAAACTAGATTTTGAGGGCTGTTGATTCTATTGAGCTATAACAGCTCATCTCTGTTAAACGCTTGACAGCCCACTGTTACTCACTCTTGCTCAGGTACATAACAGTTAGAGATAAATAAGGTTTCCGTTTCCAAATAAGTCCAGAATTTTTCAGCATTATCTTAGTACTTTGCCTAGTAGAAGATTTAAACCACATGACTTATGCCATTTCTGTTGGCCAATTTCATTGTTCGTTGTCCTTCACAGCTTGTTAATTAGGAAGTTTTCCCCAAGTATTAATATTTTCCATCTCCTTTGCTGTTTTCCACAGCTTTCCCAAATAGGTTTTTTTGTTCTTGGAAGTCAGAGGACAGCTGAAGTTACTACAAGTTATAACACTAGTGAAAACAGGTAAGATTCAGCTAACCTAGGACATCTGTTCACTCATTAGGTTCCCTTTATGTTCAGTGAAAAGATATAGACACTGTGGGTGTGTAATTGATTGAATGATCTGGTTTAGATATACATGTTGGTGAGATACATTACTGTAGTAACCACTTAAATATATTGGCTATACCTCCATGGAAGACAAGGATGACTAGTTCAAATGAAAATCTGCCTTTAGTCAAATGAATCCTAAGCAAAGTTTATGCTATGTATGTGCTACGTCTGCATATTTTTAATAGTTTAGAGCAGGATCGATATATGAACAGAGATAACACAGGGAAGTTATATAGTGGAATATCAGCAGATACCAGGTGTACCCTTACAACAGTTCAAATACTGTTTTGTATGTGGCATATTGTACTGAGTTTATAATCCTTTATGAAATATTTTTTTTGTGCTTGTTTAAAATACTGTGGCCTTTTTCATAGGAGGAGGTACATTATTCCTAACATCCTCTCTCTATAAAGGAATTATACCTTACATTTTTCCTCCTGGAGCATTGAAAGTCCTATGAAGGAAGATACTTCCTTTCCTTTATTGGAAAACTGTAGGAAAAAGAAAGCAAAAAATAATTACACTTTCCACTAAATTTCTAAACTTTTACTTAATCTGTCCATCCAAAACAAATGTAATTCATGGAGATAATATAGCATAAATTCCATGCTATTGTTCTACTGGTATTGTTTCTCTTCTAGGCAGTTATCATGATTGGGAAGTTACTCTGGAATTTGCTTCTCAGAATGGAAAAGAAAGTACATATTCTGGAGAAAACATCAAAAAGCTAACTCACTACATGCTTAACTTTTAGCAGAGGCCATAACCATCTTCTCAGAATGAAAAAGTAAAATATTTTAGTCCATAATGTCAAATAATTGGAAGCAAAACATGCTCAGAACCTTCTGTTTGCATTTTGTCTGACATTTTGGGAATTAAAGGCATCCCTAAAGCATCATGAAAATGGATATATACAAGCTTAATGATTGCTAAAAGGAAGATACGCAGGCACTGTAAAAATATAAAAGATTTATCTGTGGTAAGAATTTTTGGCAGACCTTGTAAGAACAGCCTCATATGAAAAAGGTTACTTTGTGGCTAGAAGATGAACTGAATGGTTTTTAAACAGTGTGGGAAGAGTCTAGAGTGTCTACGTAGTTGTTTTGCAAAGGTGACAACATAAGGCATACTAGTATAAAATCAACATTATCTACATTAATAAAAATACGAAAGAACAAGGAAAAGGATATCTTTATTCTTCCATAGGTATAATTTTATCAGCAGTTGTTAGTGTGCTATTGCTCAAGAGAACCTGCATACTTGAAGTAGATAGTTAAAAAGGAAATACATTGTTTGAGGAGGGCTGAGGTGATATGCTTTATCTCATGTATGAATAGAACTTTAGAGAGCAGTGAAAAAAGATTCTTCAGCAGCAGCATAAAAAGGTATCTGTTTAGTTTGCCAATACATCTAACTAGAGGACAAAACCTACATTATGTGGAAAATACATGTGGCATTTTCTAGAAAGCAATCTGACAATTTGGAGAATACATCTGCATGAAATAGAAACTTACTTTACTTTGGTTTGGAGCTGAAAATTCTTGAACATAATCTGTTCAAGTTTATGGCTGCCATATGGCTTTCCTGTGATAAATTGCTAGAGTGCGTAAGTAAATAAGAATACACAAAACAAATCATACAAATTAAATCATGCAATTCCTAACAGAATATTTAAGATCTAGGCTACTGTTGGCAGATCAATGGTCAAGCATATTTAATTTTCAAACTAGCAGAGGATGTTTATATGGATCATTCCGATAGTTAATCAATTTACAATATGTTTAGTATGCAGCCTTCCTAGCATTAGAATGAGGTACTCTGCGAGCAATCCTTTTCCACTTCTATTTAGTACTTCTGTTTTGTAAAACTTGGATACTTTAAAACTACTAGACATGGAATATCATTTTCTTCACTAAGAGGCTAAGGGATTAAGGGGTCCAAACCTTACTGAATTTTTTAAGGAGAGAAAGAGGAAAAATGTGGTATCTACCTTTTTTCAGCTTTTCTGGAAACCCCCTCTTTGCTGCTCCATAGCAAAGATTTAAAATTAGTTGTCTTTCCCAACTTCCTCTTATTCCTTTGCTGTGAAAGACATTTGGAGAAAAGTGAAACTGAGACCAAGGCTGGCATGGAGCGGGAATGAGGAAACATGGGCAGATCTTAAAAGCATCACCTAGCTCTATAAGCACAGGCATGACCAGGAGTTAATCACAGCAATCTCTAGGTGTTTTGATGAATGACAAATAATCAGACAGATCCTGTGCTAGAGTCATTTAATATAATATTTTGCAGAATAATGCCTAGAAATATTATGATCTGCAGTGTGTGGAGGGGGAACACAGTGGAGGGAATGACACATTTTTTTGTCCCCAAAAATACTTGAATGATGCAGAAATGTGTGGGTCTGGTGACAATATAAAGGAATAAGGCAGAAAGGAGAAAAGAAGCAAATAATTATGTTCACTTTGTACAATTATGCAGCTTTGCTAGTGACTCTGTTAGAAATAGTTGGATCCCTGCTTCTGCTAGACTTTTTAAATAGTTCCTTTTAAGATGACTCAGATGTTTCTGAGAATTAGATTAGGATAGGAATCACGTTGTTAATATACAAGCAATTATATTTTTAAGTAAAACCTTGTGCTTATACTTTGGAGAACAAATATGAAATTTGGAGATGATGTCAGTTGAGAATCAGGGAATTCTTCTGTTTTTGTGAATGCTGGTGTGAATTTCCACTTAGTGGATTTATGACATTCATTTTCAAGCTATTTATTATATTCCAAAGCTCATGTAAAATGAGATAGTCCTATGTAACAAGATCACTCTGACTGCGGTATCTAAGTGCTAAAGGATTTCAGGAAGTGTCCAAACTTAATGGCCTCCATAAGTTTAATTTAACTGGGTATATTCAAATTACAAAATTATCTTTATCAGTGTGACAATGTACTAATTTGTTCCCATGAAAGTCTTGCCACAGAGTAGTGTAATCTCCAAGCACTATGGGAAGTGTTGTTATTTTCCTGTCCTTTTTTCACTTGATTATTTATTTACAGCTCAATAGAAAACAAAACTCTTTACAAATGAAAACTAAGATGTACCTTTCAAAATGTCTATTTATTCTGAATTATAATTAAAATCCAAATGTTTAACATTAAACTATAACCAAGAACTGACATTCTGAAACAAAACCAATCATCTAAGAAACTACAGAATGTATTGTTTAATAACGGTCAGTCTAGCAGCATCAATACAGATAAGCCTTTACTCAATACTGAAGACAAATAATGATTTATATTAGACTAAGCAAAGCTGATATAATTTGAACCAAAAGTCAAAGTCAAAATGAAATGTTTCAATATGATCAAAACCAAGGAGACAAGCAAAGGAGTCCAGATAATTACTTGTTTAATAGGAAAAAAACCCTCACCATTGCAATCATTTACCAGTGCTGTGGTACGCTGTCCAAATGTACATCAAATACTAAATTACTAATTTTCTCACTGATTTTTCAATAATATCTCAAACTGAATTACCATTGTATGTTTATGCTTGTCTATGTATTTTTTGTTTTCTGTTATTTCAAATGCCTATTCATTACTGGGGGCATTTTGGAAGTATTGTAATATCTTCCACTGCCTCTTTTATGTTTGTATTTTACTTTTATCACAGCATAACAATCAGTTATGTAAAGCTGAAGGCTTTTAAAACAACATTATTAAACTTTTATCAATGAAATACATATTATAAACATTGGAATAAATATAATAAAAAGGGAAGTATAAAATCTAGGATGAAATAGAAATATAGGTCACTGTTTCTGAAATAACAGCTAGAAGGTGCTTGAAAATAGAGTAATATTAACTTAGAGACACAACCTAGAATAGATCCTATTTGAAGAATAACAGTAGATCAATAGCGTTGCTTCCCTGTCTAAACTTTTATACAGTACATCCTCCCACTAGGTCTGAGATAATCAAAAGAATATTTAAAAATTTTTTATTTTTATTACCCCTGTACTATAAAGACAACAGAAACATTACCCTGCTACTGAGCAGCTTTATCATTTGGATCGGTTAAACTTAGAAATAAGGCACACTCCTTTAACAGTGACAGCAATTAACCTAAGGAGCAGCTAAGCAAGAGAAGAGCTCAATTTTCCCATTTCCTTCTTCAAGAGAAGACCTGGATACATGAGGGTGTCCTTCTATGCTGTATTTTCTATAGAATAAACCTTTCTCCATCTCCCTTCCAGTATTCCTTTTATCTTTCATCTGTCAACAGCTTTTAACCATTCCTGTGTTGCAGCTTTCAACCATTCCTGCGTTGCAGCTTTCTGCCACCTCCAATATAAACAGCTGCTGGACCATGCTACTCACTAAAGAATCACTAAAATTATGCCGGTTAGAAAAAAGAGGGAAAATAATATCGATGTCCCTGTTTCCTGTCTGGTCTCTGCCAGCAGTTGTCTGGGCCCTACAGAGGGAGAACTGATCTCCAGCATGGGAACAGGAGGGATTGGCCAAGGTCAACAAGAGCTGCCTACTGTGGGTTCATCTAAATACAAAATTAACTTGTTCTCAACAGGTACACAGTAGTGAAACACAAGTTATTGGCAACTGAGTCAGCTATGAGGTCAGACCAAAAGATGTAGTACACACCACCTGACTTTAAAGCCTATCAATTCCTGAAAGCCTTGCAGGAACAGAGTGCTTGACTGGCAATGCAAGGAGAGGAGGAGTTTGTTACCCACTTGTCAAAGCTAAATAATTAAATATTATTAACTGTATTTCAGCATGCTCCATTAGAATTAAAAGTAATATTTTAACTTTGACAAAGAAAATCTATAGTGCCTATATTGAATATTTAGGTCACTGATGCTATCTATGTCTCTTTCCAGTAAAATATCCATCACCAGTATCATTTAACCTCAGCAGAGAAATCTGTGTTCATTTTCTCATGAATATTATAATCCCCGAACTGATACGAAATAAATACACTTTCAGAGTTAAACATGTAAAACCAAAGCATTTTCTTTGTTAATTTTAAAAACTGGCAGTTATCAGAGGGAGGTAAATTCAAATAAACATAGAGATACTGAATCTTACTGCCTTCCAGTATTGTACGAGCCCTCCTCTCTTCACTGAGGGCTGAATACAAACTGAATGTTGTCTATTTATAGCATGTACCAGCCTAACTGCATCAGTAACTCCTGTGAGTTTTCACTGGAAGAGTTACGCATCTGCGTAGGTGCAGTTTGACACCAATATAGCTGATGTCATTGCAATGAACTTAAATCAGCTGTATCAGTCTGAGCATTTCTATAGCAATACCTCTGCGATTACATCAAGGAGGGCACAGTGTGTTGATTTTACCAGCGACACTGCTGGCGGTAAAGACAACCCTAATTTCTCAGTGAGACCAGTTTGATCAGAATGCAGGTAACTGCTAATTCATGTGCCATAAAAATCAAAATTCTGTTAAAGAAACTATTCAAAGGTGGAAAAAAAGGAAAAGGCACACAAAGAAAAGAAAAAAAAAAAAAGAATATGGTATTGTAAAAGGCCAAGCAAAATGTGACAGATGATCAGGAAAGGAAATAACACTTATTTAAAATAACACATAGAATCGTAGCATCATAGACTCACCTAGGTTGGAAGAGACCTTTAAGATCGTCATGTCCAACCATCAACCTAACACTGCCAAAATCACCACTAAACCATGTCCCTCAGCATCATGTCTACCCATCTTTTAAATACCTCCAGGGACAGTGTTTCCACCACTTCCTTGGGCAGCTTGTTCCAATGTTTGATAACCCCTTTGCTGAAGAAATTTTTCCTAATATCCAGTCTAAACCTCCCCTGGTGCAACTTGCCATTTCCTCTCGTCATATCGCTAGTTACTTGGGAGATGAGATCGACTCCCATCTCTCTACAACCTCCTTTCAGGTAGTTGTAGAGAGCCATAAGGTCTCCCCTCAGCCTCCTCTTCTCCAGGCTGAACAACCCCAGTTCCCTCAGTCCCTCCTCAGAAGACTTGTTCTCTAGATCCCTCACCAGCTTTGTTGCCCTTCTCTGGACACGCTCCAGCACCTCAATGTCTTCCTTGTAGTGAGGGGTCCAAAACTGAACACAGTGTTCGAGGTGTGACATCACCAGCACCGAGTACAGAGGTACAACCACTTCCCTAGTCCTGCTTGCCACACCTTGACACTTGACAGGACAGTGCTCCTCAGAGAGACAGCCACCTCCTGTTTTGCAGCCAGGACATGCAAGTTCTGCAGCCTGAGCTGTCAGGAGGCATCATCCAGGGGAGAGTAGGGGCAGGCAGCTCACCCAAACGTGTGGTTATAATTTCATTTTAAAATACTGTTTTTCACAGGTAAAGGAGAATATTTAACTTCTGAGCACAAGTCACAGCTGTAGGGGATGGGAGGTGAGGAAGGCACTCAGGCTTTTTTGTCTGTAAGTCTAGCATCACTTACCTCTACCCATCCTTCCCCTGATATGTAACAGCCCACAATCAGCATGTTCATTCAGGAAGAGAAACTTCCAAGTTCAATAGAGAGCATTCTCTTTTCCAGTTCAGACTGTGTCATTGCCTCAGAGATGTAGTGCTTTGCTGTAATATGGGGGAGATTGGTTTGTGCTCTCCATGGCTGAGCAGGCCTTATAAAATAGGTCTTCTGCATCCTGGGAGATTGTTGTAACATCTGAAGGATTAACTGATTAACATTGCCCCTAATCCCTGAATGAGGTACCAAGGTTGCAGCTTTGGGTGGGATTTCAACCAGAGGCCCTGCACTGCTGAGCTCTAGGCTAGGTCTGAAATCAGCATTGCAACTCCTTACATTTAACCCTGAGCCATCTAACTCTTCCTATATAGCTGCAAAATCTTACAGACTGTTCTGCAGTCCTCACCTGGGGGTAGATCTCTTCAGATTTTAGGAGTATAAGACCTTCATTGAACCAGACCTACCTAACCCTAGACAACAGAATTATCTGAAGATGTGGCTATTGTAAAATATTCTGTAGTATGAAATGCTCCATTTATGATTTGGTTCATATCTTCCAAATACATGCCTTTGAGCAGGACTTCTTCAGCATTCCGAAAGGATAACAAGGTAATGATAAATTACTGGGTTTGATGTCTGTTTGGCTAGCAGCCACTAGCAGCGGTTAGGATCAAGAGAACGACAGATGTCCTTTATAATATATCAGTTACTGGGGGGAAGATCCCAGATCTGAAGCACCATAAGTCTGTTCAAGAGAAGGATGTAAGGGTGGAAAATACCGCAGAGTTAGAATTAGATTATACAAAATATGTATTTCAGTTTCAGATTAGTACCTTAGGCGTCACTTTGATTTCTTGGGTCAGTCTGCTAAGTTTACTTATAAAATATGAAATCAAGTAGTTAGATTGCTGGAATAGATTGAAATAGAATACGCTGTCTGTTCAGGACAATGAGTAAAGGAGGTTTATCAGTTTCATAGCGTATGTCTAGATTTACAGATGATTTGCTAGAAACAGTGTTGCTATGCTTCCAAGAGATAACCTTTCTCTCCTGCTTTTTCTGGGTGATACAGATGCTTTCAGCTGGCAGATATTAAACTAGAAGCAGCTGTATCCTTTCCACAAAATATTTTATTACTGACAAGCCATATGTCTGTTGCCTGTCTGTCTTTCTTAAACAGACAACTGCATGTCACACAGCATGCAGGGGCTTAGGGTATACCATAGAGACTGAAAAACAGAAAAACTGGCAGTCAAGACTGGTGTGGATTATGTTGTTGTTTTGTCCTGTACCGTAACTAGCTGTTTACACAGACAGGCATGGAAACAGAAGAAATTTAGCGTTTAACTTTGTTAAGGAAGGACATTTCCCACATAGTGTTTGCTTGTGCCCAGGCCACGCTGCAGCTCTGGCCTCCAGAAGGGACTGCGCCTTGTCCTTCCTGTCCATTGTCAGAGACGAGGGTTTTCCTCTCTTCTCAGATATTTTCCATAAGCCTTTGCTTTCTCACACTCAAGAGTTTAAATTTACAACAAATTTCATGTTGCTTTTTCCAAAGGTCAATTTAGGCTGTTCTCTTATGGCAGCTGAAGTATGTGCAAAGATCAGAATTTCTCATGAAGATGAAAAACGGAGATTTTTATTTATTTTTTTTTCACGCAGACTAGTTATAGAAAGTATTTGAATGGTAAAATAGGGCAAGAAAAAAAAAGCAACTTGTAATTTCGTGCAACTGCCACACTCACAATTTTACTTTGGGCTTAGACTGAAGTAGCATTCAACAAGTTGATGAAAACTTTTCTTTTGAAACATTTCAACCTCACTACAGAGAGTGCCAAAGCTCACTTAACACTGTGTAAGAGATATCTGTGGGTACTGATATGCCTCTCCACATGGAACGACAGTCTGCAGTATTGTGCAAAATCGTTAACTTGGGTCCTGAACGTCATACAGATATGTTTGCTTATTTGCAATGGTGTGTTATTCTTTCAGCAAGACTAACATTCTGTACATAAATGGCAAATTTTATCTTAAGTATAATGGCCAAGTTGCGTCATCAGTAATTTAACCCAGTGTAAAGCAACACCTTAATCTTGGAATATCGTCCAAAAATAACAGAGGCACTACGGTTTAAATATATATAAATGTGCTATATGTATATGTATATTTATACACACACACAAAAATCTGACCAATCATTGTGTTCACGTCCTGAGTAGAAAAGTAAAATGTGCCTCCACTGTGATGGAGATGATACTTCTCCAGTACACCATTAGATATGTTTTCCTGTTTTATGTAGCATATAACTAGGGATGGACAATTTCTCTCATGCAGATTTCTGTTGGTGTAAACCGCAGTGGTTGCAAGCTGCACTCAACTGAAGTCCATTTAAACAGTTCAGAGAAGTCAATGTCTCACTCCTTCATGTTTCCTTTTTGTCAGTTCTGTGAAGATTATATTTAACATTTTTTAGCAGTGTGATCAATTTACTGGAAGGACAGATTTTGCTATTCTTTCCCACAATGGCCTATAGGGAGACTGAAAATTGAACACATTTTGGCTCCTAAGTTCCAAACAATTCCCACTCTAACCAATTATAGATGCAGTTCGTCATGCCTAATTTTCAGTTGTCCAAAAGTTAGATGTCTTAGTATTAGCCATCTGACACAGCCTTTATATTCAATGTGCAGAAATGTGTGAACTTCAAGAGAATGATTAATCTCATCCTAAAATGGGTATAAAAAATTGTACAAATGATTCAGCTGAAAAGGTTCCTGTTCCTTTCCATTAACTCTGATGATTAGCTGAGATTTAAACATTTAAGAACTTTTGAACATTTGAGTTCACCTGGATGAATTCCAGCTATGGTGTTTGTTGTGTTTTGGGCTTTTTTTTTCCCCATACCCAGGCTCCAAACATAAGCATTAGCTTTTCAGCATGAACAAAGACATCAGAATCTGGATATCACTTTGAACACTGAGAAACAGAAATACTGAAAAATAAGAGGTATATTATGAGAGATTTCACAGAAAAATGTGAACACTGAAAATTGTCAATACAGACTTATGAATTGGAATTTCAAAATTATTTTCTCTTTTGCTATTAAATAGAGGTGCAGGCTTGTCCTATTTTTGGTCTAAACCTCTGCCTCTATAGGTGATCTGTAAAAGAGCATATTTGTTTTCATCATAATTTGGAAATAAAAAGTTCAGGTCTTACTGAGAATAAGATGTTAGGCATATTGTTTAACTATAATGGCAATTGTACACAAGATTGTACAATTTGACTCACAACTGAAAAAGTTGTAAATGCAGAAGTTAGAAGGCCATGTGTTAAATACACAGAGTGACAGAAATGTTGACAAGAGGAAATCTCTGGACTTTGGTAGTACTATACTTGAGAATTTAGATGTGTGCTAAGAAGCATACAAGAAAAATCAGTTATTTACAGTCCTACTATATTATAAAAGTAAATGCATTGGAAACACTCAACAAAGAAGAGACTGTTTCACGTTTTCTTCATTATATTATAGCATTTAATAAAAACACACTTGCCAAAAATATCAAGATGAAAATGCTAAAATACATGCAGCCATGTATTTTCCATGATTGTTCAGTTTGCTAACTCCTCCAACATCTTTGCAAAAATAATGATCTCTACATTTTTTCTTGTCCTCCTCAATAAACGGATTTGTTGCACAGGATCCCAGACTCACTGACAGACCCCAGAGACAAAGTGCTCATTGAGGATCTCACTTTAGCCTCCTGTTGCATACCACAGAGAAAGGTGATCCCTTGCTTAAATAAAAATTATAAAAGGATCTTTATGTAATTATAATGTGAGCAATAATGTTAAACAGACAATATCTATACAAGAGGAAATGGGAATTTGATGAATTCCCACACTGCAATGATGAGGTTGAAGCAATAAAATGATTTCTTTCCTCTTGCCTTTCTACTTTGCCCCACTAAGTCACAGAAGGGAAAGTGAAATCACCAGTGGCAGATAAAAACATCTGCTCTGCAAACAAAAATAAAGAAGAAATTATTGCTTCATGGAAATACTAGGGAGCTTGGTTTGTTTTTAATTTTTTTCTAATATCTCTGTGTATTGACAATAATACAAGATATATAGAATTACAGATTTAGAAATTTGCTTGCAGTTCTCATGATCTAAGTCTTCCTGCCACAGGTAGTTTGAGGCACTATTACAGCATCAGGGAATTTCATTTATACAAGTTCCATCAACTTCTTTTCAAAATATAGCAAGATCCATTGTTCCAAGACAGTAATTTAAATGACTGAAAAGTGGAAAGCAAGAGCTCTGAGAGCTCTTTCTCTTTGAAATGTCGGAAATACATTTTTCTTTCTTTCTTTTTTCCTTTTTTTCCTTTTTTTTTTTCTTTTCTGGATGGCAACTGGAGTTAAATGTCATTGGTGTATGCCAACTGGATCAAATACTTCTTGGAACTGGTTTCCAGTATGGCTTTATAGTCTACCTGACTTAACTTAATAGAAATCAAAAGAATTTGCATAAAAAAAATGAAAGGAGGCCACAATCACAGGCAGAAACAAAGGCAAAATGATGCAAGACAAGTTTCTGTACTATGTCCACATCACAAGAATTTATTTGTACATTATTCGTTTTTGCAGGTTGTGGTTCATTATCTTGCTGTCACTGTGAATGTGACATTTCCACCACTATTTCGTTATCAAATTTTAAAACCAGTCTCTGTAACTATTAGCTTCATGAAAGCCTTTTTGAATCATGCCACAGAAAGGAATAGTTGCACACCACCTGTGAAGCTTCATAAATTTATCAAATGCAAACATCAATGCAGTTATACAGAGGAAAAAATTTTTAAGGACCTCCATGAAAAAATCTCTGAATCTGCTTTGTACTAATTTGTTTTAAGTCAAAGAGTTAAGTTTGCCTTAAATTAAATAAAAATTACTTACTCTTAACAAAAACAGGAGTATCTTTACTAGGTTTTGCATGTGTGTGAAAAAAAACAAGTTATAATCCAAACGAGCAATAGTTTATGTGTGCCTGTTGGACTAGGATCCATTTATGTTTTCTACAAGGACCAGGATCCTTCTTTGCTTTAGACCAACGTTTTTCTCAACAGAGACCAGATCTCACATGCACAACTGCAGTGAAAACAGAGACTAATAGGTTAAAAACTGTAGGATTAGTCATAAACATCAGTAGATCTGGTGTTGGAAAATATGGAGGAGTTACTGTATTTGAGTTACAAAAAGATACTGGTATGGATCTATCTAATCCTTAAAACTATGTGAAGATTAACAGGCACTGGAAATAAATGGACAAAACAAGTTGTATCAGTAAGTCAACTTGATCTTTAATGTCTATTTCTGTATGATCTTCCTGCAGAAATGTTTACTCCTTTGAAGCTGGCATGCTTTTCAGGGGACAATTAGTAAAGTTGTTGTGCAACCCTCGCCCTTCTCTGGAGAACAAAACAGCTCATCCAGTTACACAGATGTGCCACCCTATTCCTGGACTAAAATGTCAGATCTTCTGGGATAGCACACCCTATGGTTTGAGGCACACAGTAATTCAAATTTAGATCAAGTCAACAGGAAAAGCTTCCTGTCACAGTGCACTCTGTTAGTTGAAGGAAATGATAGAAGACACATTGTTACATAGATAAAAAATTCAACTTTAAAACCTTTGATGAGTGCAAATGGCTCAGTAGGAAAAAAACCCTTGTAATTAATAAATTTTCTCTTTCCATCTCTAGATTGTCTGAAGCCCTTTCCCTGAATACTTTTGTAACAATTGATTACAGGAGAGATTCAAGACAAATTACAGGAAAGATTCAAAACCAAGCCTTTTGGCAACTTGTGTTACATCAGTTAAGACACTACAGTTCTTGAGATGGAAATCCCAGTGGAAATTTAATTTAATCCAATATTTGTTTGTAATATTTGGTTTGCATAATGCTCGAATTTAGTCAAAATTATTTTTCTGTATCTGAGGTTGTAACAAAGCAAGAACAAAATATTCTCCTACTGTCCTACTGTGAAGACAAGCAGCTAAAATTACAGAAAGTAGTTTCAAAATGGGGTTGGAAGATGCATTGAAGGATCTGACTAATTACAAATTTTTACTTTTACGTTAACATTTAAATCAAGATGTCTACAAGGTACCATGTTTGGATAAGGACCAGAACTTCTCCTGTGTCCAAGAAGAAACTTTTGAATATAGGCCTCTCTGTTTTATCCATGTCTTATGGTGAAAATGACAGGTGAAAATGCAAAGACTATTCCATCTACTAAATGGTTATGTTTTGGTCCATTTAAAGAAGTCCAACCATGAAAATCATGCTGGATACCAAGTCAAATTGACAAGAAGCTGACTTCTAAGAAGCAGCAGTATCCAACCTAAATTGTTTTCCAGTGGGATTGCAATATCTTTAATGCGTCTCACCCCATAAGTCGTCATGCTTTTCCTGGAAAAAAAAGGTTTTTTTCTGTTAATATGAATATAACTAGTTCCTTGACCATGTGAAGTATTAATGTCATAGGAAAACCATAGATAATGTTTGTAGCTTTCCATAAACATTTATTCCTTAGGAACTAAATGTATGCTTTAAAATTGGCTTTATTTTAAGCCAGACAAAAATGACAAACCAGAAGTTGAGACATGAAACCGATTGTTCCAACAAGAAAATACCCTATTTCACCTATTAGGATCTCAAATTAGTATGGTTTTTTATTAAAGGAAAAATGATTACTTTCCAGTTCCACAACATTTTTAAAACAAGTGAAAAAGAGAACACTAGAATGAAACTCTTTCAGGTAGGGTATTATGTAGGAAATCTCCATTAAAAAAATAAAGAGGCCATCAAAGGTAGCTTAATTTTGTATAATAAGAGCTGTGGACACACAGCCAGATTATTGCTTTTCTCAAACACATATTCATTCCTCAGCACTTCTGCTCCCTACCATCAGCATTCCAATCTGCAGGCCTCCGGCTGCAGCCACACACACAGGCTCACACTCTGGTGTGGAGGAGCTGATTGTATAGCCTGAAGTGTATGAACAAAGGCTTATTACAAAACAAATGCGTAAGGGTCTCCTACAGTGTCACTCCCCTCAAGCAAGCAAGGCGGGAAATTGATCATGATTCTGAAAAGTAATTAAGTTTGAAAGGAAAAGTAAATCCTATTTATCTAAAGCAAGTTATGATTTAACTAAAGACAGCATCTCAAGCCCTAAAAATGCCTTCCTGAAGAAAAATTATAAAATAAAGCAGTTATGAAGGGTGAGACAAAATAGATGTAAATAGAAGGCATGTAAATTCATGTTATGCAAAAAAGGCTTTAAGACATCCTCACTTTTGTACAATAAGAACATGAAGTCTACAGCACTGACAGAAATATTTTATGACATGTATTTGATGACTGTGAAAGATCAGTAGCTCACTTACCATAGTGAAATCTGGGAACAAGGCCAGTAATCTTTAGAAAACACAATTAAAATACTTTAGTTAGCTGTTTTGTAACTTAAAAGCATAGTATGCTCTAAACATTGGACTTTCCAATGGGAGATGCTTTAGTGGTAGACACTCAGAACTTTTAACTTCTGCTCTTGTGAATACCACCGGGGGTCTTTCTGTTTTTAAAAAGTACCACATAAGGAATATCTAATAGGGTAAATACAGTCCAGGGGAAGGTTTGATTCCACTTATCCTAACATGTCTAAAAATTTGCACTAATTTCATATAATGTAGCTGAAATTTGATCTCCACCTACTTCAATGACTGCAATTCTTTACAGCCAGGTTTTCATTTGTAATATGGCTCAGTTAGTGACTCGACTCACGATTAGAACCTCTAATACCTTTTGTACAGCTCACAGTTTTCAAGTATTAAAATATAAGCCTATCAAGTTGTGAAATTCAAAACTCTTAGACACTTTTAGAAGTCACTTAAAAGAGAAATCAAGAAATGAATGCCTTTGGGCATTGGTTATCTCTTTACGACATCATACAATAGAATCATAGAATCATAGACTCACCTAGGTTGGAAGAGACCTTTAAGATCATCGTATCCAACCATCAACCTAACACTGCCAAAACCACCACTAAACCATGTCCCTCAGCATCATGTCTACCCATCTTTTAAATACCTCCAGGGACAGTGTTTCCACCACTTCCTTGGGCAGCTTGTTCCAATGTTTGATAACCCCTTTGCTGAAGAAATTTTTCCTAATATCCAATCTAAACCTCCCCTGGTGCAACTTGAGGCCATTTCTTCTTGTCCTATCGCTAGTTACTTGGGAGATGAGATCGACTCCCATCTCTCTACAACCTCCTTTCAGGTAGTTGTAGAGAGCCATAAGGTCTCCCCTCAGCCTCCTCTTCTCCAGGCTGAACAACCCCAGTTCCCTCAGTCCCTCCTCAGAAGACTTGTTCTCTAGATCCCTCACCAGCTTTGTTGCCCTTCTCTGGACACGCTCCAGCACCTCAATGTCTTCCTTGTAGTGAGGGGTCCAAAACTGAACACAGTGTTTGAGGTGTGACATCACCAGCACCGAGTACAGAGGTACAACCACTTCCCTAGTCCTGCTGGCCACACTATTTCTGATACAAGCCAGGATGTAAAAAGACAATATGTAAAAAGCCAATCAAAGAGAGTGTTTTACCAAATTGAAATTCATCCAGTAGGTTTGCTGCTCTGTCTAGAAGAGAGCAACACCTGAAATAGCCAATACCAACCACTGGAGAAAGCAGAAGTGCAAACAGCTCTAAAGAGGGCGTCCAGCCAATGTTGTGGGGTGCAGCTATCCCACCCTGCAGTGATCATCTTGCACTATGACTCATCCAGCTCTGAAGTAATCTAATAAAGATATGATTCAGGGCACTGTGATAGGAATCATGATTGATTTTGCATGCACAGGTTTCTGACATGTACAAATGGAGAGGACTATATTGTAGATAATGATTTGATGCCTACAGAAAGCCAAAGATATAATTCATAACAGAAGTCACTTTCCTTTGTAGGAGAGAATATTTTACATTTTTGTAAAATGTATATGGAAAACTATTTAACTTGGAATAAACTTTAATTAAATAAAATGTTAACTCTGAACCAGAGAAATAACGAACGTATAAATGTTTTCTATAAGTTGGTCTCTCAACTATTGGAATGAATTATTTTCAGCCATATCTTTTATGACTATTCACTTGCTTGGATTTAATTAGCATTTACCAAGAAAAACACGAATTTTCAGCTTGTGACTTGAAATATTCCAATACTGAATCATCAGATAGGCTTTCTGAGTTCCAGCAATCTAGCTATTTGAAAAAGGTCCATCAAATCACAGTAAAGAAACCATTTCACTTTACCTTATAGCATGTTTGAAAGTTAAGTAATGCAATTCAACTGCCACATTGCAAACTGAAAAAAATAAAGATCTGATTTTTTTTGGTTTGTTTCTTCACCTGTTTTTTAACATCTGTCTGTTTAGAAATTACTGGTATGCTTAAGGAAGTCATGAACTTTTGATAGACAATTCATAACCATAAAAACCAATGGATATATTTGACAGACATTATAAAATGCATGTTCAACGTTATCACAGAACAAAGCAGGACACAACTTTATCTTCTTCCATGCTAATGAATGAGCAGTCTCATTAGCAGTCAATACTGGAAATCAGGAAGCTTTTCCATATAGAATTTCTTCCCTTCTTTCCAGCATTCCTATTCTCTGTCCTCATAGACAATTGCAACAAAACATTAGGAAACTTCAGACAAACAAGTTTTCAAAAATGTTCATGAATTTTGCCAACTTCATTAAACTATTTCAAGTACAATTCAAATAATTGAACATTTATAATTTTTTGTCAGAATCTTTATTATATGATATATTATTTTGAAACTCACTATAATTTTAATTAGGTTTTGGATCAAATGAAGGTTTTATCCAACCTCTAATGCGATTTCATTGCTTCTTATTAACTTTTAAGTACCATATGTTATGTATACAACAGTATACATATAATGTGTGTACCTAAGCGTGTATGTATGTGTATAAATGATAAAACATAAATAATTCACTGCTTTTTTCCCATTTTTTCAGAACAGTAGGAAAAGCAAAGGAACCCAAAACAGAGTGTGTCCTCTCCCCTCAAGACTATACCTCACTGGGACAACCTCCACTGCACTCCTGTGGCCCTCTGGGCATGTGTACACTTCTGACTACAAAGATCAGTACTGGAAACTGTTCCAAATCTTTCCGGAAGAATTCCTAGTTCTGTCTTCTTTCACCCAACAGCTTCATTTTTGTCTTAATAGTTAATGTCAGTCAATCTGCATAAGGAAAATAGCTAGATTAAATTCAGCGAAGAAAAAAAAGATACAGTAAGGAGAGATATTACAGATATCGGAAGTCACACAAGCACTGGCATAAAATCTACAGAATGTGAAATCATAGCTTAGTTACTGCACATAGCCACCTTTCTAGCTTTTATTCGAAGCTGTCAGTATCCATTACAGCTTCAATTCATTTATTACCGCACCTTTCTTTCTTTCTGCCTGTAATCATTTATAAAGAAAAGCAAACTTCTGTTGCATTTAGCACTGCTGCTGAGAACTTGAACGAAACTGTTTTTCATAGATATTAGTCAAGCTTATTCCCTTACAACATAGAGTTATACTGTGAACCATATCTACATTTAGACCACTGGCCAACACGCACGCTCATATATCTTGCTCTAAATTAATTAAATTGTTGTAAAACTACATAGACTAGCTGTGTTCTCATACACTTTAACCCAATTCTATACTTATTCCTCTCTGAAACTGTAATGTCAGATTAAGTTAAATCACCTTACATTCTAAGTAAATGTTTTGTAACCTAGAGGGTAGTTTAAGAAATTGTGTTCCACACTATTCATTTCCATTTATCTGTTCAACTACTCTACCTAAGTGATTTTATTTCCATGATTTCTCTTTAAATTTAATTTCATTAGGATTTAATGATTTCCAAAGGTTTTCTCTCTCTCTTTTTACTCAGAAATTCCAGTTGTTTTTTTTTAGTTTGCCACTGGCTAAATTATAGGCGCCATCCACATCTGTTTTTATCACCAGCATCCATGTCTATAATATTGGCAGTTGTACACGTACAGAATTTTGCAATGTCCAACAGGAGGAAATCGTCCACTCTGATATCTTGAGGCTTCTTGATGAGAGAGTGGAGACATTCAGGAATGCATTGCTGCCTGTGACAGCAAGGGCCCATTTCAATGGACTTTGAGCAATACCAAGGAAAGAATTGTCATCAGCAAGACTTGATGAAGTGAAACTTACACACTACACCATTTCTGCATCTAAAACTGGCTACAGTGAAAGAAGTCAAAGACTGCTAAATATCATATCCATCATTTTATTCATCACCTTTCTCAGAACTTTTGGGAAAGCTGAAGAGTTGATGTTACCTCTCAAGACTGCCAGATTTTAGTCAAGGCACTGACATAGTTACTACCTTAAAAGAAGGCAACCTGAATTGTGAAGAGAGGAACAGTTACGCAACACAGTGAAAGCTTACCAGATCCTTTTCTGTCTCTAACCATGAAATCTTCACTTCCTGGCCACTAATATTTTTTTTCTTATGCTCTCCCCTGAACATCCACATATTTTAAAGGCACTTTGGGGATGGTCACTGCCAGCCCCTGAGCTCACCCAGGGCAATTTGCACAAGCTAGAATGCTCCCCAGTTTTGAATATCTTGATGCACAATGTGCTAGTGAGGATTTTAATTAAACTCAGTGGCAGATAGTCTGAAGCAGCTGAGCCCCATAGCTGTTGTGTACAAAGGAAAAGCATTGAATGAGTAGATGCATAATTATATTGAAATCAGGACGCATTTCAGGCTCCCATGTAATTATCTAGGTCATCAAAACAGTCCCTCAAAAACAGGAAATCCTTGTAATTCAGACACATTTATATATTTTTTAAGTTATAATATCAAGCTAGGGAAATATTATATGTGTATAGTATAATTTTAAACCACATATTTATCCCACAAACCATTTCTTAAAATACAAACTCCTGAAAAAAATAACCTCATCTTCCTCTGCATCCAGAAGTATCTAAAAGCCTACCCCACCTCACATCTGCATAACAAGTGCTGTTTTTTTTAAAGCTGACCTTCCAGTTTCTGGAAAATGAAGCAGAAAAAAAAGGTGAGAAGCTAAGACTTGCACAGATAACTCCACACTGCTGTCAAAGAAGGAAATAATATTAGGAGGACCTTTGTCAACATTGTGTCATGATCTCATAAAAAATCCAAGACAAAAAAACCAGCTATGACACTGCATAGGTGTCATGGAAATCTTTAAAAATGTATATTAAAGAAGCTGATATGTTCTTCATTATATGTAAATACTGATTGTTTTGAGGGTATTCTGTTTAGGCTGAGTGCAGTGCAATATCTTCAGAACTTCAATTAGGACTGAATCCTAAGAAGAAAACCCTTCTGTCAAGTTCAGATTGGAATTTCTGTCAAGTATGATAATTACTATCTCATCACCTGCAACTTCTTGCTTAAAAAAATTTCAAAAATCAATTAAAACCTTCAAAACAATTTGATTTTTTTTCCCTTCCTTGCACAAAAGTGCCTTGGAACTTATGAAAATACCTGCTTGCTCATCGATTCTAGATCACTTTACAGTGAGGCTGAGGTAGACAGGTATAATATCCATTTTACATCAGACCACCACAGTCAGCATCATTTGGGTGGTGACCATGGTGGTAATCACTACAATGAACAACACCTGTCTGTGTCACCAGAACTATGTCACTACTTATATTCCTGTTTGTTCCCCTGTAAAACATCCACACAGCATTACCACCACCGTGAACGCCACTGCTATCTGGTGCATCCAGACTGTACTCATGCAGCTGAAGCTAAAGACTGTGGGCTGCAGCTTTTTATGGTGCACCATCATCAGCTTTTTCTCTAGAAAGTTGGATCCTTCTGCCCTGAATACACTACAGCCCTTTGACAGAACGGCTTTCTGAAAAGAGGCAGGAGGAGGCAGAGCTGTGTTCCACACATCCAGCCACACTGTTCTACTCTTCCCTGCTTAGAATTTCTTTTCCCTTTCTCCAACTCAGTGATTTCAAACAAAATTAATTTAAAAAAAAAAAAAAAGTGCCTCCTCTTTCATGTGTTTATTGTCCCTCCACCTCCCCAGTCTTTCTGCTCTTCCCCTGCACCTTCTTTTTTTTTGTCACCTTCCCACCCGCTGTTCACCTCCTGGAGAGTTAGAGAATTTTCTTTTCCAACCCTGGTTCTTAAATATGCCTTGAAAGGTTACGCTGTCGTTCCCTTCTTATGAACTCCCTCCCCATCCAAGGGCCCTGCAAGTAGTGTGACCTTCTCATCAGCCTGCTAGTCATGGCTAAGTTGGCTGTTCCCAGCACCAGGCAGCGGAGGCCTGACAGGGAGGATATCAGTGGCCATGGTGTCTGTTTCCATTCCCTTGTTTTCTTGCATCTCTGGGCAAAGTTCTGCTAGGCAATGTCTGCTGACTCTTTGGATGCTTTCAGGAACAGTGAAATTGATTGTTGCTATTCCTCCACTCATACTTCCCTATTATTTTCCATTTTCAATCCTTTGAATCTCACACTCTTTTTCGTTTCTTGGCACATGTAGTCACATGATTCCTCCCTGTTCTTTTCTCTGTAACCTTCCCCCATCCCTTCTTTGAGAGAGCTTGAAGATTTTGTTGGACTGTTGTCTGTGTTGAATCTCATAAAGGCTGTGGTTGTAAGAGAAGCTATTTAAGAAAAGCATGCAAGCCTGGCCACTTCCTGCTGTCCTTTCCATACCTACTCCCCCATCATCCATAGTTGTTGCAGCAAGGGTGCTGGAGGGTATATCCCTTCGTCTTCTTTTCTGTATATTTTCATGGACCTGCTATCCAATAATTTATCTACTTCCTTTTTCTAGGTGTCTATATCATCTGCAACCATAACCTCCTATGGCAAAAGATTCCAGAAGCTCACTAACAGCAAGCAGAAGTGTGCTCTTTTATCTGTTTTAAATTGAACTTCTAGAATTTTATTGAAATGCCACCTAGTTTTATTACTGCAGGCTCTTGCATCAAGATTCTTTTTTCCTTTTTCATGCCACCTTAATGATTTTGTAAACTTTGCCTACACCTCACTCCTAGCTGGAGAGTCCCTGACATTTTATTCTTTTCTCATAAGCTAGCTGTTTCCATCGCCTCCATCATTTTAATTGTCCCTTTGCCTTCTCCACTGTAACCTTCTTGAGATGCAGAGACCAGAACAGCCCACCATGCTCAAGATGTAAGCACATCAAAGTCTTGTGTGGCAAACTGTCTCTCTCTGTCCTGCTCCCAGTAGCCTTCCTGAGAATGCTAAGCTCTGCTGAGTTTTCTTTTTATTTATTTTTGGCTACCACTGCATGCCAAGAAAGTTATTTCAGACAATTGTCAGTCCAAAATCCGTTTCTTGAGTTAAGCACTATTTCCAAGGTCAGTACTGGAGAAAAGTAACATACAATGGAAAGTTAAATTACTTTCTCTCTGTCACAGTAGTTGAACCAGACTTGTATTTCAAAGTTTCTCTTCTTGTTTTCTGTTAGCAATCATCAGGCAGCTCTAGCTTCTTGAGTGTTGAAGATCAGCTCTTCCTTTTCTCTTTGACTTCCCATGTAATCTGTTTACTGACTTATCTCTCTTGATATATCATAAGGATAAGTGAGCAGTTCTAGAAAGCTATGGCTTCATCGTTATCCTTGGAAACCTGATTTACCAGGGCATAACTCACTGCCATCCACAGCTGAGACCCTGGCTTAGAACCAGCTATGTTCACGGTTTGTAGCTGCAAAGGGCAAAGCACCACAAATCTAAAACAAATAGATAACATAGTATCACAGTGACACAAAAGTGTATTTAAAGGGAACATGTAACATTTAAAATATACTTTGAAATCCCACTCCGAATACAGCAAACTTCAGAGCAGTGTTTACACACATGCTTTCAGAAAACCCTACTAAACATGCTGTAAGTGAAAGGGTTTTTAAGCTCTCATCCACATCTAAAGCTGAGAAAAAAATTTAATGCCTGAGCTTTCTCCTCGTCTCATGAGAACTGTCCCCTCTGACTAATTGCTCTTCTGGTATCATAATGAAGCCTTTCCTCATTGGGCCTATTTTAAACTATTTTTATTGTTTTCTGCTATGCACATTATGTTGGCTAGGTAACTCCCTAGCCAGTTTGTGTTCTCATTTGAAGTGACAGCCTACCAGTAAATAAAAATGTTCAATTACCAAATGAGATCTGAAACTGCAGCCCTATCACTTCAGACACCATTTAAAAAACAAAACAAAACAAAAAAAAACCCACGGTAGTGGGAAAACAGGAAATAACACTGATTTGGGATCCATTTTTGAGTAGCATTCACTAATTAACTATTCCAAACACATTAAGAGCCTGAGGGAATCTTCCATGTCTCAGTGGTGGAGAGGCAGTTAGTCAAAACTTTTTATTTATAACAGTCACAAGAGTATTCAAACCAGAAGCTCGGTGCCTGCTAGCAAGGGAATGCACCTGAAGTCCCACTTCTGTATCATGTCTTACAATAGTATTCTACATGATATACACATTAAACTAAGTCCTTTAAAAAGGGGGGGAAAAAAACCATTTTTATGAATTTTCTTTTATCATCGACCAAGCTCCCTAGACGTTTTCTGTACATACATAAACAAAGCTCACAAGACAGCCTCTTGGTTTCTTTCAACTGCTCAAATTAAGATGGTCTGTATTAAATGTAACATAATAATCTCAAAGTTAAGTGAGGGAGGTTTAGATGACTAGCATATACACTCTTATATTTTTAATGCTTCCTTCACATTCTTCCTTCAGCTTTTCCCGTCTGCTGAAATCAAAGTTCAGAAGTACACCTGTCTCTGCTGCGTTACCCTTCTCCTATTTCCAGCCCACTAACCTGCATATAAATACAAACATCCAAGCTCTTCCTGTCTCTTCAGTTAACATTTGTTCCTTCTAGTCATTGCATAATTGCACCCCTAGACTTTAACTTTTGCATTACTTTTATTGGGACCTCTTCACTTTTTGTTTAATAATACCCTGTATTTTCCTCGATGGTGTCTAGAATTTGTGTTCTGTACATCTGTGTGTTGGTAGAATGGTTAGGAAAGTTGATTCAACTAATTGAAACTCCAAATTCAGCATCTTACTGGGTTTCAAATGCATTTCAAATGATAAGAAAAGGAAACAACCAGAAAATGTGTTGTGGCTTTCCCTCTACTGTAGCTGGAGCTGAAGTTACTTTGATATGCAAGTTGTGTTTGGAGACTGCCATCAGATATCCAATTTTAATTTACTGTTTTTAAAACTGTCAGTCACAAAGTTAAGATTATGGCTGCTTAATACACTCAACAGTTTTATTACTGGAGTAATTTTACCCACTAATTTTGGAACAAGGTTTTATTCAAAAGTAAACGAGGAAACTTGGGCTGTACACTGCCTCAGCTACTTGGCACTCAGCTCAGTTAGGCAATAGCACACCCGTAAGCCAAAACAGTGTCAGTAGTGACAGGCAGCCATAGTCTGAAAAGCAAATAGAAGAACAATTACACAAAGTGTAGTGGTCACTCTCTTCTGCTGCCATCTATCTAAAAAAAAAGAAGATATAAAAATTATTTTTGAGTTAGAAAGGTGTCGGCTCACACACTGCTTCTCTGCTGCATGACTTTATATATATCTGAAAACTATCTGCTTCCCCTTCATGGCAGCTAACCAAAATTTACCACTTTTATGTCCAAAGGTAGATTATTAACATACTGTCAGCAAAGCAGAGGAGAAAAAAAGAAGTGTATATCCTCCAGCTGACCCATTCATTCAAGACTTTTGTAGGTTTAATTATTTTTTATTTTAGGTTTCTTAAGTATTCCAACTTCCATTGCTTTCTTTCTCAAACAAATGGTATGAATTTTAAGCAGCAAATATGTGGTGACAGCTTTATACCATTGTGGCTGTTATATCTTGTTTTGATAAGGAAACAATTCAGAACCAAGTCTGGTGAAATGCCTGCCTTCATGGTGCTCAGATGCCCTTGCTGTGGACTGAGGCAAACATTTTTTTATTTTTGTTCCGACCTCTGTTGACTCTCCTCTGCATTCCTTTCCCCTATATTTCGCAGTTCTGAGAATAATTAGCAACACCCACTGGTGATAGCAGGGCTGCAGCAACCTAACAGTGATATCTTGCCAACACCAGCTGTGCTTCAGTATTTATTTATTAAGATCACACTATTTACACAGGACAAACTTGCTGAGATGGCAAAGGGATGAATACAGTTGCAGCAGCTGAATTTCAGCTTGACTTTTGAAAGGAAATAAAACCCATACTGGGTAACATTTATCTGTAAGAAGAGGAAACCCAAGCCTTTAATTCCACTTTCAAATTATGTTTTGCTGGCTCTTGAGCATAGTCTATAGGTGATGGAGGGGAATCTTGTACTGCAGGGTGTAATGGGATGAAACTTCTTTGTGCGCTGCATTTAAAAAGCTGAGTATAGAGACATAGAATATGCAGGAAAAAGATGCAGCAGTGAGGCAAGCATCCCGTTCACATTGCTAAGGCCAAGTTGAGACTGAGCAAGCCAGAGGCTGGCTTTGTAAATCATGATACGCTTGAATTTTCACATCTGTTTGTCAGAACTGTTGAGCAACGTGAAAGCTAATGTCAGCAAGTCTGCTGCTGTCTAGTTCATCTTAGGAGGAAAAAAAACATTAGGCAGGCTTATGACTTAATGTGTGTGTGCTTTACAGTAGAGTGAATGCTAGTGTAATTCAAAGGGCTAGACTCTTCCTTTAGGAGCTTTTTGTAAGGAAGGCTGTTAAAGTGCAACACAAGTTTACACTAGAAGGCACGACACTGCACATTTGGAAGATCCCTGGCTGCTTTATCCCTTTTATTTAGAAAATTGTGTGTGTTTTCTGTTCCCCTACCCTGATTTGATTATCATTGCGTATGATCCAGTCATTATTTCCAGTCCCCTTAGGTCTAGGAATAAAAGAACTACCACCGAAATACAAGCCTGAAATGAATGCTTAAGTATTCAGGAAAGGTTTTGCTAGACCCTTCATGACATACATAGGATTACGTCCTTCAGTTGTTTCAAAAACGATGTCTTCCAAGGAAAAAAGTGAACCCAGGAAATATTTTTCAAGAAAGTGTACAAGCCAAAGTAGAGGTGTCTTTGAAGAAGTCCTAAAGTTTTAAGTTGAAAAATGAACATTATTTTTTTTATTCAAATTTGTAGCAATCATTTTGTAGCCTTTAATTGACTAAAACAGGAAAATCTGTATTATTTCAGGGATATTTTTAAAGACAATAAATGCCACAGGAAGACTCCAGCGTGAGAAGCTAAGGAGGAAAACTCTTCAGCTGTGAAGGCAGAAGTTACCAGTGCAACCTTATTTCTGCCAGTCTTTATGACACTGGTACTTGCTACTGCTGAAATACAATAATTTTCCTCTTTACGCTTAGACACCCGGGTGTCAGGGAGCAGCGAGGCCTGGCCAAAGGAAGGGGAGCTGGGGGTGACCACAGTGCAGACTGTGCCCTTAGCAGTGGGGCACCATCCCACAAGACCTGAGCATGGCAGGCAAAGCCGGGTGCTGGTAACAGGGTCCATCAACAGTAAGCCATGAACCAGGACCAGGGAAATCACTAAGAAGCAGCAGGAGACAGGGCTGGAGACAAGACCACAGCATACATTCCAGGGGTTTATCCAGGAGCTGGAGAGAGAGCTGGAGACCCTTTCAGCATAGCTCAGGCAGGGATTGGAGGTCCTGGATGAGCTGAAATGGGGCTTCTGGGCACGTGGGTGGGGGATCCCAGGTAGGGCTGGTCAGGGCCATCCAGACCTATTAATGCCCTCAGGGCCTAGGCACGGGGCCATCCTGAAATATGCTATACAGTGTCACTCAGTTAAAAAGCAGTCCTGGGGAGCAGTATGGAAAAAGTTGAGGGTGAAGAGCATTTACAGAATACTAATCCCACACTGGGATTGCGGACTTCTCATCACCTCGCTGAAAAAAAATATAAAGTGACCTCTTTATGTATGAAAGCAAAACTATCTAAAAAAGTGATGCATGATCAGGTAATAGATGGCTAAATAGAAGCATAATCTGAATCTTTTGCTTTGACCTTTTCTAATTTTTGAGTGCTGTGTCATACAATCTGAAAGATTTATAAATACATTCACGTGAGATTTGTATAAGACAGACATGTCAAGAAGTCAAAACTGGGCAGACAATGGTTTTGTCTCACCTCCAGTTAACAAGGGTTCGTCTTTGTGCGACTATTTGCATGCATATTTAAAGCTTCTCAGGATATATTATTTTTCCAAAGTGGGCAGCTTCTCTGATTTTAATCAGTGTTGAGTGATTAGCATTCTTGAAGACATACGTGAGAAACATTCTTAAGTACAGTTCACCTGACCTCTCCAGCTATGTTAAGGATGATGTTATTTTTTATGAGCCATGAATACAGAATCATTGACTGCTAGGAGGTAGCTATAAAATTTGGAGTACATCATCAAAAGTAGTTATCCTTAGTAACTGTTTTCTAGTCTGCATAAAATAAATTGACCTTCTATTCTTTTTTCATTAACAAGCATCAATACAACAATAAACATCACTAGGGAACGTCAGGCCCTTTTTAGGCTAACAGCAGCCTCGATACCGAGGCCAAACGATGGCATGAAATGTTGACCTGCCTCCTGTCCCACACGTGGCAAAAATTCTGACCTGAGGATCAGGTAAAATGTGAATGCTTTCTGTGGTGAATGTTCACATACCTGTTTTTTTGGACTAAAGTTTTTTTTATGAGCAGTTATAAAAGTGATAATTTTGTAAGAAAACCTTGAGCCTCTCTTGACTCATTTCAACTTACTCTTCACACAGCCTGGATACCTGTACAAGGCAACACTCCCAACTTTTCTCAGTTAAAATCAAAAGTCTTGTTTCCAAGCTGTTTTACTGAGGTTGTTCCCTAACTTGGGATTCAAAAACCTGTGAGCAATTTATATATTAATATAGAGAGAGATATAATGTAGCTATATTAAAATACAGAATACTATATATTATTGGTGTTTTCCACACAATATTTTGTTGTTGTATGGTCATCTAATCCAATCCCCTAGCTAAGGCTGGATTGTTAAAAGCATCTTATCGCATGGCACTTCCTTAAGGTTTGCATAAAAGAATTCAGAACATTTATCTAATAATATTTCTGACTAGATCTTGGTATTATAAATGTTTTTTGACAGATGTCAGAGTTAAAGGACTTGCTCAAACCACCAAGCAGGTCAGTTGTCAGTCTGGGAGAAGAGCGGGGCCTCCTTGCTCCTGCCTAGGATCTAGCACCATTTGAAACACTCCTGGAGTGTCTACGCAGATCTAGAGGGTGTGACACAGGGCTTGGGGAGGATCCACAGCTTCTGAAGCAGCAGGTGGAAGGCTTCATGGCCTAACTTAGGGCTTCTAAAACAACACTGAACCCTATGCTTAGGCAACTGAAGTAAGATTTAGTTTGAGATCAAGACATGTCAATGTAGCTATCTGCATGCAAGTGAGGCATCCTGGCTCTTCATTTAATTCAGGATTGACAGGATCACTGTCCATGCTCTGAACTAATCAGCTCTCCCTTGAGTACAAGAAGAGTTAAAACACCCATGCACTAACACCTACCTGTAGATGCACAAGTGAGAAGACAGGCAATCACCTACCTTTTGTGTGAATACTTTTGACTGGATCTGAATCCCAAATTAGGTATCATAATACCTGTGGCTCCTTTTTTACATGAACACATGTGCAAACCATCTTGATGCAAAAGCTGTCTAAAGAATAGGGAAGAAAGGAGATTTTAAATAGAAAATAAATTATCAAGCGTTTAAGTTATATTATATTATAAACCTTTAAAAGACCTAATACACCATGTTTGATGTATGTTTCTACATGTATATAACCTAGTGTTGAATGAACAATGTGCATATTTAAAGACTCATGACCTTCACTAAGAAGCAAGTAGCTGTGAGAACATTGTACCAAATTGTGCCTGTCCTTTGATTAAATATGGTCAGTTATCCACCACTCAAGAGAAAAAAGGAAAAAATCTGTCTGGATTATTATAAAGCAGCTTTTAAACTATTTATAACAAATAAATATATACATTCAAACAATTTTACTAGCACTGTTGCTCTCTGAATACATATATTTTTCTTCTCTCGTATTCATGCAGCTTGCTATTATTTATCCATGTATAAATGATTGTATTTAAATGATACAAGATTTTTTTTCTGGCATAGGCATAATAGCACAGTTTTAAAAAATTATTTTTAGAAAATATTGTATGAGGAATAACACATAAACATGTAATTAAGATTACGAGAATGAAAAATTTCTTAGCATTAAATGTAAAAGAACATATATAAGCAAAGCCTAGACATTTACTTTTGGAGAAAAAAAAATATTTCTGACTATTATGAGTTAACAAAACATAGAGTGAAAGTCATTATGTAGCCCTAACTTCAGTGTATTTTTGTGCCTTCTATGACATTGTATGTGGTGGCTGAGTAAAAGAAAATGCATGAAGCTTTTTTTAATTGAATAAAAAACTGAATACAAACCTCAATATGAAATAGTTCTTACTGTTAGCAAGAATCCAATGATGTAAAATGAATAGCTGTAATGTCATAAAGGCTCTAGGATGTTAATTAACCCTCAAGCAAAATTTTCCTTTTTGACATTGAAGAGGTCATAAAATCGCTCAAATATTTTCTTAATTAAAAGTCATATGCAAAACATCTGTCTTGTTACATGTTTACTTCTGTAATATTGTGCTCGTGTTAGATGATGTTCTTGAAGACCTTGTAGAGCTCAATAATGACAAAGCAGAGAAAGAGCTGTTATAGAAGCTAAAAGACTTATTTAGAAATGGCATTAGAATTTGACAGAATTTAAAGACAGAAGACATTAAATGAAAATCCTGTAGAAAATCTAAAAAATTAATTGCTAGAACACTTCAGATTTTTTTTTAACAAATGAAATATCTTGAAGTCCAGTTATTCAACTGCCATTCATTAATATTTACACTGTGTTTCTGACTACACAGGACTGTGGCATTGGAGACATAAGATGCAGCTTTTTTGAAAAAGTAGAAACGTAGCATAACTAAAGGGTCTCCCAAGCACAAACACTCAGTGACATCATTTCTAAGAGATGATCTTTTTCCTTCTGCCATCAGGTAGTGAAGCAATATGTCATTGTTACTAGAATAGGATTAAGCCTAGTGTATTTCAAAGATGCAAATCAATTTTCACAGTTTTAACCTATGGGATTTCAAGTGAATAGCAATTAATAGTGAAATAAAAGAATGCTGGATGAAAGAAGGTTTTCTGTTTCATTGAAAACTATGTATAGGAAATTGACTTGAAAACCAGAAGTGAAGGTTTAAGGACTAAATTATATGAATTGTGGGTTTTTTCCCTTTTTTCTTTCCTTCTTCTTAAGAATGACGTATAGTTATTGTTCCACCTATATGTATATACATGTAAAAGCAAAAATAAAAGGCAACCATTTGTATTTGTAACAACCAAACGGGAAGTATTAGTCTTAAAACAACGATCAATAGAGATGATCTCCTGTCAGTGTTGGAAATGGCATGAAATGAAGGGAAAAACACAAAAACAAAAAATCCAAACATGGGGAGAAATAAAAGCAAGGTTCTCCCTATGTAACAGATCAATTATTTCCAGTCATATCAGAAACTAAGCTTCAGGCTCAGTGAACGTAGCAGGTTTTCCCTTTGACTCAGTAAGCATGAAACCACTTTGAAACACAGTGCTTTCATTGTACTTTGCCTACATTAAATTAATGTACTCTGGTTAAGCTTTCACATACATAAACTGTGATTACAAAACAGATAAACACAATTTCACTTAGCCATAGAGTAAGACTTCTTATTTCAAAAGTATATACAATTTAGATAACATGGAAAATAAATTGGCTAACTTTTAAACTAATTATGCATTTCACTGATGCAGTTAATTTAAACTTAATAAAACAATAACTGTATGATATGTATTAATTAACAGATCACTTTATGTGTTTCTGTAAGTGTATACAAAATTAGAAAAGTTGACACAATAGGCATTAAATAATAGAAATAATTAATATACCTTTATAAAATTGAAATAGACAATCCACTGAGCACTCAGCAGACACTAAGTGACATACTGACCTTTGGAAATTAATTTGGGATTTGTCATGGCCTCTGGTGGAGTCAGGGCAAATCATCATTTAACAAATTGTTTTAATATTTAGATTTAAAAATATATCTAACAATAATTTAAAATGCTATTATTTCCAGCAGCATCTCTCAATAAACTCTTAAATAATATGTAATGTAATAAGCTTAAAAGCTTATTCTTATATATAAGATAATACCTTATTTTACAGATGTGAAATCAAATGAGAAACTTAACTTTGCTACCATAATTCTTACACTGTGCCAACTACAATCTTTCACATGCATCTACAGTACTGTGGGATTTAGAATCAGCAATATGAGGAAACAATCACTCTACACACTATGTCTCAATATCAAATGTCAATATTCATCCATTTTGTCTTGTATACATTGTATTTTAAGATTAAAATCACCTATAGGAAATTCACCTCTAAAGAGTTATTTTTCATTATTGCCATAGTGCTGAATGCAACCAACTCATTAAACAACAAATAAGAATAAATAAGAAAAGGTCACTTTTTAACTATGAGATCTCCATCACCTTACAGGTAAAAATCAATCTTGATAGGCCAGATCTTTGATCTATTGTGTGTAAGTCTGACATATATCCACCTTTGACAGTTGTTTTACTGGTCAAATATAAAAATCCACTAAAAACAACCAAGTCTGAGGCTGACTAACCAGCCTCCAAGGCCTAAGTGACCTTAAATGAGGAAGACTTGTTTAAGTGCTGCATCAGCACTTAAATGCTGCCTCAGCTACTGATGCACTGTCCTGGTTTCCGCTAAGAAATGCTGTATGTGCTCCCTGTTGTGCTGTTTATCATACCTGGGAAATGGCTCAAGATTATTGTTTTCCTATGCCTTGTAATGCAGGCTTATGATATGATGAAATCAGGTGTGTTGTGGCTGTACGTGTTAATGATTAAGAGTAATGAACAAGGTGAAACGGAAGCAGTGGTTTCATCTTTGTAGTTTGGGAACCTAGCGGAAACTTTTAGTAACTACACTTTTTACCTCTTCTCCTCAGAGAACCAATCTGTGGGGGAGACACTTTCCTTTAGCTCCTTCTTCTCCAGGCTAATTACAACAGCGTTTGAGAATTTTGAATACTCTTGGGATGCTCGAACGAGCATGCTCCTACTGCTAGGTTTTTTGAATGTGTTCCAGGTCTTGGTCTTGCTTAGGGTTAAACATCGATGCATATGCAGGCACACTATTCCAACCCCCACAAAGAGTACTGCAACTAACTCCAGTCGCCTATGACAAAAGCTGTGGCTACTCCAACCCTACATGACAAGCGCTGTAGCTATTCCAACCCCTATGACAAGCACTGCAGTTACTCCAACCCCCACAGTGGGCACTGCGGCTACTGGACCGTAAAACCAACCCATGCCAGTATCAGTTGCCACTATACAGAAGAAAACATATACAAAAAAATGAGTTTGCTTAGGAAAGAATTAAGATGAACCACAGTCATCATGAGAACAACAGGAAGAACCAGAAGTAACCACCCAATCCTTATCCCTGGGTGAGCTGCGAGATATTCAAAAAGATTCCTGTTGTCATCCAGGCGAGCAAATTGTCACCTGGATGCTGGGATAACAGGGCCAGTAGCTTGGAATTAGAGGGTAGGGAAGCCAAGCAGCTGGGATCTTTGTCAAGGGAAGGGGGTACTGACAAGGTGATTGGAGAAAGAACACAAACTCTCAACCTCTGGATGTGACTTCTGTTAGCCATGAAGGAACGGTATCCCTTCAAGGAAGATATTATATGTTGCCCAGGCAAGTGGACCATCATAGAGAGAGGTATCCAGTACCCGAGGGAATTAGCTTTGCAGAAGCTGATATATCATGACCTGGATGACCCCCTGTCAACCACAGATCCAGATGAAGTCTGATGTATCCAACCCATATGGCAGAAGTTTCTACGGAGTGCACCATCATCATATGCCAGCCTTTGGCAACAATGAGCTGAGGAGATGAAGAGGCAACAACGGTGGATGCAATAACTGGCCAACTCCAGCAATATGAAGAAAGTATTTCTACTTTCCTACAGGCCTGCATTCCGGTTGTTGAAAGACTGTCCAAGGAAAATAAAGGCCTGTTCAAAAAACTATTCCGGGAGTTCCAGCAGCTCAAAGAGGATAGGTCTTACTCTCCATCTGTATCGATTAGTATCTCAGCTATTAGGAGTAAGCATCTTCCTGCTCAAGAGAGAGGATATAGAGGGTACACACCATGAGGCACCCTGTGGTTTTACCTCTGTGACCACGGAGAGAACATGAGGAAGTGGGATGGAGACCCTACCTCAAACCTGCAGGTACTGGTATGTGAGTTGCAAGGAAAAACGACGACTTCGGGCTCTTCCTGGAGAATTGCTGCTTCAGTTTCCAGTGGGCAGTTCCCCACACAAGGCATAAAGATTTCTGATCCTCTTGGAGGAAATCCTGATTTGTATTTCCAAGAAGTGAATAACAAGGATGGGATTCAAACCGATGTGGGCCACACAAACCCATTTGTTGATGCTGGATACTACAGTCGGAACTAGAGGGGCCCTGCCTCCGGCCAGGTGGATGAAAGGGACAACCAGGTTTACTGGACTGTGTGGATTCAACAGCCTGGCACATCAGAACCCCGGGAGTATAAGGCTCTGGTAGACACTGGTTGCACTGTGTACCATAATGCCATTAAACTATAAAGGGGGAGAACCCATGTATATTTCTGGAGTACAGAGGGGCCCCAACAGTTAACTGTACTGGAAGCTGAAGTGACATTAATCAGGAATGAGTGGCAAAAATATGCCACTGTGACTGGCCCAGAGGCTTTATGCATTCTTAGCATAGACTGCCTTTGGAGAGGGTATTTCAAGGCAACTTTCTTGACATCAACATCTTTGACCTGCAGACTGTGGACATGGACTGGTGCCAGATACGCCGTTGTGATCTCCAGATGCAGCATGCTACAATTCAACACCACACACACCATCTCTCCTGCCCTGAAAGACTGTTATGATAGATGGAACCCAAAGTTATGGACTAAATGAACTCAAAGGACATTTTAGAAGGATGGCCCACAGAGTAAGGGAATTATATCTGTATAAGTATATATATATATATATATATTTCAAAGACAGGGTAGTGGTGGTCACTTTGAAAAGTACACAGCCTGGGCATAATGTAAATGGTATGGGATAAGGGGTGGATACAATCCTTGTTTCAGCTGGGAAAAAGTCAATTTTCTTTCTAGTGATCGCTGTGAAAGGAATGTCAATAATACATATTGTTTTAAGTTGTTGCTAAGAGATGTTTACAATAGTCAAGGACTTTATTCAGCTTCCCATAGAAGCATAGACAGAACAATGGAATGGCCAATAAAATATTCCATACCATAGACGTCATGCTCAGTATATAAATGGGGATTAGCTGTGGGACGCGAATCTGCGATCACGACTCGGGACAGTGCCAATTCACCAGGCAGCAAGAGTAACCTGTGTCATTATTATTATTGCTAGTACTGTTGTTATTTTTCCTTTTTTGTTATTGTTTTTATTAAACTGTCTTTATCTCAACCAGCGAGGTTTTTTTTCCTCTCTTTCCCCTCCTTTTTTTTTTGCCTCTTCTCCCCACCCTTCTTGGGCAGGGGAGTGAGTGAGCAGCTGCGTGCGTCTAGTTGCCAGCTGAGGTTAAATCACAACATGCACTCACCTGTAGAGTGGGATGTGGGTTTTGGTCCATTTAGATTTGGCAAGTGCTCCAGCCACACGTCATTACTGTTACCTGTTGCACCTTCAACTTATCCTACTGTGGCTACCCTTTAAAAACAGCAGCTTCAACAAGATTTTGTGAGGGTCCTGCATACATGTGCTATTGCTATAGGTTAAATATCCTTATAGATTTTCCCTCCAGCAGTTGACTTCCTCTCAAATAGTAATCTGCCAGCTGTGTTTCTGACATCCATGTTTCTTCTATTTTTAAGAATAACCAGTTTTTCTTTTCAGAATTTAAAAATGAGAAAAGCATTGCTACCCCCATAGAATGTGGAGGGAAGCAGATCCAAATATCTCCAGCAATAGACCAATAATGGTCAACAGACACTCTGATAGAAAAGAGAGATTGAAGTGGGAAATCTCAAATGAAAACTGAGTGGTTACTTTAGTTGTTACTGAATAAAATCTGCATTGTATGTTCTTTGCAATTAGATATGGACTTGATTTTAAGATTATGGATGTCTTTCTGAAGAGCAATAGGAATGTACTATAATTTCTCTATTGATAAAAACAGCAACAAAACATTTATCTCATAATTTTACAGATTGATTACAGATCAAAATAATTACAGATACATAGAATTTTGCTAAGTGTTGACCAGAAGCACTTTCCTTGTACAGCAAAAACATGAGCAGTTTCATCCAAGTACACATACTTCAAAAACTATGTACTGAAAAGATTCCAACTTTGACAATACAAATACCTTATACATATGCTGGTATTCGCTAATCAATTATGAGTCACAATACATCCACTTGAGAATTTAGATTAAGGAACAGAAACTTTTTGAATCTGAAATACTATAGATTGCTATAAAAACCTGTTTGCATCTGTCGAATGCACTTCAAATATTCATTGTACCTTTTCATTCATTAAATTTTGACATCTTCTACTGCCTTAACAACGTTATTAGCCTCTTTACTTGAAGTGAAAGCTCTTCAGAGCATAATAAATTTTTCTTTAAGTATCTGATAATGGGTAGAGATGGGCAACATACCAACAAAAACATAAGGTTCGATAGTAATGTTCAATGAAATCTCTACTAACAGCCTGGTATTAAAAATAAAAATACTCAGTATTTCTGTTTTTACAATATTTTCCATAACATTTTACATTTTAGTTACATGAAAACTTAGTTGGCTAAAGGGAGATGCATGTGCACAGAATTAAAGAACAATTGACTATTAACTGTGGCTCTTCATCTTGTTCTACCATCCATAACAAAAATCTAATTTACAGAAATCTTAAAACCAGACAGTTAGGGCAAGACTGTAAAATAAAAGATAAATGCAGAAATCAGTTACTTTCAACTCATAAGTGTAAAGACATTGCAAGTATTACTTCATGATTTCTCCACTGTTAATAGAAAAAAATATAATATCTCATGGAACATACAAGGAGAAAGTTGGTATTGAGTTACATTGAGCTGAAAGGTTAGATTCAGGTAACAAAACCCAAATTTATTATAGTTAAAACAGCCTGTTAGGATTAAAGGGGATTTAATCAGATCTTCACTACCTAGTAGCTAGCTCTTAGGCTGTAGTTGATCAGTCCCAGGATACCTCTACATGGCTAATACCTGCTTCAGAGGAGTTGCCTGATGGAACATAAAATATTGCTGCTAATTTCACTGTAAATCCAAGTATTGAATATAACGGTGAAAGCACCTGGCATGGGTCGACAGTGTGGTGTCTGGTCTGTCTGCAGATTTCCTGTGTGAGAGGGCAAACCTTTGTTTAAGCAGAGAAAAAGCAAATATGTTTCATGAAATAAAACCAAAACAGGCAATACTGCCACAATATTTTATTTTGTAACCAAATGGAAAGAAACTGAAGACAGAGGAAGGATGGGTTTGTGAGTGATGAGAAAGGCCTGAAAAGCTGCATCTCCTTTAGATTCCCCTTGTGGTGACAAGTAAATTTCTGCCACTGTTTTTTCCCAGGTGTACTCTAGTTGTGCACTTCTTACTTTTCCTAGTCTCAGTTTGAAAAACAACAGAGATACCGTCTACCAATAGATGGTCTACCTACTGATAGACAGCGTAGATATTTCTAGTTAAGCTGGTTATCTACACTCCCTTTGGAGTCAATTAAAAGAAAATGTCTCCCAGGTTTGTTTGAACCTGAGATATATCTCTACAATGAAATGGATAAATTGGCTGAACCAGCTCCCTTTATATGAAATAAGAACAATGCTACCACAGTTCTCAGGAGTGTTACGAAGACATTGGGTGAGACATGAAGTGTACAATATCGCCTAATTCCCATATAAAAAAGTGAATCAGTTGATTTCAAACATTTAAAAAACAAAGCGTGTGTTTTTATTCTCTGTTTTTTCTGGGAAACCTGACCCCTGGACAAGAGAAAGCATGTACCCAAGACAGCCAGGGACCCAGCCAAGGCCACAGCAGCTTGGACCGGTCAATGCTAACAGCTTGTCACCAGTCAACACTGACAGTTTTGGAGAAGATGCCAGATGAGAGTTTGTAGAGAAACTAATTCTGGCAGTTTTACTTTGAACAGTACATTTTGGGGAAAATTTTCCCCTTCTAAACCCCATAGGAGACTTCCATTACTTTTTTTTTTTTTAAAAAGAATAACTCATCCCCTTTCTGATTATTCAGACTTCTCAGAGATAAGATGTACTACGAAGTAATTTGCAAGAAAATTAAATGCATTATTCTTCCCATAATAATCACTTCTACAAACCACAGTATAAATAAGTGCAGCTTGAATGGCAGCTTAATTTATATACAATGCTAGATTTCAAATTTTGATTCTGTCCTGAAGTCTTCTCTGCCTCAGCTTTTGATCTTCCTATAATCTTGATGTTCTCAGTCAGAGAAGGATGAACTTTAGGTGTTGCTAAAAATAAAGTATATAAAAAAACTGTTTCAGCTGACGATACTCAAGATTCCTTGTATTACTAGAACAAAGAGTATGAGTGCACTGGGGACCACTTAAAGGTCATTTTTTCAGTATCAGATAATGTTAGAACTAAGAAAATAAACAGAATGTTCTTGGCTGAAATGAGTCAGACCATTTTCAAGTATACAGTATAAGCCATTAAGATTTAGTTCTGGCACATGATCACTCAAAAGAATAATGACTTTCACCAAAAAGGAGCTGATTTAATTGCCTAACCTGCATTATCCTACGTGATAACACTGTAAGCCTTCTTAGTGCACTCTTCCCTTAAAGTATGTTATCCACTGTGTCAAACTCTACTCTTCTCAAACGCACCACAATGGTTTAGCAAACAGGGCTTCACTAACCTTACTAAGAGTGCAGTCTAACCTAGTTTTGTGCCCTGATATAACAGGCTTAGAGGCTGATCCTGAAGAGACTAATGCCTGTTTTAACGTTCTGTGCTGCAACCAGCTCCACTGGCATCAATGAAACTCCTCAGAGTGTAAAAAGAGCATACACATCCATTAATCTTTGCAGAAATAGAGGCCTAAACTCTGTGTGAATGAAACAGGACAGGATTGTGTGCTATAAAGCAACATTTTACAATGGAGAACACTATGACATGACAAGTACAGCTCTATGATATTTCTGAATATTTTTCTCAATTTTTTGAATTTGAGTTTTAATTATTTTGTACTGCAGAAAGTATCTGCAAAAGCTGTGGTTTTCTTATGTGATGTCATAAAGAAATCTGTAATTTTGTGTATTTTTGCTCTAAATATCAATCCTGTTTTCTTAAGAATGGAATGGAACATCACAGCAAATTAAAATATTCCTCCAGCATTCTATTCAGTTGTTTCAGATTAAAGTATGAACACTTTATGCATAAATAAATATATTCTGGTTTACAGCACAATTTCTATAGGTAGAAGAAGTTTTTACTGGATAGTTATTCATTGTCTGTTTTTTCCAACTCAGGCTATAGGCAAATCAAGATAAAATGGTCGTCCTGAAAAGTTATTGTACATATCTTAAGTTCAGAAATCAAGAAATACGTATATACCTTAGCTTGCCCTTAAATGCTGTGGAACTGGAGATAGAAGAAATCTTAAGTTTTTTTCCACTGAAATTTTGCCACTAATAAAGATTTTGAAGAAGTGGTGAATCTGTCATTTATAACATACATTTTTCCCTGAGTAGCCACATTACATAATATTATTTTAGCAGAAAGAGACAAACATAGCCAGTTCCAGTCTATTACAGACTAAGACTAACATGTTTGATTTGTCTTCAGCTGCTGTTTCAAGACCTATTCCTTACACATAACTGTCCTACACATCTCCTTTCCCCTAGATGTTATTAAAGCAGCTTTTCCAGCTGATAATCACAGAATCACAGGATAGCAGGGGTTGGAAGGGATCTGTAGAGCACCTAGTCCAACCCCCTTGCCAAAGCATGTTCACCTACAGCAGGTTGCACAGGATCAGGTACAGGTGGGTTTTGAATATCTCCAGAGAAAGAGATTCCACAACTTCTCTGGGCAGCCTGTTCCAGTGCTCTGTCACCTTCACAGTAAATACATTTTTCTTTATGTTCATATGGAGCTTCCTGTGTTTCAGTTTGCTTGCGTTGCCCCTTGTCCTGTCTCTGGGCACCACTGAAAAGAGTCTGGCCCCAGCCTCTTGACACCCACCCTTTAGATACTTATAAGCATTGATGAGATCCCCTCTCAGTCTTCTCTTCTACAGGCTACATAGACCCACGTCTTCTCAGCCTTTCCTCACAAGACAGGTGCTCCAGTCCCTGCTAGACTCTCTCCAGTAGTTTCCTCTCTTCCTTGAACTGGGGAGCCCAGAACTGGACACTACTCCAGATGTGGCCTCACCAGGGCAGAACAGAGCGGGAGGATAACCTTCCTCGACCTGCTGGCCACGCTCTTCTTAATGCACCCCAGGATAACATTGGCCTTCTTGGCCACAAGGGCACATTGCTGCCTCATGGTCATCTTGTCCACCAGGACTCCCAGGTCCCTTTCCACAGAGCTGCCTTCCAGCAGGTCCACCCCTAACCTGCACTGGTGCATGGGGTTATTCTTTCCTAAGTGCAGGACCCTACACTTGCCTTTGTTGAACTTCATTACGTTCCTCTCTGCTCAGCTCTCTAGCCTGTCCAGGTCTCGCTGAATGGTGGCACAGCCTTCTGGTGTGTCAGCCACTCCTCTCAGTTTTGTGTCATCAGCAAACCTGCTGAGGGTACACTCTGTCTCCTCATCCAGGCTGTTGATGAATATGTTGAACAAGGTTGGACCCAGTACTGACCCCTGGGAAACACCACTAGTTACAGGCCTCCAACTAGACTCTGTGCCTCTGATCACAACCCTTTGAGCTCTGCCATTCATCCAGTTCTCAATTCACCTCACTGTCCACTCATCTAACCCACACTTCCTAAGTTTACCTATGAGGATGTCATGGGAGACAGTGTCAAAAGCCTTGCTGATGACTTAAAGCTGTTGTATTATCTGAGAGGCTGTCTTTCTTCTTCTCCACACAATAAAACATATATGGATTATAGCAGAAGACAAAGTTAATTATATCAGATGAGTGAAAAGCAAAGGCTATTTCAAAGACACCCTGCTATCGGGCAGATGACTAGTGGGTTTTCTTGGTCTTTGGTTAATGTGTATCAGAGAAGAACAAGTGAAGATTTCATAGTACCAGGATTTTATTTAATGAAGAAAAACAGGAGGATGAATTGATGAATTTAAGATAACAGATTAACATTCCATACTAAAACCACATGTACTCGTGGTTGACTTTTTGGTCTTAGCTTCCATAGGGCTGATAAAACCTGTAGGGCTAAGCACAGTTCATATATATTTTATGGACAAAGCGCAACAGAACAGATCATCTCTAACTTGGCTGAAAATATACATGGAAGAAGCAAAGTGAAACTAGTAAAAGAAGGAGCGTGGGGTGCTTGAACTGTACTCAGGGAGCTAAAAGAAAGAAGCTAAACAAGAAGAAAACTGCTTTGTTTGTTGATTTCCTAAGGAAGTGCTCTTATAGGGCTGGGTTCAACAGAAGAAATCTGCAAAAGAAAATTGTTATGAGCAGCCCTGCCCTGACAGGAGAGGTGAGCATCTGGATTATGCTATAAACAAGAGGCCATTTCAGAAGTATCTTCTGTCCATGCTCTTCCAAAGGCAAGGACACACCAGAACAGCAAGCTTCAGTTGCTGAAGAGAATTCTTAATGAGGATTCTCCGTAGGGTCCTTCTTTGATTTGAATCATCTGCACTGTAAGAAAAAGAGCAACTGTCAATTTTATTATGTGACTTGGAGTGCTGATGCACATTTTCAGCATGTTTCAGTACATTGTTGCCTCCATCAAGTGGAGTTCTGATAGAAAAGTCCAGAACAACCACAGTCTTGGAAAGTAAATGACAAAAATAATGTAGCTGCACTTAAATATTTATTTTAAAAGCTTTAATTTCTCCTCACCTTTCATACCATAAAATATTAGGGTTGAGCTGAAAAGTGTTTTTAATAACAACTGAGGGTGCTAGCTGAATGTGTTGCACTCAGATTAGGCTAAATGTTGGATACCTAGTATTAGATACCAGTGTGAGACACAAAAGATTCATGAGTGGAGTGTTCTCATCTTCACTTTCTTTCCTCATTTCTCATTTACACATTGGTTATATTAAGAAATAAGGAAAGCTTTTTCTTTTTCCCTCAGAATATCATAAGAACTAATGTTTATGAAGATACTAAAAAGTGTCTTACATGAAAGTGTTGCCATGTAAAGTGTTACTGATTTTGAGAATACTTCTTATGAATGGATAAATGATAACTCATACCATTAGCTGTCTAACAAAACATGTTTTAAAAATTTTGAAATCCCAGGAAAGAACCTCAGGATAGTTTTGGTGTTCAAACTTTTCAGACTATTGTTCAAAGTACCAGCATTTCTTTAGCTGCCCTCTTTTAAAAATATCTTATAACACAAATCCACTCCAAAAATGCCACTTTTAATGACTCTGCTAGAATTTTAACTTAGCACTCCATCATATCCAATAAAAACGGTTCCTGTAATACACAGGTTTCCTGATAACCATGACATATAAATTGCCTGCAGAAGGAAAACAGAAGAGTATATCTTGAATTCAGCTCATCTGTCAAAAGCTTAAAGATAATTTCTGACCAGTGTTATGGGAACGGTTTTGAAAAACCTGCTTTGGACTGTTAGTAAACGACAGCTATTGGAGAGATAAAAGCACCAGCTTGGAAAATGAGAACTCCTTTAAATTTCACTTAATGGAGCCTATTTCTGAGTAGTTACACACCATGAAGTTTTGATTTTGCTATTTAAAAACCTTAAGATGAAAAAGACAGCAAGAGGAGAAGGGTTAGGATTGAGACAGCAAGATTATCTTTTGAGATAATACAGAAACATGGCAGTAACAGTAACCCCATGGATTATTTGCAGAGTTTCTCATGAAATGATGAACCTGGTGGGCAACCTCAATAAAATATTCTGAAGGCAGACTATAGAGCACAGAAGAATTTAATACATTTATAAATATTTCAGGAATTCTGAATAGAAAGTTGACATTTTATAAAAATGAAAGAGGAGGAAATCTCTAGATCATTAAAACAGAAGCGTATACATCTAGTTAAGACTTCATAAAGATTAACTAGTTGATGTTAGGAAGAGGCTGATTTCCCCAAATAGACAATGCACTTGTACACAGGCCCACTGGATAACCACGAGTAAGACTTGACATTATTGTGTAGAACAGTATGAAATGAAGTGTCCGGATGATGAAATAGGAGCTTAGTACAATTAGGCACTCTACTCCGTGGGCTGCTGACAGCTTGGGGCTCCCACCTGTGTTTGTGGGGCTGGACACAGTCATGGGTGCACTAGGTTTTATATCTGATTAAGGTACAAATATTTAATCAGACCCTAATTAAGGAAGCCTGTATCCACCTACCATAAATTCCTTAGCTCCTCTGGCTCTGTCCACCTGGTATCACACTTTCCCTGTCAGGGCTTTTCAGAGAGAAGTTTCTGTTTAGCTGTTGAATATTCTGGAGCGTTTTCTCTTCCACACTCACCTTCATCTTTTCCAGGGACTTCCTTCAGAAGCTGAGGATTAAAAATACTTCAAAGAGAAAATGCCCATATGTAAGAGACTGCTGGAGAGTGCCAACTCCAAAACCTGCACTCGTGACCACAGAGGTATGCGTATATACATACTCATACACATACTCACTCATTGATAATACTGCAAATGAAAGAGGACAAAGCGTAAAGCAGTGAATTTGAAGACAATCAAGATTCATTGATTTAAAAGCTGAAAAGGGACTGTTGAGGTTATCTATTATGACTTTCTATTTTGTTCCTCATAAAGGATTTTCCTGAATTAACTTCCCTTTTAAATTGAACTACAGCTCATATTTTAAAAATAATAATAATATACCTCTCAGCATTCATATAAATATTTTCAGTGATGGGGATAATCTGTCTCAGGCCGTGACAAGTTGTTCTAGTGTTTAATTATTTTCGCTGCAGAAAATATTTGCCTTGCTTTTTGTTACTGAACACATCTCGCTTCTGTTTCCAGCTCACTGGATCTTGTTACATTGTTGTTTTTCTTTATACATATATATAAACTAGGATTACTCTGTTATTTTGCTGAAATTATTCTTTGGCATTTTTCTCTTGATAAAATAAATAATTTTTTAAAAATAGATCTTCTGGCTTTCTACTTAGACACTTTTCATGGTGCTCTTCTAAATTCAATGCAATTTCAATACATTTCCAGTATCAATATAAGGCAGGAAAACAGAATTCCAGAACTATTTGTGCCATTATCGCCATTATCAAGATCAGAAGAAATATAGTCTGTCTTCTCCTACTCTCATCTTTATATACATCAGGATTATATTAGTCCTTTTGGTCCCATTATGGTACCCATCATTTTTTCAATTACTATTTCCCAGAATAAAGTTGTTATTCTTAAAGAAGCATGGACTTCATCTTCTGATGCTACATATAAGACCTTATATATTAATAAAATGTATAGTTTTTACCAGGGTAACAAACTGATCTAGATCACAACTACTGACAGCTTCTCCTGTGCTTGTATTGGTTGCACCTTTATTGGTAGTAATTCAATATCCTTTTCCTACTTTCTCCATATAAAAGAGCACAGGGTCACAAATCATTCCACATGGGAGCTATTAAAATGCAATCAATTGATTAGGGCTTTTTGTTTATAATTACACTTTAAAAGGAGTTAGTTTTTAATCAATTTGTACACTGAAACTCCCATTTTCATTTTTGTTTTTATTTTCTAAAAGTTAATTTTTAATAAATTGCAGAATCACAGAATCACAGGGGTTGGAAGGGACCTCTGGAGATCATTTTGTTCAACCCCCCTGCCAGAGCAGGCTCACCTAGAGCAGGTTGCACAGGACGCCATCCACGCTAGTTTTGAATGTCTCCAGAGCCGGAGACTCCACCACCACTCTCGGCAGCCTGTTCCAGTGCTCTGCCACCCTCAAAGGAAAGAAGTTCCTCATGTTCAGATGGAACTGCCTATGTTCAAGTTTGTGCCCGTTACCTCCTGTCCTATCACTGGGCACCACTGCAAAAAGACTGGTCCCATCCTCCCAGCACCCTCCCTTTAAGTATTTATAAGCCTTGATGAGATCCCCTCTGAGTCTTCTCATTGTTCATGCTTATTGAAAAATTTAAAACATAAAGAAGATAAACGCAAAAGGTATCTAGAAAGAAACTACGATGCATTAGTTTCTTGAAGTGTCTTGTGATTTTTATACCAAACTCATTATATGTATGTGGCAGGGGGAGGGAAGAGTGCCAAGGCTAACTTCCAGTTCAACAATGATGGGATCTTTGCAGTATTTCTCCAATAAACAGAAATGAGTTGGACATTTCCAGTTTTTAAATGAAGAAGGCAAGGTTGATGCAAAAATGGAAATGAAATGTGATCTACAGTTTAAGGCTGTATGATTTCTTTTTCTCCTTTTTAAGAGTTCTAAAAGAAATTTTAAAAATAGTTTAGAAACTACTTCCAGAAATTCTAAATAAACACTTTGAGAATTGGAAAAGGGAGTTATTTCCCGTTAGGACTATCCTTCTGTCTGTTTTTACAGAGAGAAGTAATATAGAGAAATGGTTAAGAAATTCTTTGTTTAAATTATCCTTATTTACAGCATTATGAGTAATCGACATGTTATTTTGGGTGCATTCGGTCATAGCTATCAATTTAGCACTGATTTACCATCATACTGCTTTTAATATTAGTCTCCAGCTATTACAAATGCTTAAAAGCTCAGACCAAAAATCCAAAAATCCTTGAGAAATGTCAATTACACTTCTGCGGAGCAACTAGACACTGCACGAATAATGCAACTGACAATTACAGATCAATGGGTTTGATGAATCATGGACATGAATTTTTGGGCCATTAAATGCTGGCAGGTGTAAATACTGCAAATATGTATCTGAAGACTTCATTTGTTGGGTAATCTTGAGTAAAGGTAATAGTAATTTTTAAAAAATATGTAACTTGGTGTTAAATACCAAGATCAGTAAACAACTTTTGGTTATGGTTCAGAATACACTTCCACATAGAAGCATCATGGAGCACTCCAGCTTTTCCACATAGTCACAGAGAACTCGTGCTACTGCTTTTTACGAAATTCTGGAGCACTACCGTCCCCCAATTTGCAACTACAACAGTAGAATGTGTGGTTTCCATAGAAACCAAAGAATTCCAAATCAGGGGGAAAAGTAGGCTGCAGCATACTTCTGCCCCTTCATACAGAAAAAAATAGTAAGCAGACATGCACTATGAACAAAATACTTGATCTCCTCTCCTCTCCTCTCCTCTCCTCTCCTCTCCTCTCCTCTCCTTGAGTGCATGAGTGGCAGTGGCAAGAGCATCCCACACAAAGAGGAAATAAAAACTGATGGTGCCATGTGCTGCCCTGTGCTTCTTATATATGGATTTGCAGTATGGTAGCAACCAGCAAAAAAGCAACTAAAATAAACAAATCAATACTTTTATTTATAAACTACTGAAAAGGCTTCCTTAGAATCATAGAATTGTCTACGTTGGGAGAGACCTTTAAGATCATCAAGTCCAACCATTAATCTAGCACTGCTATGTTACCACTAAACCATGTCCCTCAGCACTACATCTACCCATCTTCTAAATACCTCCAGGGATGGCAACTCAACCACTTCCCCGGGCAGCCTGTTCCAAGGCTTGACCACCCTTTCAGTGAAGAAATTTTTCCTAAGATCCCGTCTAAACCTCCCCTGGTACAACTTGAGGCCATTTCCTCTTGTTGCTTGCAGTGCCTGTTGCAGTTCGCAGTGTCTTGCAGTGTTGTAGTTTGCACTATATTTGATATGACAAATCCTTGGCAACATTCCTGAAGTCTGAAGCCTTTCAACACACTTTGACTGTATACGCTTTCAGAGGTGTAACATTTGTATGACCAAACTCCAAAAAGACCTTGAAATTATCAGCTTTAAATTAGTGTTATATTGCTATGTGGGAAACAAAAATGAAGAACAAGAATCTAACCACTTCTTTGAGTACCAGTAACTTATTCACTGGGCAAAACTCCTGTTTTCTTGCTAGCCTATTATTTATAAAGACGTTGATTTTTTTTTTAAGTTGCTAAGGGATACTTTAAGTAAAGCAACATCTTTAATTTCATATTGGAATATATATCACAGAATTTACAGACCAACTCCAACATAGCAAACCTAAAAAATGAAAAGGAATAAGTTAATTTGCATAAAGAATATGTCTTATCACTGTGAAGAACCTGAGGTAATAAGTAACTAAACATTTACATTCTGCTACTGTTTTAAAAAGCCATGTTTCTAACCATCTTTTCCTAATTAGGACAGTAAAACCACTGCCAGTCTGTAGTTGCCATTTCTGACGTTCTAAAGCTCTCTAAGAGTTTTTAGTAACCTATGGAGTATTGCAGGTTCCTGTAAATAATAAGACCTATTTGGTAACAACAGTTAGGCATTTGCTTGTGTGTCTTTAAATTGGTCCAATTAGAATTTCAATGTTTTATACCAATAAATACATAATTTTAATTGTACAACTGAATATGTACTCCCAACTATTTGGACCTTCAAAGCGTATAGATTAGAAGTTATGAAAAAAATATCTGGTACTTTTTGTCACTTCTATGGAATCTCTAATTCTTGTGAGCATCATCCTCCATAAAGAATTCATATTTATCTGCAGTAAGTTCAAAGCAGTAATGTTCAAACAGCTTCATGAAACTAGTGCCTTGCTGTAAAACCTTAGCAGCATCTCAAGCCACTTACAGACTAGTTTATCAGACTAGCAAACTGTTGAATTACTGTCATTACTGGTATTATTTGACTTAGTATCTGGGTCTTCTGTCAACAGAAAGGAAGATAAAATAATAAAACACTTAATAAAACAGAAATGCACATACAAATTTTCTGTAGTTCATCTGAGTTGAGAGTAAAAGCCTCAGAAAGAGTGTTAGTTCTTGTGCAGTGTCAGAAAAGACACTTATGATCATGTTTTGAGGACTTTTGTTTCAGTGGAGAGCTTCTTAATGTCCCTAATTGTCCAAGCAAGTAAAGATCTTGTCTGTGTTAAATTCCTAGGGACAGGTGCTTTGTAGCTTGGTCTCCTAAGCATATGAGGCTTACATCCACACAATATGCATGTGTTCATGCATGCAAAGGTCTCCAACTGCCTAACTCAAAAAAACAAACAAAAACCCAAGCCATGTAGGATTCTCAAAGCTATTCTGTTCCTAGGCTGCCAAAGAAGAGAAAGACACGATTAATGCACCAACAGAGTTGGGAAAGCAGCAATTACAAGCACAGCCTCTCTGAGATTCCACAAAGGAAAGAGATGCTATGAAAATCCCAACTGCACAGAAGCTTCTGATGGCAATTGCACCTCAGAGACAACAGGATGCAACCACAAGATATAAGAACATCTTCCTTTTTTGTTACAGTACTCATGTTTTACCTGTTCAGGCAAGGTTAGTGAGAGCCTTGAGGGAAATTCGAGTCAAATTTTTGTTCTGGATATTGCTGTCCCACTGAGGGTGGGTGTCAACAAATACCTTGTCTCCAAACACATAATGTATCCCAGAAGAAGTTGCTGACCACTTCTAAGACACTGTTGATAGAAATAGGGGAGTATTTTTGCTACAGAAACTGAACTCTGGCCTTGGAAGGAAAGGCTGACCAAAGGGATCTCTCTTAACTGGAATACATAACACGGTTACCAGATATCATCCTGAAATGGAGACATAAGTAGTTTTCCAATATAACTTCCAAATTAAAAAACAGTAACAACCACAACAACAAAAGCAACAACCAAACAAGCAAAATTTCATGCATAAGACCATATTCAGCTTGGGGAAAATTGTTTTTATTTATAGTGCAAGTTTTCCCATAAAGTAGGGTAAATACCACAAGAACTGGTTAAAGTGTGCTGAGGATTGCAGGAGGAAGATACTGTTTTAACAACAGAAAGACCTACTAGGTGTTGAGTGTGCCTACAAGCTGAGTTGGGGAGATAACTGGGTTATTTGTGAGTGTTAGCAGAAGATTGTCAGGCTTCACATGTGAATAAGTGGTTACAGCTGGAAATATTGCTTTTTCTCTGTTGCACATCTTTGAGCATGGTTCAATTCACATTTAAGCACCAGGAAGACATGTGAAAATGGAGGAAAGCTAGATATAAAATACTGATATGCTTGTATCAGCAGAGTCACAGTCAGGATTTTTCTGCTGATTTCTGGATTTGATGCCATCAAAGGAGCAAGCACCCTGACTGTCTTAAGGGTGTGATAACCCTTATTTATCTGTAGTGGCAAGACAGCTGATTCCGTTGCTTTCCAAGATGTAGCCATTCACATTCCCTTCCAGTGGTAATGAGTAAATGTACTCTTTATGTTTTGTGTTTGGTTGTTGCCTGCCTTCTTGATAGTTGTTCTGATCATCATTTTACTGAGAGAAATTCAGGCAGAATTCCTCTGGAAGCTTGTGATAGGAAGCAAGGAAGCGATACAACCAAAAACTGATGGAGATATCACTGGTTTTGGGTATGTCAGCACCATGGAACAGACAGTTGTGTTGAAGTTGTACTGCAAAGGCTGTTCCCTTTCGCAGCTTCTGCCTGGTGGAAGCACATATGCCATGGGACAGAGCCATGACAAGATACTTACTTGATCCACAAGACAGGATAGTCCTGCCCTTTTGGCACTGACTTTAATGAGCACACTTGTCACCACATTAACATGTTTCTACTGCTTCCAAGTTCAGTGTTAGTGAAGAGCAGCAGACTCTGCACTTTCACTTTTCTTGAGGTGAACATGTATGATGTTAGCCAGTTCCTTACTCCTGTATTTCTAGGCAAATATGACCTTGTTATTTTGTGAGAAAATATGTACACTCCCTGAGGTGTATACAGAATCTGAGATTACGCTACTACAGTGAAAAACTTATTAAGCAATAAACAAGAAATGTTTTTTAAACTGAGAATTTAGTTAATGACAACTGAACACAAAAAATTCTATATGAAAAACATGTACACTGTACACTTGCAACACTCACTTCCTATATCAGACCTTAATCATCTACACATCTCTATTAAGAAAATTCCTGTAAATCACTCTAATATCTACCATAAAAATACTGCAGCTGGAAAATATGCTTGCTTGAACGCAGGTCAGTGCTTCCAGCTGCCTGGGTTACATCAGAGGTATTCAACTAGTGCCAGACCCTTTATTCCCTTCCCTGAGGCCCAGAGTGGACTTACTCCCTACAGAAATAAGAGACCTCGGCAAATGTGTGTGTCTTGCCTCAAGCACAGCATTACATATGAAGCAATGCAAACAACATAAAACCTGACACAATTACAGGTTATTAAATATGTATTTACCAGTCCTTATATTGGTACTTCAAAGAGATCTTCTTACTGTGGCTCTGTCAGAGTGGTCAGTCAGACTAAGGTAATTGGGATGGTATCTGTAGATCCCAGATGGGTATATAGATACAGTAAATTAAAAGCATAGCTCAGTACCATAGTTTTCTAAAATGCTGAGCAGCTGTGGGGAAGAGAGCTGGTTTTCTTCTGGGGATTCAGTTAAAGGAACTTCATAAGATCTTTAGGAAATGCTAAGCTTTCACCCAGTGAGAACCATGCTCCTCCAACTACATGTCTGAAACCACTACTCACGTTTTAAAATCTTGGTCAATCTTTTTTTCCTTTCTATATATATTAGCACATATGTTACTTGCCATTAATGAGATATTTGAACATTAATCGTTACTGAAATTATAAGGAGACTGCCCAGGGAAGTGATTGAGTCACCATCCCTGGAGGTATTTAAAAGATATGTAGATGAAGTGCTGAGGGACATGGTTTAGTGGTAACTTGGCAGTGCTAGGCTAACGATTGGACTTGATGATCTTAAAGGTCGCTTCCAACCAAAACTATTCTATGATTCTATGATTCTGTGCTCTTAAAACAGAGCAATGCAATGGACAGAGTAACCACCTGCCATGGCGTGTGTAAATTTGGAAATACTATACAATGTTTGACATTTCTTTGGTATATACATACATTATGTAATTTTGTTGTATACTCAACAGAACAATCATTGCATAAAATAGATCACATGATGTGACAGGCACATTAAAGCTAATTCTGAGCCCAGATGTGGGAATTATAAACACCTTTGCTCTCTTTTGATGATCCTTAGGACAGTTGCCCCAAATCAGCTTTTCCAACTGACTCACATTCGTTACTTCAGAGCCACAAAACACAGAAGACCTTGTATGTATAGAGAGCTTCCATTTGGGGATGAAGAAATGGTTCAACACCTTGTAAAGACACCCAGGTTTTATGAAACAAGCTCCAAACTGAGGCAGCCAAAATGGAAAGCTTCGCCTGAAGATTTCTTTCTATTCTTACCTCAAAGGTAGGGATAATGATTGATCCATCTGGCAAGGTTGTTTTTTATGGAGTAATTAGTGTTTGAAAGGACTGCTGAATATGAAAATAAACCACCAATGTAAAATAGTATGCGTCATTGTTAAAAGAAAATCAGTTACAGCTCCAGAGCTCTCGGAAAGCTTTAATAGTTATTGTTGAACTCAAGTACATATCCACAGTCAGTCATTATCTTTAAGAGAATGCCAGCTTTAAAGGGAAAAGTACAGATTTTAAACACCACTTTACACATTAGCGTTTCAATAGAAGTTAAGAGGCTTCATTACATAATAAATCCTGGACACAAAAAAGAGTAACAATTCTAATATTAATACTACTAATGATCACTGATGACAAATGGTAGGCAGGCTTATTATTTCAAGCAATTGTCCATGAGTACTTAACCAAATTTTTAGACAAATGTATTTGGCTCTGCTTGTATCTCTTTCCACTCCTGCTGATCTGGAATAAACATTAATGGAGAGTAAATGTTAAACCCTGTACAAAGAGTCACAGAAACTGAATGCAAAAGGCCTAATTCTCTGGTGGTGCAACTGTGGAATTTTGCCAGCACAGAAATTTGGCTCTACGCATGCACACACAAGCAGCTGGCTGCCAGTTTTTGTGCATACAGCCAAATGCAGAACAGAAACAGTAACACGTAACTTAGCTAGGCTCTCACAAGTAACCGACACATTCTGATTACAAATAGCAAATCGTCACATAGGTGCATGATTAACACAGAGTAAAATTCAGTCTCATTCCAAAAATACTTTTGTGAAACAAAGGCATTAATGGAAATCTATCTGAAGAGGCTAAATTTGTCAGATTAATTATTCATTGTGCAGTAGTCCTTTATGTATAGTGCTGGGGTTAGCAATAAAGCAAGGAAGAGTTACAGTATACAACAGTAATGCAGAGCAGTTCTTCAGCAAAACAAGCAAATATAACAGTAAGGTAAACAAAGAGAACAAAGAAAAAGCAGCATGCTGCTGAAGATGTAAGCAGTGTTTAGTCCAAATTCAACCAGATTGAGAAGACAACAGCATCTTCTGTAACCAAAATGTAGCTGAGAATATGATGCAGTTGTGGAACTCTGTATTTATGGAGAACTTTAATATCTTTTTTAAAGCAGGCAAAAAAGGTATTTCAAGCATACTCTGGACCTGTGCAAGATTCAGTTAGTAGTCTCTGTCACAGCTGGAGAACTACTGGGAAACAAATCATTAAAAATCCCACAGGGCAGCATTGCTAGACATCCAAATATATTTGAATTACGCTACTCACAGCGAAAGAGTTAAACAGCTGTACAACAGACACTTGGTCATTCCTCTTGTGTCACAGCTGGAAATCCATGGATGCATTGGGCTGCCTTGCTGAGAGGATTAATGTGTCTTTCCAGAATTGTTTGGTCCTGGGTGTTCTTCCTTTTCTGTTTCCGACTAGCAGACTGGTGTTGGATGAGCCATTAAGCCTATACTGATGATATTAATACATCAGAGATACAAAGCTGAAACCCTCTGCAGCACTTTGGGGTTAAGACATGGCTTCATTACTATTCACTCACCTAAATTTGTCTCTTGCCAGTGACCTCCTCTGATTTCACGGGCAACCACCTCACAGTACTACCATCAGCAAGGTGAATTAGCATATTTTTGGAATTTACGCACACAAAGAGACCACGTCTATCTTTAAAAGTCACAGAAAAAGGAATCTTTTAAAGCTACTTGCCTTGTGGAAGACCACTTTTTGGCCTTTGTTTTCCATGATCCTCTTTCACATACAGTTTGCAGGCCTTTCAAGACACAAGAGATTCAGGAAGGACTTCCAGGCTGAGGTCTCTGAGATCATAAAATAGAATAGCTTGGGTATCTCTGCAAACTAAACTTTCTATTCCTAATTTTTTAAAAATATTTTCATCTTCTTTCTTCCTCTCTTGTATTTTCTGGAATAGGATGTTCTCCTGCTTTTATACATGTATTATTTCATCGAGCAAACATCAATGATAGAGCAGAACGCCACAGTTGAGATTAGGCTCGTTTACTGCATTTTTATAGTTTAGTCAATTCTGAACAGGAAAGCTAATAAATTAGCAAGGTTACACTGTACCAGCTAGAGCTGTCTGAGACTGGGCTGAGACACATAAGCATTTCCTGGAGCAACTCAGTCATACAGAGCTGAGCAGCCTTTGTTCACTGCTGTTTATACTGTTTTTCCCAAAGACACTTATTAATACATAACGCAATGGAGCCAAGGCTCACTGTGTTCTTTGCTTCCTACATGTTGCCTCTGTTCCTCCAGGAGCAAAGAGAACAATCTCATATGACCTCCTTGCATTGTACTCATTTAAGAAGAAATACAATTCATCTTTCCGTATTTAATTTACACTTTCTGATTACCTGATCATCTGATCATCTAGCAAAGAGATTTATATTCTACAAGATCAGGAGGAAGGTTTTGAAAATATCACCTCCTGAAGTGACTTTTCACCTATCCTTTTCTTGTCAAATGGCACATTACTCTATAGTGATGAATAATAGGGTATATTGTTGTTCAACATGTATGACAGGAGAAGGGAGTGATAAGTAATGATAAATTTGGATCATTTTGATAGACTGAACTGAATTCCTTAGGCTTTGTGAACAATAGGCTCTTGTGCAGCCAGTATCATATATCTGAAAGCAGAAAAGGAAATCCTACTTTAGAGGGTATCCATTGCCTATAGTCAAGAGACTGTCAAACCAGAGCTTTTGCTACAAAGCAAATGTGTCTTTCCATAGTTAGGCAGTGTACTTACTTCTTTCATTTACTTCTGTAAATTAAATTAGTTAGACTATTATTAGAAACATTTATGCAGCTGCTGTAGGTTTGAACGATTTGCAGATTCATTTCAAAACAGAGAAATTAGAACAAAAAGCAGAAATTATTAATAAATTTAGAAGAAATATGACACAAAACTCAACAGAACTTGGCAAAAAATATAGAACTCAAATAAAACATGACTTCAAGGGTAAAAATCAAACAAACCAATCTATTCTATTTGCCCCTTAAAAAAATTTGCCTCAAAAGAGGTTTTACGTTGAGGGAGTTCTCTCATGTGAAATAAAAAGGCACGAGATCAGATTTTCATATCTACATACAATCAGACTGAGTGGAAAGAGATGTATTTTTCAACCTGGAAGATAATTAAATTCTGGCATACCCTATCAAGAAATGTGATTTTAAATCAGGACTGCATAACTTGATAAAAAAATTCTATTCTCAAGTTATAGACATGGTTCAAAATGTATTCAGTAAAGTTCTCCACCTGGTATTGTACTAAAAATGAGTTTTGTTTCCCTAAAAGACTTTTTAGGCCTTTATAACTATAAATGTAAGTATAAATTACTATGCATTTCATTCTGTACCAAATGATAAGCTATACCAGCTTCTGACAATATCCATGTAGCGAAACATTCATTGATAAATTTAGTAATATTAGTCTATATTTAGAAAGGTACAAGCAGTCTCATATGCTATTTCATATGTGGTAGCACAATCCTTTATTTACTTTCTGTATAAGCCAGAGGTCATGCTATAGAACTTACTGCTTTGAAGACTGGCTATTTGAATTACCTTACATACAGACATATATCTAGTGTTCCTTAAAATGAATCCTTCTTATGTATTTTAGAACATGTTTTATAAAGACTTCAGTGAATGAGACTGGGAACTCTCTTGATCTTTCAGGACTATTTAGGTCTTAGAAATTAATTATTCTTGCAGTCATAAAGCATTCTTTATTCTTGTATTTCCAAAATTTTCCTCTCTAGTTTTCATAGCTCTTCATAAGATATTGAAATTATTAATATATCTTCAATTTACAAGATGAATATGGTACAGCTGTTACAGCTGTGATAGTCTCAGGATACAGGCAAGGAGGAATTTGTCCAGAGAGTCAATATGCCCATTAGTTTACTGACATTTCTGGAAAAAAAACAAGATAAATTTGAGGACAAACATGATTACTTAGAATTTTCAACACTCACAGTTTTTATCTTTCTGTTTTATATGGAAGCTTGAATTATTTCATATCTTTTTAAAGCTATGTTTTGAGAATACATTTTTGTGTAGATCAATCTGTTCCCATCTACCATATTGTCCTCTTTCAATTTTTTTTTTAAATTTTTCATTTCGTTCTTTAAGTATGCCTCATCCCTAGTAAAAAATTATGTAAAAGTCTGAGATCATTTTATACTGCATATCAAAAATCTTATGTGACAATTTTGTTCTCTGCTCGCTGTCAAGCAATGAACAGTGAGTTATATTTTAGAGAACATAAAGAAATAAAATAATTCTAATAAATATAAAATCAAACAAATAAAGAATAAAAATGTAGGTTGGACATTCATGATGGAAAAACAAATATATAAGGATTTAGCTTGATCATCCAAACTGTAGAATATATATATATTTAGCATATAATTCCATACTAAAGAAAAGTAAACTTCATAACTCGATAAGCTGATACATATATACTGTACTGTGTTTAAATTAACATTGTGGTTAGACTGAGTTAGAGCTGTGTGTAATAGCTATACTTCATAGCTCTAAACTTCATTAGTGGCTTATTTGGCACACTGCCTGGGTTCTTTCCTCTTTTGTGCAAGCGGGACATCAAGACCCAGGTACATGGTGTCCTGAGTCAGAGCCAAAATTTAAACATGGGTTTCCACTGAGACCCATCCCTTTGAGGAACACTGTTGTACAGGTAATCCCCTCAGGGTTGTACAACAGACTTTGTACAGTAGTAGAAGCAGATAGATTCACAAGTTTTGTGCAGCTAAAGCTTATCACATTTTACTTGAACTAGACCATGAAAAATAGGGCAGGATTAAATTCCTTAAATAAGTGTTTAGTGCCATTTGAAACATCTTTACACATCCTGTGAAGTGTCCAGCTGCTGTTCCAGAAAAAGGAGAGCATGATAGTGTCCTTTACATCCTGTGTCATACATGCCAGTCCCATGTAGATGTCTCTATAAACCAGCATGTCTCAAATGGCACTAATTGTCTATATTGAGGCAGCTGAATTGAAGCTGATAGAGAGCAAAGAAAAACAAGAAATGCACTCAGTATCTCAGATTCTTCCAAGTCTTCAAGAATTATATCTATAGGGCATAGGTCAGACTCCTCCAGGGTTTCATGATCCTACACATGGGTTTCTTTTGAAAAGTGGGGTCTATCTGCAGTGTCTCGAAATAGTTTGTTTCTTCCTTAGCTGGTCATACAATTGAAAAGGTTACCTTTAATACAAAACAAAACAAACTAACAAACAAACAAAAAAAGCAAAACCCAAAACCAATCAAACAAAAAAAAATCAAACAAATTAACAAAAAATAACGCCAACAAAAAACCCTCCAAAACCCCAAAGCACCCTCACAAAACCTCCCCTCCCCTTGTCTTTCCTGCCAGCATTTATTTTAAGATTTCTGATACTAGATTCTTCCTTCTAGACTCACCAGCCCTCTGAGAATTCACCGTCAGAAGGTTCCCAAATGAGCATCATTAGGAGATCAAAGTTTTCCAACAGTTGATGTGTTGCTTGGTAACCAACTCCCTGGAGTTATGACTTGACAAACTGCTTTGTCCTGAACAGAAGTCGACATTTTGTGCAAAGAGGTTTCCACCTGAAAAGAGGATCATCAAGATTTAACAACCCTCTGATGTCGCCTTGGATCCCCCTCCTTTGAAATTGCAGCATAGAAAACACTCAAAAAAAGGAGGTGAAAAGGTGAGAGAAAGAGACACTGGTCCCACATACAAAATGCATCTTACAGTTTTAACACACAGACTGATGGAGCATCTCCAGTATCAAACAGAAAGCAAAAATTCTGCATAGATTCATTGTGTCATATCACATTTGTATATGGAAATTAAAATTCAGCCTCCTGAAGCTCCAAATGTGAAGGACATCCAATTTAAAATTTCTGGTACAGGCTTATCTTAAATTTAATAGAGAGCTGTTTACTGTAAGATGTTAACATTAAAAAATAACTGGATGGTGCCCAAGACATTACAAAGCTATGTTTTTCTAAATATTTGTCACTTTGTACGTTCTCTAAAAAAATCTTCCCCATGCAAATAATTAGGCTTTTTTTTTTTTTTTTAAAGTGTCTTGGGAATTAGCAAAAACTCAATACTCTGTTCCAAATTCTGAATGCAGATATGGAAAAGAAAGCACCTAGTACAAGGGGGTCGTGTAATTTTTTCTACAGAAAGGTCAGACTGGACAAAAGGATTTTCATGTCAATATCAAACTTCATGTCCTGCTCAATCTTCACCTTGCCAGAAAGCAATGCATTTTATTACTTTTCAAAATGAAAGCCTATTATTTCTGCAAGCAATTCTTGATCAATAACAAATTACCCACCTAGTTCTATTTGAGGACATTTGATATCTGGGCATTTGTCATCTTTTTAAGACTGAAATAAATGAAATTTAAAATAAAATTGTCTCCTTCCAGCTTTTTAAAAAAAAAAAAGAAAAAAAATTGTTTAATTCATGAGGAAAATCACCAAGCAAAAAACTACAGTTTTTATGCGTAGACGATATCTCATAACAGAATACATTGTACATACATGTTATGCATCCATATTTGAACTATAAAAAGAAAACATAATAAATATTGTACACTGACACTGACACAGGTCTACACATACATACATATACACATGCACGAATACATACATATACATAATATATTCTAGCACTACAGATTTGTCTATGTCCTAAAAAAGTAATTCTCAAAGAACACCAAACTTTAAAAAAACCCATCAGTTTCTCCCTTTCCTCTTCTTATTCTCACCACCTGACCATGGTACCTTGTTGCCTTTCTAATTCTTCACACAACACCAGAGTATTTTAAAATATACTCATTCTGGATAATTCATCAGAATTTCCCAAATCTTAGATAACTATTAAAAAAACAAGCAAACCAACAAAAAACACCCCACCAAAAACATGTATTTGACTTCAAAATTTATAAAAGCCCTTTTTGCAGTTCCTGTAGGATGCATAGGGCTCATATGGTCTCCTACTTAAAAAATAGGGTTCCTTTGCAGAAAAAATGAGCTCTTTTGCAGGACTAAATAAAGGTCTATATCTGAACTACGATCAGAGGCTTAGAGTGAAACTAACAACAGAACTGTAATAAAATAGTAAAATAATACTCTCAATTTTAGTAATATGAAATCTGTCACATGACAAATAAAAAATGGCAGTATTAACTTGAAACCAGTCCATGTGTGATGAAATTGTCTGTCTCTCTACAGCCAGGCTACAGTTGTAGGGCCTCAGACTTCACTGCAACAAACTAATATTTACTTGACTAAAATCAAAGTTTTATTATCATAGAGGAGAAGATGATGCATTGCACAGCTCCATGTTAAGCAGTCAGTGTGTTCCGAAAGCGTTGTTCGTCTATGGCACTGCAGTGTAGAAATGCGAATCACAGAATCAGGGAATTGCAGGGGTTGGAAGGGACCTGCAGAGATCACCGACTCCAATCCCTCCTGCCAAAGCAGGTTCACCTACAGCAGGTTGCACAGAATCGGGTCCAGGTGGGTTTTGAATATCTCCAGAGAAAGAGATTCCACAACTTCTCTGGGCAGCCTGTTCCAGTGCTCTGTCACCTTCACAGTAAATACATTTTTCTTTATGTTCATATGGAGCTTCCTGTGTTCCAGTTTGCTTGCGTTGCCCCTTGTCCTGTCTCTGGGCACCACTGAAAAGAGTCTGGCCCCAGCCTCTTGACACCCGCCCTTTAGATACTTATAAGCATTGATGAGATCCCCTCTCAGTCTTCTCTTCTACAGGCTACATAGACCCACGTCTCTCAGCCTTTCCTCATAAGACAGGTGCTCCAGTCCCTGCTAGACTCTCTCCAGTAGTTCCCTGTCTTCCTTGAACTGAGGAGCCCAGAACTGGACACTACTTCAGATGTGGCCTCACCAGGGCAGAACAGAGCGGGAGGATAACCTTCCTCGACCTGCTGGCCACACTCTTCTTAATGCACCCCAGGATAACATTGGCCTTCTTGGCCACAAGGGCACATTGCTGCCTCACGGTCATCTTGTTGTCCACCAGGACTCCCAGGTCCCTTTCCACAGAGCTGCCTTCCAGTAGGTCCACCCCTAACCTGCACTGGTGCATGGGGTTATTCTTTCCTAAGTGCAGGACCCTACACTTGCCTTTGTTGAACTTCATTACGTTCCTCTCTGCTCAGCTCTCTAGCCTGTCCAGGTCTCGCTGAATGGTGGCACAGCCTTCTGGTGTGTCAGCCACTCCTCTCAGTTTTGTGTCATCAGCAAACCTGCTGAGGGTACACTCTGTCTCCTCATCCAGGCTGTTGATGAATATGTTGAACAAGGTTGGACCCAGTACTGACCCCTGGGAAACACCACTAGTTACAGGCCTCCAACTAGACTCTGTGCCTCTGATTACAACCCTTTGAGCTCTGCCATTCATCCAGTTCTCAATTCACCTCACTGTTCACTGATCTAACCCACACTTCCTAAGCTTACCTAGGAGGATGTTATGGGAGTCAGTGCCAAACGCCTTGTTGAATTCAAGGTAGACAACATCAGCTGCTCTCCCCTCATCTACCCAGCCAGTCATTCCATCATAGAAGGCTGTCAGACTGGTCAAGCATGATTTCCCCTTGGAGAATCCATGTTGACCACTCACAATAACCTTTTCCTCCATGTGCTTAGAGATGACATCCAGAATGGGCGTGGAGGTGAGGCTGACTGGTCTGTAGTTTTCTGGGTCCTCTTTCTTGCCCTTTTTGAAGACTGGAGTTACACTGGCTTTCCTCCAGTCCTCAGGCACACCTCTCCTGTTCCCCAGGACCTTTCAAAGATTATGGAGAGTGGCTTAGCAATAACATCTGCCAGCTTCCTCAGCACTTGTGGGTACATCCCATTGGGGTCCATGGATTTGTGGGTGTCAGGTTTTCCTAAATGATCTCTAACCTGATCCTATTCAATCAAGGGAAAGTCTTCCTTTCTCCAGACTTTTTCTCTTACCTCCAAGGTCTGGGATTCCTGGGGGCCAGCCTTAGCAGTAAAGATCGAAGCAGAGAACACATTCAGTAACTCCTCCTTCTCTGTATTCTCTGTCACCAGGGCACCTACCTCATTCAGCAGCAGACCCGTGTTTTCCCTAGTCTTCCTTTTGCTGCTGATGTACTTGAAGAAGCCCTTCTTGTTGTCCTTCACATCCCTTGCCAGATTTAATTCCAAGTGGGCCTTAGACTGTCTTGTTGCATCCCTGCATACTCTGACAATGTTCCCATATTCCTCCCAAGTGGCCAGTTCCTTTTTCCACATTCTGTAAACTTCCTTCTTCCATTTGAGTTTTTTCAGAAGTTCCTTGCTCAGCCATGCAGGTCTTCTGCCTCCTTTGCTTGATTTCTTACTCACAGGGATGCACCGATCTTGAGCTTGGAGGAAGAGGTGCTTGAATATTAACCATCTTTCTTGGACCGCCCTATTTTCTAGAGCCCTAACCCATGGGATTCCTCCAAGTAGGTCTTTGAAGCAGCCAACGTTAGCTCTCCTGAAGTCCAGCGTTGTAATCCTACTTATTGCCCTGCTGCTTCATGCAGGATCCTGAACTCTACCATCTTATGGCCACTGCAGCCAAGGCTGTACCCAGTCTTCACATCCCCAAACAGTCCTTCTTTGTTTGTTAGCACAAGATCCAGCTGCACATCTCTCCTCATCGGCTCCTCCACCACCTGTGTCAAAAAGTTATCATCAATGCTCTGCAGAAACCTCCTGAACTTTAATAGAGTCCCATTTGCAGTTTGACTCAAACCAGCATTTGACAGCAGATAATTCAGGTACAGGGCCACTTGGAGCTGGCTGGCCTTGCCAAAAGTGACACTCAGCCTCAAGCAGTTGCTACGGGTAGGCAGATGCACATCTTGGGAATTGCGGACCTTCAGAGAGCGTGGTGGCGTAGGATGTCATTTGCAGAGGGAGCTTGGCTGGTGGAACAATATTCATGGGCTGCCGTGGAGCCGCTCCTCAGCGGGAGGGAAGGATTTTCCAGCCCAGAACAATGCCCCAGTTGCAGAGCCGAGAGGATGCCATGGTGGTGTAGCCCTGATGGGCTGGGGCAAGTTGCCAAGGCCACATTCTTATGCAGATTTGGGCCTGTCAGTGTGCAGTGAACCTGAAATTGGTACAAGGAGAGCAAATGTGGGCCCCTTTCAGAACAACTAGCCTCGCGCATTCAACTGTTTGGAGAAATTAACTCTGAACTTTGATCATATTTCTTAGGGAAGAAAAACTGATTAACAGTCCCCCCTGCTGGGGTAAGAAAACAAAAATGTCCGATACAGCCTCAGAGAGCAGCACAACCCGTGTCGTGCCGTCTTGCATGTGTTATCTGTGTAAAGGCTTTCTGTGAAAGCACAGCTGTACGTTTCAAAACCATTTTATCTGCTTTGTAGAGAAGGGAAGTTTTAACAACTGCTTACTGTAGAAAGAGGGTACTGCAAGGATATAGTTCTATATCATTACAACAAAAATGTTTAGTGAAAGGCGATCTAGGGACGACCCAGTGGCTCCAGCATTCCTACTGTGGTTTTGATAAATTGGAGGTGCCATTCCCTCGGGAGGAGTTGGAAGCAGAAACACAGTGTTTCAGATAAAGGCCTCCACAAGAGTAGCAGTGAGTGTGTCATAGTGTAGCCCCATGCTCAGATCGGGCAATCTTTACACAGTTTGTTGGAGTAATTCAGCAAGGTTTGCGCTGGTGAGGATTCCAGAAATAAAAAGGAATATTACTGGGAGAAAAATCCCATCTTGAACATATCTTTGTGGTAGACTCTTCTGCACAGTATTTTCAAAACCCACACAATTGGATATGGTTCATGGAACTGGACATGGTTCATTAGACAAGTGTTCATAATGGCCTCCTGTTACATCTGCTGAAAGTAAAATGCTTTGATCTTGCATCCAGGAGCAGATTTTGAGACTGCCTACAATATCATGCATGCTGGTGGTAATTTACCCTTAATTTTCCCATTCAGTTTGCATTGCAAAGCAGCAGGGGGGTTGGCTTAACTCTAAATGCTGTAGTGTCAAAAGAATCAGCAGGAGCCACTGCCAGCATTCATGTGAATTTCTTCTTTTCAGATTTGAAACAGAAAGATCCTATGTTTGTTTATTAATATGCCATAGCCAAGCAGATAGTCGAAGTCTCTACCAGCTTCCTGAACTTTTATGAGACTCCTGGACATTAATTAAAATCAATTAATTGGTTTACTGATCACTCATGTATATATGCCTTTATCTGCTAACTCTAATTCCATAATAAATACTATATTAATTCATTATCATTCCCATCAGTATATTGCTAATATTTATTGACAAGCCACTTCATTTTTTATTCTTGATGAAGCTTCTGATATATGGCCAATGTTCCATTGTTTAGGGGTGGTTTGATTTTTTTCTTTCCTATTTTTAAGGGTATCAATTCCATTTGTTGGGAAAAAACCCACTTTTTTTTCTTTTATTTGTTTCCAAATTCCCACATTAGTCTGCAATCAGAAAACCCAAGAGGGTTTTTGTTGTTGCTGTTATAAAGCAGATTGTTGTCTGCACCTGGTGTATTTCATGTTCAAATGGGAAACAAACTGAACGCCGGTCTGAAAGTCCTTAAGACACATTGAATCTGATTCAATAAATTCCTTCAGTAAACAAACGCCGACAAAAACGGATTAATTGAGCCAGAGGACTTTTCTGCTTGGGAACAGAGTAATTTTAACCCCAAATAAATGGCACTTTTGTTGTTTTTTTGTCAGAATGAGGATTTCACTCTCTTGTCATGGCATCCAAACTCTCCCGGTCATACAGACCTTCAAACTTCATCTCAGCCACAGGCTGCTGCTTCTGCTCCACAGCAACAGGTTCTCTCAGCAGCCCCCTCTCAGTAGTTTGCAGAGGGAATTCAGCTGCACTTTTCCTCCTCTCTTCTCACTAGGAGGAACTGTGAATGACTTCGGTATACAGAAATGTGACAGCCACTTAAAAATATACACAAACAAAATCCACCTCAACAGTAAATTATTAGCTAGAACCTACTTCACAGTGAAGGGTAGGTGGCAGAGTTAGTTTTAATAAATGAGTTAAAGCTCTGTTCTGTAAAATATATCTTTGAAGTGCAAGTACAGAAACATAGAATATAAACCTAAAGTATTCTTTTGAATTTTTCATGGTGGTTTGATGAAAAATAAATTGAAATAAAAAGAATAAAAAAATCATTTAAAAAAAATCCCTTCTGGTATTTTTTCACTAGATTGTCTTAATTTCCTATGCAATCCTTTGGTAAAAATCTGAACACACTAACACTTGTATTTTGAGTACAGCACTGTTCTTCATAAACTGATTATTGGATTATCAATTATATCCCACAATTTTATGTATACTTTATTATTCTCATGAAACAAAAGGGTCACCAACATTAACGCATCAAATTTTAATGGAGTAAAAAATCTACCTAATGACACTCCTGAGATGTACTACACGAGCGCAAAAGGTGAAAGTTTAATAATATTTAAAAATAAAATCCAGGATTTGGGAAAGATCAGTCAGCACATGACCAATGTGATTAATTTCATGACTGCTAGAAGTCATTCACAAACTACAATGATGAATAGAAGCTATGAACTTGTGGGAATAAGATATCAAGAGCCCAAATCTTCTAAATGCTTTTAAATCCCCCCTGAGGTTATGCGCTCTTAGGGTACAAACAGCTATTGTTGGATGCATCTCACTTCATACAGACATCTAAATGTCAGTAGTCTGTATCTAAACTAGTTTTCCAAGGATGCCTTCAGCAAATTCTTCCTTTCTTGGGGAGAAACTTGCATTTCCAAAATACAATTGGTCTTATGCAAAGATAGATGTTTAAGACTGGTGAGATGACTTGTCATCTCTAAATGTCCTCCATAGTCTGTGAAGGGTGAACATCTTGAACTTTGAGTATTCATTTTTCAACAAAGTGAGATGAATTCCCATGTCACTGAACATGCACTACTACTTAAAAAGGCCTTAGGTGTGAGCTTAGGCAATACCGCTGTAAATGTGTAATTACAGTGGAATGGAATACATTGACCTTAAGGGGATTCTTGTCAAAATATTATTCTTTTCCATCCCCCAATGTTTTGCAGAACTGTATCATGTTTCTACTTCTGACTAATTATGTAGTTGTTATTATATACTATATAAGTATATAGCTAGTTGCTCACCAGTGGCTCATTTTCAAAGACCACCTTTATCAACAAGGTCTGATCCTTCCCAGCCTAACTTAAGGTAACAAAACAATACCTCTGGAAACTTGAATCATTGTCTAGAAATGTCATGTCTTTTCATTGGCTGCTGAAGAAGGTGGATGAGGCAGAAATTTGGGGGTATCTAAGTTCCTAATTGGGTTTAGTGAAATGTTGGAACTTGGATGGATTGAGTCCAGGCTGAGCATCTACCTCAGAAATCAGACAAGAAAAACAAACCCAGCTGTCAAAGTATATAAGATAGTAAAGTGGTTAAATGAGACTTCCATAAACCAGGCCTGTAAAAAATGATGCTATCACTAAACTACAGTGCAAGTCATGAAAACTGAACTAAGTTTCTACCACTGTCTTGGATTTTGCTTTAAAAGCCCACTGTTGTTTCCACTTGCCTGAGTTTGCGTACGTGACGGAACTCTGTGTCTGCTCTGCAGAATAAATAGTATAGTTCTGCCATTTTGCAACTCAAATGCTCTATCATTGTGACATAAAGCTCACAGATGCAGCCTGCACAGTGAATATTTATTAATCTAGTTTTACTGGATAAAACACAGCACTCAGTATAAGTGATAATGATTAACCTACTTTGTAAATGATTATTTCATTTTTAATGAGCAAGTTCCTACCAATGTCCAAGTTCTACTCTGCCCCTTTATTTTGGCTGGATCACCAGGTAATGTTTGAGATTTTTGAAAGGGTATAGTCCTGAAGAAGTTATAGCTGATCATTTTAACACGCCAGACTAAATGAAAGAAGCTTGTTGCTTCATTCCTATGTACCTGCATAATTCCTCCCTGTAGAAACTTAATGACATTGATAAAAGTATTTCTTTATCAAACTTAAGAACACATATTTCTTTAAACAAGTGCTAGCCATATTTCAAAAGACCTGAAGATGTTCAATTCCTCATTCTTACCACCTCTATTTACCGGTCACGATAACAGCAACAGACATATGCGTTCAGTTTTTAAAGGCTAGCTATGAGAACAGAGCTGTATTTATGAGCAGTGTCACATCTGCAAGGGTTAGTCATTTGGAAGATTAGACAAAACAAAAGAAGCTCACCATGTAATTTACACTCCTGGGTATATGTTTGGACAGTGAACTCTCAGACTGGATTATCTTGATTTCTCATTCAGAATTCTTCATGCTACTTTCTGAGAGAAGAGGAGGAGGCAAACGTGTCTTTCTTGAAACTAATAAATGGAAAGGTTAGCATTTTCTAGTGTCTGGCTTTTTTTAGAAAATAATACAAAGATTTTAAAGAGTAACTAATTGTTTTTGTATGCCCAGTAAAATCTTTAATTAATAGCAATGACACTCTGGCAGATTAACTTCAGTTCTTTGACCTGTCAGGATTTTAATCCAAATTCAAATTACACTGGAATTAACTCAGGGAAATTGCATCATTTTCAATGCTATAATGAGAGCAAATTCAAATCCACCATTCCAAACTGCTGTATACATAACTTTTAACATCCTATCATTTGTTTTCCAACAAGGAGAAAGTCCATACTCCATGCATATTTGCACATGTGAAATAAGCTTTGTGCATTAAAATACAGTATTTGTATGTTCAGTTTTATTTATTCCAGCCAGCACTTATCTCAAATGTACATCTTTTACAGTGTTATAAAAACAAGAACACAAGTAAATAGAAAACTGGAAGCATGTCTCTTTAAAAATTTTTATTTTTATTATTTTTTTCTTTGTCATTGGTAGGACACTGTCCTACTTTGCCAAGTTTCTGAAATGAACCTTGTCCTACTGGTTCACTGCATGTTTCCAAATGAATAGTATTACAGGCTAAAAATGGAATTCCTGAATACATCACAATGCAAAAGAATACATCTCCTTTTTAAGTTCTTGCAATGAAATTTCTAAAAATAAAAGACAATGAACACAATTTTCTGAACAGTGAGAGATTTGTATCAGATCTACAATTTAAGCTATTGTAGGTTTTTGTCACATTTTCCTGAGGTTTGTTACTTTTTAAACTGATTTGCATGTAGCATGGAAGTTACCCAGCTGTTCAGATAAATACATTACTTTTGGCTTTCAAACACACAAAAAACAAGCAAGACTATACTCTGTTTGTGTGTGTAGGGAAGCAAAGGGAGAATAGACTAGAGTATATATTTTAGTTTACATATAAAGGAAATATATTCATATAGGGAAAGCAAAAAAAAGGGGGGGGAGGGGAATACATATGGCATATAAATGAGTAATAAAAGCTTTTCTATTCTGTGGAACTTTGGTAAAGGTTAGTAAGTCCTGGGAAATGAGGAAGGACACTCTAGGAAATGAAGCAAGACTCTCAGTTTCAACAGTTTTGAAAGCTGATATTGTTGGCTAAAAGAAGACAGAAGAGGAAGATGAAGGTCTCCTAATGTGTATTGAACAGATCTTAAGCAGTGTCTAACACCAAATTAGGAAGCAGAGATAACTTCATAGAGCCCTATTTGTTGCATTCTTTCTCTGAAATTCCTGCATAATTTTGTTGGTCCATTCCCAGAATTTACAAACTACTTGTAATGTATTCTAAAAACCTCCTGAGAAAAGCTTGTTTTTAAAATTCAGACTGAATAAGGTTTAGATGGTAACTGTTTTTCTAGCTGGGATCGAAGCCTCATATATGTGCCAGTACAAGTCCTACCAAGAGTCAGGGTCCTGTTTAAAACTGGCATCCTTGTTGTATCACAGAAGTACAGAATAGCTGAGATAGGAAGGAACCTCTGGAGATGATCTAGTCCAACCCCCTTCTCAAAGGGTCCTCAGGGCCATGTCTAGTTGGGTTTTTAATATCTCTAAGGATGGAGACTCTAAAACCTCTCTGGGAAACCTGTATTTGACCACCCTTTCAGTAAGCATTTTCAAATTTGAATCCCAGTAAACATTTTTTGTAATGTTTAAAGGGAAATTTCTTTATTTCCATTTGTGCCCATTGCCTCTTGTCTTGTCACTGGGCACCACCAAGAAGAGACCGGCTCTATCTTCTTTACTTCCGCCAGTCAAGCATTTATACACATTCACACGATCCCCCTGAGCCTTTTCCTCTTTAGGCTGCACAATGTCTTTTGCTTTGTGTGACAGATGCTCAAGTACCTTAACTTTTGTGGCCCTTTGCTGGACTCGCTCCACTATATCCATGTCTTTCTTGCACTGGGGAGCTCAGAACTGGACCTAGCACTCCAGATACATGTCACCAGGGCTAAGCAGAGGGGAGTGATCATTTCCCTTGACCTGCTGGCAAGACTCCTCTTAATGAAGCCTAAAAGGCTGTTGACCTTCTTTGCTGCAAGGACACATTGCTGGCTCTTGGTCAACTTAGTGTCCATTCAGACCCCTGGTCTTCTTCTGCAAAGCTGATTTCCATCCGGATGGCCCTGAGCCTGTAGTGTTGCATGGGATTATCCTTAGGTGCAGGACTTTGCACTTCCCTTTGCAGACTTCATGAAGTTCCTTTCTGCCTGTTTTTCCAGTTCAGGTCCCTCTGAATGGCAGTACACCCATCTGATGCATCAGCCACTCCTCCCAGATTTGTATCATCTGCAAACTTGCTGACCCAGGTCACTCATGAAGATGCTAGACAGCATTTCCCCGCTATGGACCCCTGGGATACACCACTAGTGACTGGCCTCCAGCTGGACTTTGTGATGCTGATTGAAAGCCTTTGACCCTGACAGTTTAGTGATAGCTTCTTTGTTTAAAGGCCCAGTTTATGGAGGTTTCTTTTAACCACCTTACCATCTTATATACTTTGGTAGCTGTTTTGTTTTCCTTGTCTGATTCAGGCAACTTTCAGTCCATCTCTGTCTCTGTCCGCTTATCTAGTCTGCACTTCATCAATTTGTTTGTGAGAATGTTATGAGAGACAATGTTGAAAGCCTTGCTGACAATGTCAGCTACTCTCCTCTTGTCCACAGAGCTACTCACATCATCATAGAAGGCTATTGTGTCAGTCAAGCATATAAATTCATAAATTCAGGCTGACTACTCTGTATGTTTGGAAATGGCTTCCAGGAAGTTTCCCTCTACCACCTTCCCAGGGACTGAGATGATGCTGACCAGCCTGCAGTTCCTCAGACCTTTCAAACATAATTGAGTACGGCCTTGCAATGGCACTGGACAGCTTCCTCAGTTCTCATGGGTGCATTCCATTAGGTCCCATGGACTCATGTATGTCCAGTTTGTTTAAGTGTTCCCTGACATGATCCTCCTCCACTGAGAGTAAGTCTTCCTTGCAAGAGGCTTCCTCACAGGTCTCAGGGGCCTGGAACTGCTGAAGACAATTTTTACCAGTAAAGACTGAGGTAAATGAGGGTACTCATTCTTCTCCATGTACTTTTAGTGCAAATAGGAACCTAGACAGGTTTCAGATTTCTACTCTTAATTTCCATCTGAGCCTCTCTTCCTCACTCCCAAGTAAAAGGGCTAGTTTTCTGCTCTGAAATTCTGCAGTGAATTCATACCTCAGCAGTTCGAATACATCTTTTGTATGACTGACTATCTCTGCTTTTCTTGGTCAGCCCCAATACTCTTTTGGTATGCCTAGGTATAGTGCTTACTATCAGATAATACAAGATAGCTATCAGAATAAGTAATGAATTTGACCAGCAGTTTAGTGTATGAGTCACTATTATAAGCAGCTTTGATATATTAGCTTTAGTTAGGCTAAGCAGAAATTAGATGAGACAGGGTTTTCCATAGGCAAAGGACCAGGAGAAATAGTCCAAGTAACCAACTTAGTTTTTCCCTTATTCAGATGCTGACAAAATCTTAAAATTACAGTCGTACCTGGATTAAGATGAGTCACAAGTTCCCACCTAAATATGTCTGAATTATTCTTAAAATTTCATTGCTAAACTTCAATAAAATAGGTAAAGTTCCCACCCTAGCAGAAACGTCCTTGTTAGTGTTTTTTTGAATTTTACTTTCGATATTACATATATACATTTCACATGCAATAAAAGTTATTTATTTCCTTGTGTATATATGTGACCTACATAAAATCACAATTATTTTGTTTTACATATATTGCCATAGCAAATTATTTGCCACGGATATCTGTTATGCACTCTTTGTCATTCACTTCTTGTTTTAGCTGTTCAAGTACAATTTTTTTTGTCTGTGATCATGAAAGACTTTGGGCTTTTCCAGTCATTGTGGTGGGATCCTTGAATTATTGTGATTAATCACCTCACCTCTGAGGAAAAGGAAGTCAAGGTGAACAGTGAATAATGCAGATTTGTCAACAGGACTTTTTGTTTTCTAATATTCAGTTAGGGTCTAAAGCTTTGTTTGGATCTTCACTCACGCGGTTTCAGCTTCACATCTGGAAGGCTTAGCAGAAAAGGCAGCTGGCAATAGTTGTGTCAGTGGGTCATTTGAGCCTTTGACCTCAGATTAGTTGCCCCCAAAACCTTAAGAGAGAAAGAAATTTTATGTAAAAACAGAAATGGGCAAGAACATTTTTTTCCAGACTGTGATTTCAAAAGTTTCCTTATTTCTCACTGGGACAAAGCTGACCTTTTGAAGTTTTCAGTGAAGAAACAACCACAAATCCAAAATAAACAATACTGCAATAGCAACATATTCAACAGTAGTGCTATGCCTGTTTGGCAGCTGAAACTGAAAACTCATGTTCTAAAAACCACTGTAGTGATTTTATTGTCAAAAAACAGGTTATTTCAGAGAGCCTAAAAGAGAAGGAGAAAAGATAGTGAGAATGGGAAAGAACAGCTGGACTAGAATGACCATTTTGCACAGTCTCCAAAAGTGCAAATAAGGTTAGGAATTCTAGAAAAAGCACGCAAAGCGGCAACCGTGTCATCTTTGTTATGAATAAATTGAGCGTGGTTTTTCTGGTTATGCCCAAATGTTCTCAGCAATCCCCAGTCCTCCAGTCAGGGGAATGAGCAGAGAATGCTGTAGTTCTCTGCACACTGAGAGAACCTGGGTTGCAGAGGAAACTACATGGGGAGTGGAAAAGGAAAAAAAAGATTGGAATGGTATATTACTAGGCACATCATTCTTATATGCAATCAACATGTATCTGGGATGTGAATGCAGATCAGAAAGTGATTTCCAAGTCTTGTCCAATTTCTGAAAGACATTTCCAATTTCCACAGTTTAGAGTTAGCCTTGAGAAGTAGATAGAAATGCAGAATTTCCAGGACATGCAAACATATCTGTAAAATGAATACTCCTAAAGAACAGAGGTTTGATTCATTTTTCTAGTCTTGAAAATATTGTGATAGTAAGCAAATATGTAACTAGAAAAATGTGATAATTAAAAACAGTCACAGTAATGTAAACTCTCGAGATTTCCTTTCTTCCTTCCTTCCTTTTCTCTTTTGAAAAAGAAAAGCAGGAACAAAGGAGGAATTGGAATTGGTAATCCAGCTACTCCAAGTGAAGGGAGAAAGGAAGAATTATGACAATTGGTCTAAAAACAAAAGTGAAGTTCCTAGTATAAGAAAAAGAGAGAGAAAGAGAGAGAGAGAGAGATGGGGATAGGAGGTCTGATGAGAAAACTTCAGAAAACATAAAGGAAACCAGGAGATATTCTGATTGCACCTGGGTCCAGAAGAAAGAGAGAATCCCAAGAGGGTGCAGCTTTAATAGAAACAGATGGAGTGTTAGAAGACTTCTCAGTTCAAATGATACTTCAATTGTACATGTATGGGCAATAGAAGAGATAAGAGATAAGAAAGAAAATATTAATTATAGACAAAGAAATAGAATTTAAATTAACTCACTAAGGCTAACCTACCCTTGAAAAAGATGAGCGGACAGACCTTATAGGAGATACGTGCTATCTTTCATGGAAGCATTATCCAAGATTGGGGTTTTTTTTAAGATACACTTTGGTTTTTTAAATCTAAGTTTACCATTTTGTAATAAAGAACATCATGTTTTATTTTTCTAGAATATTTTCTATCATTTTCATCGTTACCTTTGTCTGGTAATGAGCACTTCAAGGGAGAGCTGATAGGAACTGAGTAGTTTGTTCTTAACTGAGAGGCAAATACATGGAGCTATGTTCAGGCATAGTCTTCCCAGTGGCCCCTCCACCCGAAATGTCATTTGATAGTCGTAGGATTCAGGCCATGTTTTCTTAGCATGTTTCACAGCAAGTGAGTCTGAGGACCAGTAGTGCCTCAGGTAATGTCTAGTGCCTGTACTTCTTAGGCTGCTAGAGAGAAATTCTTCTGACAAACTTAACTGGTACCTCTATTGCAAACTGCAGCTAGCAAACAAATAGCTTTTGTGTTCAGGAGTGCAAGCATCTCTGTAGTGGAAAAGGTAAAAGGAAAGAAAAAAGTAAAAAGCCTAATAAGAAGAGAAGCAGCAGGACAGAAAGAATTAGAACTGTAACACAGGGCTCCAGAAAAATTACCATACTCAAACATTTGGAATCAAACAAGACACAATGAAGAAAATAATATTGGGAAGACAGAGGAACTGAGCAGGTCTTGACTTTCTCCATCTATCCTTGATTGCCTTTTTAGGACAAAGGAAAGAGCTGAGCCAGTCTGGGGTTTATTAAAATCCTCATTCAATTTTCCTTTGTTAATTAAGAAAAATCAAGGAAGAGATACACAGACTTTATTTGATTAGAAGTATTTATGCAACTTTGTGTCCTAACAGATTGCATTTCAAAGTCGTCCACAAAGTCATGAGTGCTTTAAAGTAGCTTTCTTCTGATCTTTTAGATTCAATTATTCAGACTTCTTTTCTGGAGACGCTAACATCACTTCACATGCAGAGTCTGTCTCATATTTGTCCAACACAGTTTATAAGACAAGGCTTTAACCCGGGACATTTAAGCAGTTGTGTTCTGCTTTTGTGCAGCAGCCAGGCACTCAAGCTGTCATCTTCACTAGCATTGATTCTCTTGTGCTCCTGAATCCCAACATCTTTTTCAGCAGTACATGCACCTCCCAGTGCTCTCCACAGATGAGCAACTTTTCATTAGCTAAACAGGTAGATTAGTGCTTTCAGGACTAGATCCTAGCCAATATTCTCTGTTCCCTTCAATGCCTTCATGTTAAAATGTAAGTAGGTAACTCTTCCTCTGTATATAATGGGTGACCAAAGTATCATATAGAGAGACATACATGTTCTACCAGTAAAGTATATGAGCCTGCATAAAAGGTAAAAAATCTACTTTTTACAGTATTAAAATCATGTCCAGCACTTGCACCTGCTCCCTCATAGTCTTGTGACACCTCTTGTGTCACTATTATTAATTTTCCCATTACATTAATTTCTCCACATTTCATTGTTAATTTGTGTCATAATCTTCAGTGCCATTTATACCGCTGTTGTGATTTTAGGAGGTCCAGTAATTTAAGCTTGGGTAGATACTTTTCTCCCTCTAATCAGACATACTAATTGGCAATAAACTTCATTGACACACTCACAGTAATTTATTTCTATTTCTGTACAAGTATAGATTCAAAGCAGTAGGTTCGAGCTTTGACTTAAGTATAACTGAAGGCAGAATTTATCCTACAGGTATATTAGTCTTAACACTCAAATTCCTCTGTGACAGCTACAGCACAATTTTTCTGTACGAAGCACCTGTCTCAGGTACCTGTGGGATTATTAATACTGAGTAGTTACTTTAGAATTGCAAAAGCCACAGTGCCTTTTTCTCTTTCACTTTTACTGTATGAGTACCAGGCATGGGCTAACTTGGGTATCATTAACCTTGTTCCTTTACTGTATAAAATGAAAACAAGAGGTAACAAAACCTTGGAACACCTTCCTGAGCCTGGCAACAAACACTATGCTGAGCTCTTTCTAGTGTAAATTAGCATAACTCTCTCTTTGTTTACTTAAACTTGCTGACATTTGTGCCTCCAGCTTTTTAATGTTCCAGAGGTGATCCTCAGAGCTGCAGCGTATCTCAGCTTTTACCGGTGCACCTGGGTTAAAGTCAATTAGAGAGGAGATATTCAGCAGCTCTTCAAATCAGACCTACGTATTAGAGCCATTCAAGAGATGTATCCTTTTATCTGAAGGCTGGATTGAAATATAAATATTTCATTTTAGGTCATTTTTTCATTCTGGCAAGTTTAGGTTTTTTTCCTTTTTGTTGAAAAGAAAATGCAGTCACTTGGGGTTCATGCAAAACATTTTGTTCAGTCTGAAACAGAATATTTTATTTTGGCGTACTTGAAATAAAAGGCAAGAGAAGCCACATTTTAGATAAGCAAAATGTATCCTGATGTTACATTTTTATCTAATAACCTAGTGCTCAAGGGATTCATGTAAACGTACAAAATGCAGAGGGTCAAGACCTTTCTTGTGTAGGGATCTGACCATTTACAGTACAAAGAGGTTACGAAAGCAGTCTCAAATATTTTGGTAGAGGTAGCTTTCCCTTAGTCCTTTCTGTCAGACCCATGATATTCTGCACAGCCTCTTTAAATATTCATCGGGCAAGAGGAAAGCATAAAAATGACTATGTGGCCTCCTTTTTCAGGTGTTCTTCTGGGCAGGATACATTAATTCAAATCCCTGCTCTGAGTCAGCCAAAAATAGAACTGCAATTTCGCAGTGTTCCAGCATCTCACTTGTAGGGAAAAGCGACTTTGACTAACTGGATTTTATGGCAAATGCTTATAAGCTGTCTTCACATTTCAGAATGCTCTGTCACTTTTATTTGGGACAATAACAATTTGGTAGATTTGTCTCTGAGCTGCGTTTCCCAGTGAAGAACTGATTTGTTGACAATGTAACACTCAGCTATATGGGATATTTATTATAAAACACACATACTGAAAAGAAAGGGAGATCAGCCAATCAAGAAGCTACCTCCACTTACCAGACAACATCAGAACTTAACACTAAAATGTGTCTCATTCTAGTCAATTAGTACCCTAGTTTTCTTTTTCTTTTTTCCCTTTACATGATATTTTAAAGAAATGTCAGGAATAAAAAGTTCTCATGATCACATCCAACAGTGATTCCATTTCAAAGGAAGAGACTATTCCAAAACTATCTGCAGAGAAAGTCTGAAGTAATGTTTGAAGAACACATCTTTAAGTAAACTCCCAATGAATGTATTTTTTGGCAGTTTGACTAATGTTTCTACACAATTCAAGGAAATTGTCTGGATTTGTGTTCGTGCTGCACCTAGCACAACAAGAGATATGTTGGTACAGTGGATCTCACGCTGTAATCTCTGGGACAATGAAAATATGCTAAGGGAGCTGATGGAAAAAAGCAACTTTGAAACACCCATACTAAAAGCACCAGAAAGTGAGGAAAGACAACAATACCTGGAAGATATTCTGCTTTACCAGGCCTTTGTGGTCTTTATCAGAAGGACTTTCACAGAGCCTTCCAGCCTTCTGAAGTCAAGCCTTCCTGGTAACCACAAGAAAGAATAAGTATCGCTTTTGGAGCAACTAACTTTTTGGCTGAGCAGTTGTGAGGAAGACCAAGGCCTCTGCCAAGAAGTGGCTTAAATATTTTGGTAAGAATGGCAAAGGACTGTTGCACAGGTCCTTAGGTACCCTACTTCCTTAACCACCTGCTCCATGGGAGAGGACACCCAGATGAGGATGGTCACCTCCAGTCTCCCAGAGGACCGCATTGCTACTCTTCCTGACTGGCTGCTACAGAAAGTTTTTCTTTTTTCTTTTTTCTTTTTTCTTTTTTCTTTTTTCTTTTTTCTTTTTTCTTTTTTCTTTTTTCTTTTTTTTTTTTTTTTTTTTTTTTTTTTTTTTTTTTTTTTTTTTTTTTTTTTTTTTTTTTTTTTTTCTTTTTTCTTTTTTTTTTTTTTTTTTTTTTTTCTTTTTTCTTTTTTTTTTCTTTTTTCTTTTTTCTTTTTTCTTTTTTCTTTTTTCTTTTTTCTTTTTTCTTTTTTCTTTTTTTTTATATTTTCTTTTTATCCCCTTTGCCCTCTTTTCCTCCCCTCCTTCCTCCCTTAGTCCCTCCATCTCTATCTCGCTCTCTTTTTTTTCCTCTCTTTCTCCCCTTTGTAACTTTCACCATTAACAATCCATGTGTGCTATCAGCTATGAGCCCTGCTAATATACCTCAGTGCAGGTGAATCTGTCCCAACACCATTTGTGCAAAAGGACCTATGATTAGGATGATAAAAGTGGCAAAGAGGTAGAATATGGTAGATGAGAGATACTAAAAAGAGTTTTGAACAGCAATGGAGAAAAAGCTGGAGACACAGTATCAGACAATGGAAGAATAATAATGAAGTTTCAGAAAAGAAGATTCAGAAATCAGAAACAAAGAAAATAAAGTCTGAAAACATATCCAGAGGTAAATGCAATATTAGAAATCCCAATATTGCGAAGACAACAGCAAAAGGCACCAAATACTAATGCCCAGCTCTTTCCCTTAACAATGTATTTGATTATTTTCATTACCATGAACACTAGTCTTTCATGTACACCGGTCTTTTTTGACAAATTTATTACATGAAGCCTGAAGAAAGGGTCTGGTACTTATCTATTTGATCGTCTGTATAAAAATGCCTATTGATGATCTCCCTTTTTCCACCTAAATTTCATTTCTTTTGCCATCCTTCTGGATGACTGTAAATAAAAAAGAAATAAAGCAAGCTTGATATTTTGTGTTTCATTTTCTATTTGCAGGTTTCAGATTTGAGACTTAAAGGCTCAAAGTCTGAAAGAAGGATAGCACAGATTTTCTATTTTCCTATTCATAGGCAGAAGAAATAGGTATTTCTGAAGCACATGAAGCAAATAAAAGTCTTTTTTATTATTATTCATAACTAAAATTCTGGTCTATTTTTATTCTTACTGTAGCTTTTATGGAAAGCTATGCATCTGAGTCAGCACCTCAAAGCAAAACTCATTTCCAATTCATAACATCTCTTTTTCCTCCAATTACTTAGCTTCATTTCCTTCTCGTTTCATTTTTTCCCTTTTGACTCTCACTCACTCAGATGAAATTGCTACACAGCGCAATTCTCCATTTGAGAGAGATATATCATATACTTGAGTAGGCTTTAGTTTAACTAGGCTTTATTCTTTGTTTTTTTAAACCACCATAATTACATGGCCTTGACATATGGTGCTAGAGTGTAGGAAGGAGAAAGACTGTATGGGAAGAATGCCCATTTGTGCATTTTATTATGGCTGTTGCGGTCATATCTTCGAAGTGTCATTTTTCACTCTTCCTTTCCGTACTGTTGTGCTGATGGCCTGTCAGGTTTCTAAATTTATCTCTTTCATGTTTTTTACACTCTTTGGCTTTCCTCAAAGTTTGATTTTATTTATTCAGGCTCCTCTACTTCTCTTTCTTTTCCTTACCATATATCATTTTTTCCTGCTCTACTGTATCATCAGATGTGATTGCCAAAACTTGAGTTATTTTCAGTAATATTAGGGTGCAAGAAGATGTCAGACATATGATTTTGTGTGCACTTCCTCTTTAAAACTCAAGGTACTCAGTGTTCTTGAATAGTAAGAATTTCCAGAGGGGATCCTATAAAGCATCTGACAGAAGTGCTAAGATATTCATTAAAAATTCATCCCAATCTGTAAATATATTTCTAATCACTGCCTTTACAGTGGACTTTTTGGCACACATCCTGCACTTGCCTAGAAACACATTGGCACTTTTGAGGGGTCCATTGCAGCAAGATTTTCAGTATATGCCTTGAGAGGTAGGTCTGTGAATCATCCACCCACAGCATTACAGAGGAAAAAGATCCTCATCCAGGTCTATGGGGAGGGAGATATTTTTTTTCCTTATTTTCCCAAGCAAGTGTCTGTCTTAGTGATGGCAGAGCAAAAGGAGTCTCACTTGTATGTACAGGAAATCGCTGACTGAGTTTGCTCATGGTCCTCCACTGTATTTGATGCCTGGGTGTTGTTGCAGCCTCCAAGACATATGATAGCACAGAGCTCCAGAAGATTAGGAAAAATTGACATGTATTTTGTTTACTCATAAAGCAAGGACAGAAAAAAGAGTGTCCTGACTGTTATAGATACTATTTTCCACAATAACTGTGGTTGTTTTTTTAAAGACTACTTTGCAGAAAGAGAAATGGCAGGTATAGCAGTAAGTCTGCTATTAAAAATCATGTGCACAATGCACTAGAGTGCTTATTCAAAAATAGCTCATACACAGAAAAATATACCCCCTGTAGCATTGCCAAGGTCAGTGAGAGTTAAGATGATCTGAACAAATGTGGATTCTGCAACTGAAAGCTTAACGTTAAACATAAAGTACTTCTGAAGTTTCCCTTGAATTGAGCAAGTCAGAGCGTTGCAACCTACTTCTCTTAGCAGGTTGCTTCTTTCCAGAGACATCCAGACATTATTTAATATTATCTGACTGAGTGACATGATGACAACTGAATAGAAGTGTAGTGTCTCTGGACAGCTTCTTTAGTGAAATCAAGACAGCGTTCTCCATTTACCTTAATGGATGACATGACCAAGGATCCTAAAGTACAACTTTTACTGCAAAACGGATGTGCCAAATAGAGAGTCTCCAGCTGCTCAGAGGGGAACACTTTCCAAATAGAGGGTGCCCAAAAAAGTGACAAAGGCTCTCATTTGTAACTCAGGCAGAATTAATTGGCAGCGGACAGGATTAACTGGCAGATTTGAAAGACTCTTTTTTGTGGGTCTTTTGATTTGCAGACACCAAAAGCAAGGATCTAAACCCAAATAATAATATACCCAATAATAAATCCAAAGGTAATAAAAAAATGTCTGAGCCATCAAGCTGTAAGTAATCACACAGTATGGAGCAAGGAGGAGCTGAGTGCAGTTTTAGCATTGGTACAGTATATTAATGAATGCTCATTCAGAGTAGTTCCAGACTCCATTCTTGATCAATGAAGACTTACTTTCTTTATGTTCAGTTGTGATGGAAACGACTTAAGTGAAAAACATCTGAAACTTTTTCAGTGAATCTATGGAATAAATACATTCTCTCAGACCACAGTCGTACCTGTGCTGATTCTGCAGGGCTAAAAGGAGTAAAAAACACCTTTATGTTGGTCAGCAGCTCCAAATGCCTGGAGGGAGCAGAGTTGAGTTAGGCAGTGCTATTTTTATATAGCCATTTTTCACGGAAGTACAGCAGTTCAAATATAAAGATGACAAAGTCATGGCAACATGAAGAGTGAACAATTAAAATCACCAGAACTCTTTGAGTGGGGTTTTGCTTGGGTAAGAAGTGAGCACGTATCCAGACACAAGTGGAGAATCTGTATCGAAAGGAATGGTGCTTCCAGCAGGAGAAGGTGCCTGAAGAGAGGTGAACTGATGGTCTCCCTGCACTGTAGGTGCGGTACTCCCATTAATAGTTAACAGCAACAGTACACAGGGAACAAGGTGAGAATAACTCCTTATACAAGAGTTCAAGAAAGCAATTAAATCTGAATTCCCACAGAATGTTTTTGGCAAGTTTACAATTAGTTCAGATGTGAATATCCTCCTTCCCCTATGTGTTTACACATACAAACCGACACACAGCAGAGGCAATAACTGCGGCCCTGGTTCTGTAGGAGTTCATCTATCAAGACTAGGGTATTTATATCTTCCTTGCACACCTGTACACAGTGCTCTGTAAATGGTTCTGCAAATATCATATTCCATATGTTTTATTATACATATGTTACTGTATTTAATACAGAGATCCATTACCCTGAGGATAAAGTGGCTTCCATCATCTGGATATGTTTATTTTTGAGAGCTTTTAGCACTTTCATGGCTGCATGACAAGTTTAGACTATTACAGTATATCCTAAGTATAAACTGAGATTTGGAATCAAAGTACAGCTTCATTTATTCAGTATTTGCTGCTTGTTAATCTTTTTTTGTCTTGAAAATGCCCACCAACTATTTAACAACCCACAGTGCATTGTAATGTCATATATAAACTTGTCTTGTGGTTGTAATAAATAACATTTCTTAAGATCACATGGAGTGTCTCAGTATTCTTCAAATGTGTGGTCAAAACGTAGCTGTAAAAGTTTCAGTAGTCCATGTTGAACAAAGTGCTGGTATTATTGATACCATTTTGTGGGTCAGCTCGCCAGTTACTACAGTTGTATGTATGTATATATATGCGTTTATATATGAATGCATATACATAAATAAAGGCAGGCAAAGACAACATATGTTGGTATGTGCTAAAATAACCTCTAACCATAAAGGACCACCCATAAAACTTGGAGTACAATTTAAGTGCCTGGCTTCGATTTGGATTTCTATTTTCCTTAACACTGTTTTGACAAGTTTGTAACCTCTGTCACTTACAAAGCCTCAGAACAAGTCGCAACTCACTGATAATTCAGTATCTTCTTTTTATAGGGAATATCAAGAAGAAATAGCTACATGAACCTATTTTGCCAACAGTAAGACAAAAGTACATTTTCCACTCAAAATGTTGACCTTCCTTCTGAAAGATTTTGGTTGAAATCTTTCCTGCTTTCAAAACTAAAGTGACCTCTAGTTCTGTGATGTGGAGAGCCAGGAGACAAGTAGATATGTTTTTAGAGTAGTATCATGACTGGAAAGTCTACATCTACACAGATTAAATGTCTGTTTTCTATAGCAGCCACAGGATCTGCATGCAGTAATGGCAACTGGATTGCAGAAAGGAATGATCTTTTTCTTCCCAGCTCATGTGGCTTTCTCCACAGACTGTATAACCATGTACTCTGTAAGATTGCCTATAAAAGCTTGGTCCTATGGATACAAATAAGGATAACAGGACCTAAAACCAGGATTGAATTGCATTAGAAATCAATGTGATAACATGTATGCTTCATAGCTATCAAGAAGATAACTATGGCCCTTTTATTTGATGTAGAACACAAAAGCAAATACTAGAAGATTATATTCATGCATAAAATGAAAAAGATGCTTACATTAATTCATTCTCTACATGCTTCCATTAGGTTATACAAAACAGTTCGAAGCTCAAAATTGCCTTTTCTTAAGAAGTACACTGGAGAAGAATAAGACAGTTTACACTTGATTTAGGCACACTACAATTAGAAATGTGTGAATATAATTTTTAATATTGGTAAAAACAGTGCAAATATATTAAAATATAGAATATGAATTATGCATTTTGTTCATTTCCTGTCATACAAGAAACAATTTACCATAAAATAACATAATATGCTTCAAAAGTACTGTGCCTTTGTTTTTGATTGAACAACAAGAAAGCTGGGGGGAAAAAAACAATAGCAGCTCTTTCTGACATTTTACTAAGTTTCAAAAAAATCCTCAATTTTGAGAACAAAGATTAATATCCAGAAACTCAATCTGTGTTCTGTGAGCTTAAAAAGCTTAAAAATAAATATTTAATTTTCTCCAGTGGTTCACTGAGCCTTGCCCAGATTCAGCTGGTAATGAACTATTGCCATGACAGAGAAGTTAAATGGGGTGTAGTTATGAAGAATTTGGTAAATACAAGTGGAAAACCCCCAACAACTTCCATGATTACTGATATATATACCTTTTCTTTTAATATTCCTTTGTCTTCTCATTGTTTCTGTTTGTTTTCCTTGAATATTCAACAGCAATGTTCGTTGAGAGTACTATTCATTTAAAGAGATATTTATAGATAATTATACTCTATGGAAACTGAACTGCGAGGTACAACTGGAATATAATACTGGAAACTTCATTCTACAAATTACAAGGAGCTGGTCATTTTATATCAGCTTATAACTTTCCATAACTGAAACTCTGTTTTCTGGGGAAATTCTAACTTTTCATCTGCTCATCATATGCCTATGACCCTACCTTTTCCACTCCAACTTTAACTCTTAGTAGCGTGTTCTGAATGAGATATGGAAAGACCTTCCCAAGCCAGGCTGCAGTTGTAACTTTGCTATGCACAAATAGTACAGTTGTGAATAATCAGTCACTGGAAATCAAAAGCTTTGCTTGCTGTTTCCTTCCCTTCTTCCTGTAGACCATTTTTATCCAAGAGCACCAAGTGAAGGGGGAGAAGGCAAGAGTAGGAGGCCCTGTCTACCCTGCTGTCCAATGCAAAATGGGAAGGAGAACGGCAGCTCTGTGAAGGCTGCTTTACTTTTGCTGTAGATAGAAAGCAAATGTAGCCTTACTCCATTGTCGCAAAAAACAAGGCAAGCAGCAACGTCACTCATTAAGAGCAATACCTGCTAAAATAAGTTATGTACGCTCTTTGCTGTGATTTGCTGCTTGAAATTGGAGGGAGCTCCAGTGAACAAGGAGTGAAGGAGTTGGGTTGAGGCAGATTATCCTAAACTTCAGCAGCCTTCCAACACAGGAGTTATCTGTAAGCTGTTTGCACTTTGCACAATGTAGAAATTTGCATAAATGCTGTGAGCAGTTAATGCTTCAGAAGCTTCCCTGTAGTTGAAGAAATGTGCTTCCTTGTGTTAAAGAAATATGGTACAAGCCCTTACTATGCTTGCACCAATGTTTAATTCCATTCTCTTCACCAGAAAATACCAACTCCATTCACTATGTCTTGTCTAAGGGCTGAGGAACGGAAAATACACTCACAATACATAGTCTTGTAAAACATGAAGATGACATCAAGAGAGCAATCAAAATGATATGGATGCTATTTATAACTAAAAAGAGAACATCCATGGACAAGAGAAGTATTGAAAACGCTGAGCCTGGAGCATTCATAGGGTACCCTAGAACTGTGTGAAAGGCATGCTTTTGCCTTAAATAGAAGAGAAAGTATTGGAAAATCGTGAATAGTCTCAATATATAACAAAGGTCACTGCTTTTTAAGCGGTTACCTCAGACAAAACTTAAATTCTTCTGAAGTTTTTCCTCTGGACCATAACCTAAGATAATGAAGTATTCCTACAAGTCTCATTTGTATGTTTGTGTCATTAGCTGTGGCACACTAGGTGTCCCAGGGCTATTCAAAGTAATAATTGTTCTGTCACTTTATAATGTAGCAGACAAACAGCAGCACACATAGCCTAGGATCAGTCAATGGTGAGCACTTACATGACTTATTACACATGTAACAAGATACTTAAACATTCAATTGTCTGTTAGCCTGTGCAAAGTGCAATTCTACATGGAGAGAGAAAATACCCTTTGTTTCCATTTGAACATGCATTATTATTGCTGTCCTTTTAAATGCTCATTGTTGAACATTTTTCTTTTTTATGGTCAGAAAAGCAAAAAAGTGTGGTTTTAAAGCATTTATTATGTTGGACCTGCTTCTGAGATGGAAGGAAGAAAATAATAAATTCTTTTGGTACTTAAGAGCAATTAATATTCAGCTCTTGCCTGATCTGGCATTGAGTTTGTCTTGGATTACTTGGAAAATTGTCTTCTTCATAATCTTTTTGTTATGGGCCTGTAAAGCAACCCTAATGATCTGGACAAGCCCTGAAGCACCTCAAAGGCTTTATGGAAAAATTAATTGAGGATTCACTGCCCTTGGAATTTGCTACAAGTGGAACTTAATAGCTCAGGCAAATTCTCTCCCATATGTTAATAAACTACTGTGGCACTGTGGTGCTTCTGTCTTGGCTTCTCCTCAGTTATTATTCCTGTGTCATCTCAATTAGCTGCTACAGGATCTTCTTAATGTAATTCCCACCTAATCCCCTTTCCCTTTTTCCCTTTCGTGTGTCAGGAGCATTTCGATACATAATCTTTTACCGTGTACACTTGTTTGTTCCATGTATTTCAGCACACTTTTTCATGGCCACTTCCCATTCTATTCTACTCTGCACAACATGTTAACACTAAATCCATTATTTACTAGAGATCCTTCCCAGAACTGCTATGGCTGGCTTGCTCTCCCTTGCTCCCTCTCTCCCTCTCTCCTTCCCCATCTGTCTCATACATAAAAAAAATCCTAGTATTTCCAGTTTTAAATAATCTAGAAAAGTCAGGAAGCTCTGTTATGATATTGCTTTTGCCACTGCCTTGATGTATGATCCCATTATTGGCCTTGTCTCCCAGGTCCGTAGCTTGGGACAAGAAAGGATGGAATCTTTTTGTCCTACTGAGCCACCAGCAGCTGAGTTCCACTGAGTCACCACATATTTCCTTCTAGTCCGTGGCAGGAGGAAAGTTATAAAAGCATGAAAGCTCATACAAGCATAAGCTGTCTCCATGGTCCTCTGCAAGAACCAAATGCAAAAATACATATACTTATCTTTATATGGATAATATTGCTCACCCCACCTACTTGCAACGGTAGCTAAAGGTACTGTTTGCTCCTTCTATTACAGCTTAACGAGTAGTTTGGAAATAATATGAGAATACATATTCACCCACATTGCTCTTACTGCAGTTCCAGCCCACTTCTAATTCCCGAGTGCAGGCAGTTACAGCATCATTCATGCAGAAACTCACCTTGCAGGAAGCAGTCACTACTTGTACTTACGTTCTGCAGGATAAAGAACACACATTGTAGGGAGAAACTGGGTATTTTTATCCTCTCCTCCCCGCTTCCTCCCCATTATGCCATCTAACTTAGACTTCATACCAGTGTAAACAGAAAATTCCACTTTATTATCAGAAACAGCGGTGAATTATGTTTAACATGTTTGTTAAATTAGCCAATGCTTTGTGGCACTACTGAAGTCTAAAGTGCCTGAAGGCCAGTTCAAATACTGTTAGTATAGTCTAAACTGAAACATGTTGTCTATAGAAAGAAGCCACTTCTCTTAAAGAGAAAACCCTCTACTTTTTCTTAAAAGAAACAAGCTTATCTTGCTGTGTCTAATACAGCATGTCTTTAAGAAACTTCTCAGTATTGAGGCTATAACATTTTATTTCCACAGGGAAGTTAAAGTGCTTGTTTAAAGTAAGTATTTTGAGAGAGACAGAAACAAGACCATTATTTTTCTGCTTCATCCTGCATTTACTACCAAACAAAATGTTTTTTCCTGTGAATAGTCCTAGGAATTTTAGGTTTCTACCACTTCCATATGAGTTGTTTTTCACTTTTTTTTTTTTAAATAAGAATTAATTTCAGTGGGACCACTGGCACCACTAACCAGTACGGTTACTATCAAATCTTTGCAAGGTAGTCAATAAGCACAAGTTTGATACCTGGTACAACTGAAATAGACAATAAATGGTATTAAAACTTAAAAAAAACTGGTTGCCCATTAAATTTGTATTAGATTTCGGCTATAGCACAATACTAGCAAAATAATCATAGAATCATAGATTTGTCTCGGTTGGAAGGAACCTTTAAGATCATCATGTCCAACCATCAACCTAGCAATGCCAAAACCACCACTAAACCATGTCCCTCAGCACCGCGTCTACCTGTCGTTTAAATACCTCCAGGGATGGTGATTCTACCACTTCCCTGGGCAGCCTGTTCCAACCTTTGATAACCCTTTTGGTGAAGAAATTTTTCCTAATATCCAATCTAAACCTCTCCTGGCACAACTTGAACCCATTTCCTCTCATCTTATTGCTTGTTACTTGGGAGATGAGATCGACCCCCACCTCTCTACAGCCTCCTTTCAGGTAGTTGTAGAGAGCAATAAGGTCTCCCCTCAGCCTCCTTTTCTCCAGGCTGAACAACCCCAGTTCCCTCAGTTGCTTCTCATAAGATTTGTTCTCCAGATCCCTCACCAGCTTTGTTGCCCTTCTCTGGACATGCTCCAGCACCTCAATGTCTTCCTTGTAGTGAGGGGCCCAAAACTGAATATGGTATTCGAGGTGGGACCTCACCAGTGCCAAGTACAGGGGGACAGATGATCATGTCCCTAGTCCTGCTGGCCACAATATTCCTGATAAAGGCCAGGATGCCATTGGCTTTCTTGGCCACCTGGGCACACTGCTGCCTCATATTCAGCCAGCTGTTGACCAACACCCGCTGGGCAGATTTCCAGCCACTCTCCCCCAAGCCTGTAGTGCTGCATGGGATGTTGTGACCCAAGTGCAGGACCCAGCACTTGGCCTTGTTGAACCTCATACCATTGGCCTTGGTCCATCGATCCAGTCTGTCCAGATCTCTCTGCAGAGCCTTCCTGCCCTCAAGCAGATCAACACTCCCGCCTAACTTGGTGTCATCTGGAAACTTACTGAGGGTGCACTCGATCCCCTCCTCCAGGTCGTTGATTATGGTGTGCTTAACTTTCTTGGAATAAAAATATTTACCTCAGGGAAAGAATTCTGATATTTAAGTTCCTACTGTTCACCTTGAAATCTGGTTCAGCATGCCTGTTCATGAATAACATTTTTATATTTCTTGATGTTGTCATGACAATCCATATTTGGACTCTAAACCTATTCTCTCAAGCCCTCCAACTTGTTCTGATCTTTGCACTGATCTGCTCTCTTTTCCTTTTTTTTTTTCTTTTACATTTTACTTCATACAAAAGCAAAAAAGGCAATAGCAATTACTGTCTGAAATTACTGCCTAAAAAGGCTACAGCAATTACAAAAAAGGTAGTGCCTTGAAAAACGACAACTGCAGATACTTAAATTTGGGCTCAGGAGTTCTGCCTGAATACAGACTGTGAGATATGTCCCAGTTAAAAATTTATTTTAGTGTCTTCAGCTACAACATTTAGCAATGATGTTAGTTACTGCACATTTCTTCATAAACATGAAGAAAGAAGCTTCTGGTACATTTTTGCTATGCCTTTTTATTTTCTTGAATGGCCAAAAAGCAATGACCATGGTCTCATCTTTAAAAAAAAGCAGTGCCTCAAACACAGCAAATAATAACCCTTTCCAATTGAAAGGTAAACCTTGGCAGGGAAACTAACACCTATGAACATGACTTTGGTATATAGGTCTGCAAGGCTAATAATTTCAAGATGTGATTAAGATTCTGAAATTACTTAATGCTGCCTTCCTCTTTCCTAAAAGCAATCTAGGATTCCACTTTTAATATAATTCCAAATAACCTTTAAATAGTTCTTTAAAATATCCTAAACTGTCCAGAAAAATATGTTTTAGGGAAAAAAATCTTTAAAATTCCAAATTTCTTATTAAATTTTACTTGGGAACACTGACATAATCAACAAATAACAGCAAATTCAAAAGCTTGGTTGGACACTAAGAAATGAAGTAGCCTAGGAAATAGCCTGTCAAAATATTTCATGGGCTAGTTGTTTTTGGGAGCAGTGATTATAGTAGCAATCCTCAAATGAAAACACATTTTATGAGAAAGTTTTGTAGTTTTTTTGTAATCAGAAAAAAATGCTCCCAGTTCTAGTCTGCTGAGCCAGGAAAACAAAACAAACCAAAAAAAAAACCAAACCCCCCCCAAAAAAGGAAAGATCTCAGTATTAAATAACAGAGAAATAATAGTGACCAATGAGACAGAGTACATAGTCATTAAGCAGAAACTATGGTCGTAATAAGATTTCCTTCCAATGATAATTTTGAAAAAACTTACAGATTTCTTATCCCCTTCCCTTCCTCTGCATAAAAAAGACCCACAAAAAAGAATCCTTTCTTTCTCATGATAAAGTCAAAATACACTGTATTTTGAATGACAACATTTGAAATCCTCAGATGCTCTAAGTACTGCCTACTGTAGGAGTTTAAACAAAATGCCTAAGGCAAATCAATATTCTCCTGCCTTATTCTGTCATACTTAGGCCCTTTGTGATCTGGCAAAGTTTAACATTGCTGTATCTGAGCCAGTGGTGAAATCAGTGAGTCTGTATATGGCCAAGAGGCTCCCACACATGTGATTACCTGCACTTAAAAACAACACTTAAAAAAACTCCATAGCACAATTCACAAAACATTTTGTTCTCAGACTTAAACTGAATAAGAAATCCACATGCCCTGACTTATTACGAAGAAGATCTCAGGAACCATTTGAAAGGATAGCTCTCCAGCTGTAAACATCCATTCCGAATTTAACCGCAGGTACGTCCACTTTCATATGTTCTGCCAATACATGCATTATTGATTGCATTCATTACTAAGCTATAGCTCATATCTTCAGTACAAAACAGATCCCTTAAAATTTTCATGAAACACAAATATTTCAGCTGCTGCTTTGGAGAAAAATGTGACTAGATCATTTTAACCATCTCTATCTCTAGTTTAGCAACTTGATTTGGAATTTTTTTTCTCTTGAAAATAGGAGAAGGAGAAGGATAAAGCCTCTCTAATAGGGGCTGCCAAGAGAAGCAGCTCTCCTACTCTGCTAAGTATGAAAGTTAAATTCCTCTTTAACTCTCTGGCCTTCAGTTTACTTCTGTGCATATCTGCCTCTGTACACTTGGGGAAGGCATGTGACATCTCCAGGGCTAATAATAATGTTGCCAGATAGCAGGGTTGCTCCTGGAACAGGTTGTCACAGACCACTAGGCTGTAACAACAGGCAGAGGCAATTATGGTGAATAACAGCAAAAGCGGTGAGTTACTTCCTGACTGAGACAGACTGTTGCTCTGTTTGCCTAAGGGATTCTCCCAGTGATATTGGCTCTGACCATTAGATGCCCAATTACAGCAACTAACAGAGAAGTGGAGCATGTCTGTCTTCAGTGGGGGCAAGTGAGACTGTGGAGTAAAATAAAGCAGCCTCTGCTTCACAGCACATAAAGTTCCTGGAATCCTGGTTACAAGGGCCAACAGAGAGAGGGAATGCACTGGAGAGTGGGTCAGATATCAGGGAAGAGCTGAACTGCAGAGAGATTGGTAAAGGAGGTTCAGCCAAGGCTCCTGCAACTCTCAGACAGCAGGACTTGAAGAAAGAAGGCAACAAAGATGTATTTTGCCTTCTCACGCATAGCTGAAGCTGCACCCGAAGTTGGCTGTTGTCAGTCACAACTTAGGCTGGCAGGACTCAGTAGTACAACGAGCTGCCGAAAATTGGTTCCTAGCTACAGCCAGTTTGAATTAGCATAGATCCAGAGAAAAAACTGTTGGCCCTGATCACAGGAACCAGGATTAATTTGGGGGAATTCATTTCCTGCAGCAACCCAGGTGGAAATCGCTCTATCCTAGAAACAAACTTCCACATTCCAGCAGTCAAGAACTTCGGCAATTGTCTGGTGACAACTCTTTACAGATAACTTTAAACCACTTTTTACATCATTCCACTACATATTTCAAATTTCAAGAAGCTGAATACTTAAGGCTTTTCCCCCAGAGACTCTACTGAATGGGAAAAACTGAGTAGAAAAACATCCAGGAAAAGATATATCCTAGATAAAAAAGAGATGGAGAGGGCCATAGTATTCAAGGTACCTTATACTGCTCCATAGATCTACGCAGGAGTTTGGTACAAAGAAAGGGAGATGAAAAATCAGGAATTAATTATTTGCTTTATCAATGCTTCATTGTCCACAGACACCAGAGATCCTATGAGATCGTGGTGGAGCTAGTAGTGACTCCTTATTTCCACCTCTCTTACCTGTTGAGAGGCAAAGTTCAAATGAAACTCCCACTCTAAAGGCAGAACTTGGGCTAGCACAGACACTTGTTTTTAACATAGCTGTCTTGCTGTTGACCTGAAGTTTTTATGGTTTATTATGGAATTTCCAACAGCTGGTTTAATTGCGTACTTCCACCTCCTCCTCTCCTTACAGAACCTTGGTTAGATAACAGACACAGAAGAGTTAATCATGTGTTGTTTTAAATAATGCACAAACATGGAACAAGATCTGCCTTCTTTTGCCCCAGTTGCCCATCATGCTCACCTTTAGGGTATAATTCTCAACAGGATTTTTCTTTTTTAACAAAACAAATTTAACATAATTGATTAGAAATGGCAAAAGAGCTTGAGAGGTTCCAAAGCTCTGAGTTTTGTGGGCATTATAGATAGGAATGTGTGTCTTCTTGTTTTCCTGAAACGCTGAGGCAAGTTGAAGCCAGTCCTTAAAACCCTTAAAATGCATTGTACAGATAGCACCTTCTTCTGGTTTCACCTCTCACTCAGTATTTCAAGAATTTTTTGTGTGTTCCTCTAGTCATTCATATAAAAAAAAAATAAAAAAAAAAAAAGAAAAAACAACAGGGAGAAAAGTTTTCTTTAGTTGTAGGAACATACACTTCATAATGAAAAAAAATTAAGATTCTTGAGTCACACATGGTTGTTGTGGTTTCTGCTGCAGCTGCTTGTCCCATTTCCATCTCAGATATGTCTGCTCTTTATTTAGGTATGCCGCAGTCTCTTAACCTCGGGGGTCTACAGCCTGGCATAGCAAGAAAAGATGAAATTGGTGCCAGTTCTGCGTTCATAAATCTGACTATGAACTACTGGTCTCCAGTAACTCCTGTACAAACACAGCAGCTGAGCCATACCTGCACTGGGATGGGGAACCTTCAAAGTTTGAGTTCCCCAGAGAAGGGCAAGAGCCACCGCTGCTGTCCGAGGTTAGCTGCGCCCTCTTATCAACCAGACTCCTGCATTATACCAACCATTACACCATACAGTACTTATCAGGCATCACACATCCATCTGGACTTCAAGGAGAACTGAGTAAGATAATTACAACTTTCCCCATGCACACTCACAGTAGTGTATAGTGACATATTTTCTCAGCCTTCACAACCATGAACAGTGACAAATGCAAATCTCTACCTAGAATAATGACGTTTCTGATGTCAAAATTAAAACAACCTGGAAGTATTGGTTCACCTTTTTATGATATGAATTGCATCTAAGAAAAAGGAAGATCTTGAGTGGTTAGAACATGAAGAGTCACATTCAGAATCCAACTGTACTATTTGAAATTTTCTCCCAGATCCATAAATCAAATCTTTATATTTCATTCTTTATATCAATCTTCAATATTTTAATATATTTTCAAAACCTAAAAGAAGGAATAAACACACTCAGAAACACTCTTGCTCAAATAAACTTTTTGACTGGATAACATCATTTTTAGCCACTGTTTGAGTAGGGAAAGAATGCCAGATGTAAAAGAAAAGTAGTTGCTCTGAAAAAGTAAAGCAATGAAAGGAAAGAATGTGAAGAACTTAAGCTATGGAGATATGAAGCTAAACTCTGTACAAGCAGTGGAATATTTTTTTCCAGCAATTTTGTCAAAACAGAACTAGATTTATGAAGATTAAAATCTTACAGTTTTGAAGTTTTTTCTAAACTGAGTTTCTACTTCCTGAGATAAGAGCCAGCCAGCTTGTATGTTCCCAGCTATACCTTCCCAGGCTACAATTGAAAACACTGCCCTTTGTAGACACAGGACTAAATCCTATATCCTTTGCAGATCAAGAAAATAATCCCATCTATTTCTATGAGTTACAGATGTGGCGATAATTCTAATTTTTTTCCGTGTTTGTTAGCCCTTATTGCACATGACATTTCACTTCGCATTAAACTTTCTTTCACAAACTGTACCCAACAATATGCAAAGGAATCCCAGATTTGTCAGGATGGAAAAAGAGATTCATACTCACTCATCTTTTAATTCCTCTTTTTTCCAAGCTTAGTGTTTGAGATTCTTTCCTCATAATTTTTATTCATGGCTGAAACTAAACACCCTTTTATGGTTGAATTGTGGTTCCTCACCCAAACTGTTCTTACCTGGAGTAGTGCGTCCAGCTCTGGAGCCCTCAGCACAGGAAAGACACAGACCTGTTGGAGCAGGTCCAGAGGAGGGCCACAAAAATGGTCAGAGGGCTGGAGCACCTCTCCTGTGAAGTTAGGCTGAGGGAGTTGGGGTTGTTCAGCCTGGAGAAGAGAAGGCTCTGGGGAGACCTTATTGCAGTCTTTCAGTACTTAAAGGGGGCTTATAAGAAAGTTGGGGACAAACTTTTTAGCAGGGTCTGTTGTGATAGGACAAGGGGTAATGGTTTTAAACTAAAAGAGGGTAGATTTAGACTAGATATAAGGAAGAAAGTTTTTACAATGAGGGTGGTGAAACACTGGAACAGGTTGCCCAGAGGGCTGATAGATGCACCATCTCTGGAAACATTCAAGGTCAGGTTGGACAGGGCTCTGAGCAACCTGATCTAGTTGTAGATGTCCTTGCTCATTGCAGGGGAGGTTGGACTAGATGACCTTTAAAGGTCCCTTCTAACCCGTACTATTCTATGATTCTATAATTTTCCACTGAAGTCTAAGAGCTTGCATGGGACCATGTTTTGGATTTGTGATGAAAACAGTGTTGATAACAGCGGAATGTTTTAGTTACTGCTGAGCAGTGCTTGCACAGCATCAAGGCCTTTTTTGCTCCTCACTGCCCCACCACTGAGTAGGCTGGAGTGCACAACAAGTTGTGAGGGGACACAGCTGGGACAACTGATGCCAAATGACCGAAGGGATATTCCATACCATATGACATCATGCTCAGCAATCAAAGCTAGAGAAAGAAGAAGGAAGAAAGGGGGGACATTCAGAGTTATGGTGTTTGTTTTCCCAAGTAACTGTTAGGCATGATGAAGCTCTGCTGTCCTGGAAATGGCTGAACATCTCTGCCTGCTGATGGGAAGTAGTGAATGAATTCCTTATTTTGCTTTGCTTGTGCACACAGCTTTTGTTTTGTCTATTAAAATTTCTTCATCTCAACCCATGAGTTTTCTCACTTTTACCCTTCCGATTCTCTTCCCTATCCCATTGAGGGGGAGTGAGTGAGCAGCTGGGTGAAGCTTAGATGCCTACCAGGGTTAAACCATGGCAGAGATTCTTTCCGTAGTTGAATTCAGTAGTTACTTATGGAGCCATGTCTGAAGCCACATTTTTCACAAGAACATATAGTCCTGCGCTACAGCTGATAAAACAGATGTTCTTTGGATCGACTACTGTGCAGGTATGTAGAAACACATCAAGCCATGGAAAACTATTCTGATGTTTATTTTCAAAATCTGAGAAACAGAACACAAGAAACAACATTCATTTTAAACATTTTAGAATAATAATAGTAAATTAATATTCATCACTAGAACAGATTTATTTCCAGCCAGTGTTTTAGCCAGCATAATGCTATTCCCTAAATATACTGTTTTCTTTGGAAAATTCTTTCTTACATTCTCCTGTTCTGAATAGTCTTCTCATTGCTCATGTATGAAAGATAATGTAGTTATGAGATAACCTCTGCCTTCTCTATGTGCTTCATTTATTTCCATTCTCAGTTCTTCACGTTTTTCCTAATCTATCCCTAAGTCTGGAACATCACACTACACCTGGCATGTACTTCCATCTCTTCTTTTGAATTCCATCTTTAAATAAAGACTCCTCACTTTTCTGAAAATGCTTAAAATGTGGATCCACCCCAGTAAATATGCTGTCTTCAGCTGGCAGTGCTTTTTACTAAAATGTTTACATTTAAATTAGAACCATCCTTTGGTTGCTATCGCTAAGGCCCAATCCTGTCTACCACATCATGGAATTAAGTTAAGAAAAGTCATCTACGTGTTTTCATCTTTTATACCGCCAAGTCACTCTAGTATGAAAATAAGAGATGTCAATAAGCTTAAATTAAATTAATTCTATTCAAATAGATCTGTGCAGTGCTGGAAATTTATAGACTTAGCAGGAAAAGTGGAAGTCACAGGGTAGATAACAGAGGAGGAATCTGTCTTTAATCTGATTTTGGACTAAACAACAGGTAAAGAGGACATACAGCCTTTAGTAACTCTTTCCCTCTTGCACAAATGGAGCAATGACCCTGACAGTCTCATTCTGCCAAGCGCCCCAGCATCTGCTCCAGCAAAGCCCCTTGGCACACGCTCGTGTTTGTAAATTATCTAGGAGGCAGCTGAAATTTATATCCGCCTCCTGGACTTTGCTGGATCAGAACCAGAATATTCAGCATCTTCCAGTAACTTCTGAAACATTAAGTCTATTGTGGAAAATGTTTGAAAGGGGTCTAAGAAAGTTTGGTGGATTAGAAAAGCAGTAAATGCTTGCTTATTTAATTAAATTTCTTGGTACAGAAACACAAGAGTGAACTTAAGGTCTCTTATACCTTTAATCTCTCTATATCTGAAGCTGCATTCTAAGACCCTCTTCGCTGATACAAGTCCGTGCTAAACTGGTCTGGAGGAAAACAGAAGAACACAACTGAGAAAAAATGCACATACACTTCTGCAAACTATTCTGCATGCTTGACTCTAGTTTTAAGCAAAGGTGTCAGTTCTCATTTTTTATAAATCAGTTCACCCATTCCTACTTGGGAGGTAAGTGCTCAGAGTTCTCACATGGTTGCTCTCCTAGGGGAATCTAATTTCTCAGTTTCAACATGCCCAAGGCATCTGCTTTCCTCACTGACAAGACACAATCTTTCTGTCACTGACATCAGAGGAATTATCAGTACGTTTGACAACAGTGATGTTCAGCACTGAATATAGCTATCATATCAGCAAAAATAATATGGCAGCTTACTAGAAAAGTTGTGAAAAGAAGGGCTTGGAAAGTTTTCATTTACATAAAAAAAATTAAAAATCAATATTATTTTAATTTGGCTGATAACATTTTAAGAAGTGTTTTTTTAAGACAAAAAAATGCCTCTTGGTCACAGCAAACTTTGCTTGGGAATACCAAGATGACACTGAAGAAATGATTGCTTGGCAGTGTTTTACATCAATTATAGATAAACTAGTAAATAATTTGAAACCGTTGCTCGGAGAAAAGTAGAAAATTTTTTTCTGTTCAGTGAAAACTGTCAGATTCTTGGGTACTTGGTTTCTTTTTAATGATATTTCACTCTGAAGACTGTGCTGCAAGCTTCAGCAAGCCTTAGAAACTAGACTGTAGGTCATTTTAAACTATGTAACAAGTGACGTAATCAAACTCAAGCTTTAGCAAATATCTGCACATAAGGGTTTTGGTGTTAGGGCTCTTGGCTGTTTACTAGAAACACAAATACCCTGTCAATACTACAGAACAAAAACTATATGTTTTATATACTTATATGTGTTTTAAAAAAAGAACTGGTTAGGAAAGTGGAGGCCAGTTTGTGTAAAAGAATTTGTGTATAAGTCCAAGTCTTAGATCTGCAATAGACTTCCAGATTACATGCGTATAATAAACCCCTTAGGTTCTTCTTTTTGAGTGCATCTAATGTGCAATTAACAATATGGCTATGTTCAAAGTTTTAGAACTAGGAATAATGTTTTCAAATTTTTCTTTTTTTTTTTTTTTTCTTCTTTAGAAGCTAAAATTCCACTTTCAAATGTCTGAAAATCGTATGCAAACATTAGCAAAATGTCCCCTGAGGTTTTTTTGTTGTTGTTTAAGTGAACCTGAGCTATCTTCATGTTCAGGAAGTAGAGATGGCCTGATTAGAGTCTGCTGAACTCAAAAACTGTCAACTGTCAACAACCTGAACTCAACATGCCGTGAGCACCAGTGCTTTTTTCTCCTAAAAGCTGATTTGGACCTTTCTTGGTAAGCTAACTCAGGAGACTTTCTTTTGTCATTTATTATTGATGCTCATAAAATCGAATAACATTATATAACTCATGACATAATTTCTCTCAACATGAGGCAATCAGATGATTGATATCTTTGGTAAGTTGTCAGAATTCACCGAAACTGACAAAACTTTGAGTCTGGAAATTCAAGTTAACTTGGAGGAACCAGACATCCATTTCAATTTTTATGGGCTAAAATTTTACAATACAAAAAAAATTACTGCAGCAATGGCACTAAAGATTTTTTTTTTCTTCTTTATAATCAGAAAATAGTAATAGCAGCAGCATAAGATACTGTGGCTATTTACATTACAGTTGCAGATTGAAAGACCACCACCAAAAAACGCTAATATCATAGTGTTAGGTGTTGCTTTACAAGCTGAGTGCCAGAGCTTATGGTTTAAATAGGCATGGCAGAAGGAGCCTGGATTTATAGTATCACTGAGTCTTAGAGGAAAGAAGACCAAATCCTTGGGGTTGGTTAAGTGCCTGCCTTTCTTCGACTTTGCTTCTTGAATCTTTCTACCTGCTAGTCCCTAATTTGAAACTGGTCACTAAATTTCAACAGAAACCTCTCACTTGAACTTCTTTTCAGCACAATATCAATAACTTCAGCTCAGTGGGACAGAGGATGAGATACTGTATGCAAAGCAGACTGAAAAATGCAGCCTGTGTGACATCAGCCAGACTACAAAGACAGAGAACAATTTAACATTTCTCTTCTGACATATAGACTTTGTATAACATCTATTAAAAAATAACAAAACAAAACAAAACAGAACAAACCAGTGTAAGATTTAGGGTGCATCAAATGATTTTGTAAGTTCTTCTACTGCACTGAACGCACACATAAGCTTACTGCCTTTTAAAATACTGTTCCGTGAAAACAACCTCACTGAAAAATACCCTTTTGGGTTTTTGGTCTTTCCTCAAACAGAAGGTGGTGTATAGCCCATCTGCTTTATAAGAAGGTTTTATAGTTTGTTTACTGTTGAAGACTTGTACAGAAGGTCAGCACTGTGCAGCCTAGCAGTATGAAAGTGATAAGTATATATTCACACCTGAAAGAATGGCATCATACTTTGTCTCCAGAATCATTGAATTATGGTCCTGAAGGAATGAAAGATCGAATTCACAATCTCATCATTCTTTCACAATTCTTTCATCAAAGATGCTAAGGACAATTTTTGGTATAGACATTTAAAATCATGAACATGAATTAATATTTATATGAGCAAATAAAAACGACTGTTGGTCACTAGTTAATTGTCTTCTATGACCACTGGAAGTATAAACAGTTAGGATTTTACTGTTTGAAAATATTATGTTAAGTTTTCGTGGTTTCAAACAGTTGACATAATCTAATATAAACATATGTCAGAGGAATGGGGTAAATTTCCCTAGGATCCTTTCCATGCCTATTCTTTTCCTTGCTTTTTTGTAGATGTTTATGTGATAGGACTTACATACAGTTACAGAATTGAAGGTTGGAATGCCAAAGGTTTGACTTTACTGCTTTTATAATACCCTGAAATTTTAGATATCACAGCATGGAGACTGCAGAGGCAGCTGAAAACTAAATGAATTCTAGAAGTGCCTGTGACATATTTTCTTCTTCTGTTTATTTTTGGGTTTAAAAATATTTACTAGTGATAGTAGAATATGACTTATTTTGTTGGCTGTCCAAGGGAAAAACCCAGTGTCCTCCTAACATTCCTGCAAAAGAAATAAAAAAGTCTGTCAAAGGGATAAATGACCTATCACTCTTCACAAGGATTAAAGTTTTTAAGCGCTCTGATAAAAAGAAAGTGAGCACGAAAGAGTGAAAACAATACAATTTTTACCTTTGGGCCACATGGAAATTCCCCAGGAACACACCTGCCATCTTTGAACACACAGATAGTTGAAAACTTGCCAGCATGTACTTTTTTACCTGCATTCCTCCAAATTTCCACTTCCCCCAGCCACTCTTTCTCCCTGTCGCACACACCCACACAAAAGAATCAGAAATCCCATCTCATGCCTTACTTCGAAGAGCCAGAGAGTCCCCTGAACTTTTGATTCTACTTAGATGTCAGTGTGACTCAGAAGTCTACTTGCTAGGAAGAGTAGGGATGCTTCCATGGAATAGCTGGCTTAAGACCCTAAGAGTTTAATTTATTCATCTGGTTAGCAACAGCAAAGAAGGAAATTATGAGTTACTACCACTAAACTTACTGTATTCTACAAGTAGTTCAGTTGAAGTCAAGTGGAAGGTTGAAGGAATGAAATGTTTCTCAGTTGGTCAAAGCAAGTCAAATATTGAAAATAGTTATTAATCCATCTGGTGTCATATTGACACAAATGTCAAGTGAGTTTCTGCATACAGTCCATCCTAGACCATTCAATACTTTGAATAACCCGTGTGGGTTATGCAGAACATACACTAAACCAATTCACAGCTGATTTGAAACTGGAAGACAATAAATTCTTTGGAGGGTACATACAGAGGCATCTTAATAGGTTGTAACTAGTGTTAATAAAATCTTAATTACTTAATAACCAGAATTAACAAAACATCCAATAAGGACAATGTGTAACTGAAGTGTAAAGGTGAAAGAATAATCATGTGTTCAAACACAGAAGGCAAGGCGAGTAATGAGATATATGCACCAGGACAGGAGTTTTTGCTGGGTGACAAAGTAATTATGAGTCAAACAAACAGCACTTTCACAACAAAAAAAAAAGGCAGAAGGGAAAGAAATGCTACAATATGTTAAGCTGTATTAAGAGTAATAAATCTGAAACCAAATAAGTTAATTACCCTGTTCTACTTGGTGCTTATTAAGCATCAGTTGGAGTCCTACATTCACTTTTAAGCATCACATTTGAAAAATGACAGGCAAATTAGGGACTTCAGAGAAAACCAAAAAATGATTAAGCATTTAGAAAGCAGGTCCCACAAGACACTATCCAGGAAAAAAAGAGGCTGAGGGGAGACATGATAACTGACAAAATATGCTAAGGGATGTAACAAAAGGGACAGTGAGCTATTATTCTTGCTTAGTCTTCACTAACTGACATCTAGTAGGTTTACTGGAAAGCTATAGCAAGGAAAGTATACTTCAGATAAACACAAAATCTTTATAAGAAAAGTCTAGGCTTTAGAGAAAAAGTCACAAGGGGAGATTATTTGATCACCTTCACTGGAGGTCTTCAAGGTTAAATAGATAACATCAGTCAGAAAGGTTTAGGGATAGTAGTCTTGCTACATTGTGGGGAATGGACTTGTTGGCTTCAGAAGTCCCTTGTGAGCCAAGTCTTTCATCTGTCTTTATATGGATGTGGATATGCAAATACACACCTAAATACTTCACAGCTATATATGGAGGAGGATATGTGATGGATAATCCATCTGTTATGACACACATCCGCTATCCAATATCTCCTCATAAGCGAAGACATAATAAATGTCATAACAGGGACTGGTCATTTATTATACGGAATGGATTTTCTCCTTTCACTGTTCTGCAGGCTGAAATGCTTTTTACTCGACAGCTGTGCAGTGCTGAAACTGCTGAAATGGTGGAGAGCAGAGAAATATAAAAAACTGTTTAACTTTCACTAACTTCCAAGCTCTGCTAACAAATGGCATAACTAGGCATGGGCCCTGAACTAGAATTTTGAATTTGAACAACCTTTGCAGATCTCAGTCTTTATTTTACAGATTGCATCTGCATTAAAATTCATTGCAGAGCTGCACTTAGAGACTGTTAACTCTTACAGAGTTGGAGCTAGCACAGAGGTGGGTGAGGTTTCCAGCACAGGCTTGGCTGATGTATGGCTGACTGGGCAGGAATGGCACAGCCACCTCCTCTATGGCTGCTTTGATCTAGTTACTCTGTCTTTCCTTTTACAGAGTCTGGGCAAGGTCCACTCTACAGCCAAGGAATTTCTTTGTTTTGAGATGGTTGCTGCCAAATGAATTGGTTAGCTGCCTTATTCTTGGTCTAGGCAAGTGGTATCTCGATGTATGCAATTATGCTGCCAATGAGGACTCTTACTGGCAGGAAGAAAGATAAGATTGAGAGGTGACTGTTAAACGCAGTCGTATTTTTACTCCAAAACCTCTGTCTCCAAAAGCCAGGGAACTACTGACTACTGCATGCTTGGAGAGCACAAAAACTGAAAGATCATTCTACAAACACCAGATACCATACTCTTTTTCATAAATGTCTGCTATTAGTTGAAGTCAGAGACAGACAGGATATTTAAGGTGACCCAGTATGATAGTCCTCTACATACACAGGTCTATGGGGCTGGATGGGATCCACTCAAGGGTACTGAGAAAGCTGGCAGAAGTGCTCACCGAGCCACTTTCCATCATTTATCAGCAGTCCTGGCTAACCAGAGGGGTCCCAGTTAACTTGAGGTTAGCAAATATGACCTCCATCTACAAGAAGGGCCAGAAGGAGGATTGAGGGAACTACAGGCCTGTCAATCTGACCTCAGTGCTGGGGAAGGTTATGGAGTAGATAATCTTGAGTGCCATCACACAGCATGTACAGGACAGCCAGGTGATCAGGCCCAGTTAGCATGGGTTTATGAAAGGCAGGTCCTGGTCCTGCTTGACTAATCTGATCTCCTTCTATGACAAGGTGAACCATTTAGTGGATGAGGGAAAGGCTGTGGATGTTGTCTACCTGAACTTTAGTCAAGCCTTTGACACTGTTTCCCACAGCATTCTCCTGGAGAAACTGGCCGCTCATGGCTTAGACAGGCGTACTCTTCGCTGGGTAAAAAACTGGCTAGATAGCTGGGCCCAAAGAGTTGTGATGGAGTTAAATCCAGTTGTCGGCTGGTCACAAGGCAGTGTTTCCCAGGGCTCGCTATTGGGGCCAGTTCTGTTTAATATCTTTACCAATGATCTGGAAGAGGAGATCGAGTGCACTCTCAGTAAGTTTGTAGATGACACTAAGTTGGGTGAAAGTGTTGACCTACTTGAGCATAGAAAGGTTCTACAGAGGGATCTGGACAGGTTGGATCAATGGGCTGAGGCCAACTGTATGAGTTTCAACAAGGCTAAGTGCTGGGTTCTGCAACTTGGGTCATAACAACCCCATGCAATGTTATAGGCTTGAGTAAGAGTGACTGGAAAGCTACCAGGTGGAAAAGGACCTGGCGATGTTGGTCCACAGCTGGCTGAATGTGAGCCCGCGGCATGCCCAGGTGCCCAAGAAGGCCATAGCCTCCTGGCTTGTATTGGAAACAGTGTGGCAAGCAGGACTAGGGAATTGATCATCCCCCTGTACTCAGCACCGTGTTCAGTTTTGGGCCCCTCGCTACAACAAAGACATTGAGGCATTGGAGCATGTCCAAAGAAGAGCAATGAGGCTGGTGAAGGGTCTAGAGAACGCGACTTCTGAGAAGCAGCTAAGGGAACTGGGGTTGTTCAGCCTGGAGAAAAGGAGGCTGAGGGGACACCTTATCGCTCTCTACAACTACTTGAAAGGAGGTTGTAGTGAGGTGGGGGTTGGTCTCTTTTTCCAAGTAACACGTGATAGGACAAGAGGAAATGGCCCCAAGTTGTGCCAGGGGAGGTTTAGATTGGATATTAGGAAAAAATTCTTCACTGAAAGGGTTATCAAGCACTGGAACAGGCTGCCCAAGGAAGTGGTTGAATAACCATCTCTGGAGGTATTTAAAAGATATGTAGACACTTAAGGGTATAGTTTAGTGATGGACTTGGTAGTGTTAGGTTTGTGGTTGGACTTGATGATCTTAAGGGTCTTTTCCAATCTAAATGATTCTATGATTTGTGTTGATCAGACAAACAAAATTTGGTTGGTTTTAGCTATTTACGCTGCTTGCTAAGTAGGAATTATGAAAAGGATCTGCTTAAACCAGTAAATAAGTGTTGAAAAACTGAGAATCAGAGCAGTGCCATTTTTATTCATGAAAATGAACTGGGAAGAAGAAATGGGCAGGAAATAGAACCAACATGATTTTTAAGTGTTTCCCTGTCTTTTACCCAATATTTGCTTTTGCAGATGTGGCTTTTTTCCATTCCATAAAAATCTTGGATTCAGAAGAGGAGGGAAAGAAAAATGTTAACCAGAAGTGCTAGATGTCTAAATTAAGATACTCAGTTTTCTTTTGTTGTTTTGACACCAACAAAATTGTCCCTCTCTTTCTCTAGTGCTGAAGAATGCATATGGTTTCTGGTCAGAATAATTTCATCACCTTTATCCACTAGTCACTGTGGCAAATCCAATTATGTATTTCCTCATTTTATATAGGGCAGTACAACAGAAAGCTACTCCCTTGGTAAGTATAGAGAGATGTGAACAGCTATAACATATACTGTAAATATTGCCTTCAGAAATTTTCATTTTACTGGCAACTCTCAGTACTGTTTCATGTATGAAACATCGTGAGTCCCTTTTAATTAAATAAGCACTATCATTTGATAAAGATCCTAACATAAAACTGCCAGTTAGCAAAACACTGCAAAAGAACTAGAAAAGTTATTCTAATATGCAATACTTGCTGGTTGCATCTGACTAAGGGGGAATGGAAGCAAGCTATAAGTAAATTACCCCCTCGCAACTGAAATCAGGTTAGAAGCTCTCCTGTTGCTAGAAGACCTCAAGCTGCCTCTAGCAGGGCTATGATCCCTTTGCTCCATGCATTGTAAAGACTAGTGCATGAGCCAGAAAGTGTAGAAGTGAAATAGTATGCTGATTCAATGGATGAATTAATACAGTGGTTGGGCTTTTTCAGTTTACTAACTTTTAAACAAACTGCTGAATTCTTAAATTTCCCCCTTTTCAAATCATTCAAGATGAATCCTAAAATTTGTTTCCTTTTGTCTTTTTTTGCTGTCTACAGTGATGTTGGCAGCACTAAGCTCTGCTAACTGTAACTCTCCCTAGATAGCAAGGGTAGCCTCTGCAACTAGCCTTACCTACAAGAAAAATCCCCTTCTGCCCCATTCCTGTCATCAACAAGCCTCTTGGTACCTCACCTTCATGTACAAAAGTAGCAAACAGATCCCTGTAGGTCTGTCAGTGCTGCTTCACCAGCTGAAAGACAGACCATTCTGCCTAGTGATGCAGTCAGTTTCCTTCTCCTCTTTCCTTCTGGATATTGTGTCACCTTGGGGTACAGCCGTGCCCTCCATCAGTCCACAGGAAGGGTTCCAAATCCATCGGTATGAAACAGCAGTCTGACAGGACTTGCTGTAGCTACAGTTGCCTTTGACTCCCGATCACGTGGTTAAATTTTTTATAGTGCAGAGGTTTAGAAAGTGGTCTGCTCATAGACAGATTTAATACCCACAGAAAAAAAAAAATAGCCCCTTCTTCTATGCCCCTTTCACTACTGAGCAAGATGCCTTTAAATTTTCCCTTTCCCTGCAGATATCTTTACATGGATTTGAAGATAATAAAGGTGTAGCTTTTAAATGAAGTGTGCAAAGTCTAAATACATTGTTGAGAATTAAGTCACAGTAAATTAATCACTGATGATACAAATGAAGATAAAAAGTGGAGCTCGCGCATGACATTCACAATGCAGTGTAAACAGTACAGGGCAGGGACTGCCTCTTGCCATGGCAACCTCATCTGAGGATTTCTCCTCAGCCTCCTACATGAAAGAGCTGCACCGATGCTGTAGTGCATTGTGTCAGTGATCCGAGGAAGGGGATGGCTCCCACCCTGGCTGGAGAGGAAACCAGAACTGGGGACTGCAAGAAGGAAAATTATACTTACCCTAGAAACAGGGAAACTGCATGTTTACGTGCCTCACCCAACCTAACACCATAAACTTCCTGTAGAGCTTGGAAAGAACTTCTTGTTTTTCACATAATCCTTAGAGAGAGCTGCAAGAAGTGATCTATAGTGAAGAGATGATACGGAATGCTAGCTCTAGCTCTGTCTCAAGTTTTACTTAATGTAATGTATTTCTCAGTCCTAAGAAGTAGTGAAAAGCTTAATGATTTGTTCTAGTACAGTATGATATATGAACTACTGGCAATGAATATAAGTTATCAACAAAGATTAAAAAGATCTAATTCAGTGAAAAGCAGGCCTAAACATATATCTATGTTTTTATATAGATATAAACATATACACTAAATATATATATATAAAGTGTAGAAATGTGTGTATATGTTTAATGTGTGTATATATAGTGTGTATAAAATGTGCTATGTATTTAATGCATAAATATATATATATAGGGGCAGCTTACACTTAAACTTTGAAAATAGCATACTTGACCATGCAGAAAAGCAAACATATTGAACTCAAATGAGACTTACATTTCCAAAGATATTAATTCTGTTGATGCCATGTGTTATTTACAAATATGTATTACATTACAAACCATGCATTCCCATTCTTTCTAACTGGGCTACCATTAAACATATAGAAAGGGAGAGAGTTAGTTGCAGAGTTGAAAACTGGGGCAAATAAGCCTTTATTCTCCGGTTACATTAGGTAAGTTAAAGCGTTGTATTCCTAATATCATAGCATTCCAGCTTCAAAATCCATGAGTAATTCCATTGTACCTACAGAGAAACAAAAATTTAGTGACACTGGCTTAGTTGGAAAAGAGGAAAGACTATATATTGTGATGGTTATGAAGTCCTGCCACAGGTAATGGAATATCTATCTCCATGTCAAGTGGAGTTTTTAGGGCGATACAGTAACAAAGACCCTGAGTGAGAAAATCAGTAAAATGGTACTACCCTGGAGATTAAACCATGCATGTGCTTAGTGTTTTGCCTAACTGAGATCATAGAACAAAAATTACTTACTATCACATATGCCAAGACAGTTACAGTTTCTTTAATATTAAAAAACCTGCAAGAAATGCACTATTACAAAAAGTGCAGATGAATAAATTAAAAATTTTGCATAAAATTCTCTGGGGTATATTTTTATTTAAAATCAGAGTCACAAATTAATTTGGCCATACACCAGCTGCAGCTGATAATTATGTTTCTGTTTCTTAGAAGGGTAAGATCACAGAAACAAGACTATGGTCAGTTAAAAAAAAAGATCGAGACCAAGACCTTACATATATGTTAAAGGGCCAGATTGTTTTTCATAAATAGTCCAAAATATGTGGCTTACAAAGAAAAGGTGAGAAGTTTTTGTCATGATCTTGAATGCTTACTGTTCTGAGTGCATTTTCTGAGAGATTAATGTCCACCACATTCCAGACAATATCACATCTCCAGAATTCTTCCTAGTCTAGTGATAATCCCATTCCTCTGTAGACCAGCCAAAGACAACAGTCATGTTTCTTGGTTTCTCTAGAAAGTATCATCTCTCCTTGGAAACTAAGGTTCCTTTAGTTGCTTCTTAATCAACATGGATTCTTTCCATTCACTGGGGAACAGTCTTTACAAAATTAAATCTTATTTTTTAAATTTAGCAGAACATGTTAATGCATCTGACAAGCACACACAAGCTCGATTGCTACTTCATCTCTCCAGCACTGTGTCAAATTTAAGAACAGAGTTCCTGCAGGAGATGGCCATTTTAAAAAAGAATGCAGACAAAAAAGAAGTTCTTTCAGGATATTGACAGCACTATTCAGAGCAAAAGCTTTATATTAGGATTCTTTTCCTCCCTCCAGTTTATTCAAAGGCACTATATTTATAACAGAACAAAAGACCAGCAGTGAGGAGTCTGCTAACTGTGTATATGTACATGATGACTGGATTGTGGACCATTTCTTTCAGCAAACAGTGCCATTTGGAAAAGAAATCAACAACAACAACAAAACAAAGTGGTTCTAAAAATAAGCCAAATACAAGGTAATCTATATCCTCATCTGCTTCACTGTTTGGTAAATAATCTGATATAACTGGAAAATAAATGTATCAAGATTTGTTTGTTTATGTTGCTACGGCTAGTAATCTCCTACTTCAGGATGTAAGCTTTTTTCCTCTTGTCTATTAGTGTCTGAATTAATTCTTTCATTGTACAGCTCCATTTCGTCTTTGACTGACGGCTCCAGTTACATCAGTGTCTCACATGGTAGGCTTAATGGATCTATTTTCCATGTAAAAATAGCTAACCGGTGTTATGTGTCTGTGTTTTTTGCCAGCTAACCAAAGATGAGGCCAAATGGTTAAAAATGTTTTATTTTTACATTACATATTATGTTTTTTTCTAACACTATTAGTCTCCTTCTATCCACTAACAATAGGTAAAACTGCATTGTACAATATGTTGTACAAAAGCTGTTGTTTTAAAGACTGTGTGATGAATCTCTCTTCTTTACAATTAGCTTGTTTCTATAATTTTACAACATTGGAGCTAGTTACTTCAGTCTCAAGGAAAGATAAGTAGCACTTCAAGCTAGATGTGTACAAAGCTGAGTCCAGCTGATTTGAAAAGTCAAAAGAAGTGGAAAACAGTTCATAAAGAGCAATTTGCTCGCTTAAGAACACATTGAATGAAGATACAGGTACAAGAGCACACAAATGCCTCTGTCTGTACTGCTCCCTTTTGGCCAAGCTTTCTTCTTGGAGTAGTCTCAAGCTAATCAACTTTTGAATGATGACATTACTACTCAATATTTTTATTTAGCCAACTCTTTCTGGAGTTAATAAATGTATGAAATAATGATTCCATTGGCAAAAGTAATGAAAGCAAGCAGTATGTGTCAACTGACAGAAAAACCTATTATTATACAAGAAAAGGGATATCTGACCTTTTCTCAGATCTGAAATTTTCTGCCCTGCAATTTTTTTCTTATTAAGAAATATTGAGGTTCAAATGCAGGATACTTCACTTAGACAGGAATAATCATCTGCAAATACTGCGTTTGTAGCAACTGGCTGGATAGAAGTCCTATAAAAGACTCTGGGCCTTAGGGTCGATTGTGAGCTGAATATGAGTCAATAATGTCATCCCAAGCAATCACACCAAGGGTATACATACGAGAAGATAGGCAGCTAGACTGTACATGAAACAATCTTATTGCTTTATCTTGTATAATAAAACCTCTACTAAAATTCCACCTCCAGTTTTGGAGACTTCAAGAAAGATGCTGAGCAACTGGACACCAATAGAGAGCAATCAGAATGATCAGGGGTCCTGAGAGGATGGCCTGCAAAGGAAGATGGCAGAAACAAGGGCTGGATAGCCTAGAGGAAGGCTGAGAAAGAGGAAGGAAGAAGAAAAAACTCTTTTTTGCAGCAATGAATATTCATATATTAAGAATAAGATTGTACTGGTAAGGCTAGATAATCACTGTAGTAGATTTGCTGGAGAGATTGTAGCATCTATAACAATAAACTGGGCAAAAATTTATCTTGGACATGGAAAAAGTAGATTGTTTCATCACCTGGAGAGGTAAGGTATGTGACTTCCTGGCATCCAGATCTATTTTTTCTGTCATGAATAAGACAGTATTTCAAGGAGGAAGGGGAAAACTAAATCCTTGTGAATGTCAATTGTTGACGGATAAATAACACCACGAAGTACTTGCATACCTCTTTAATTAAAGAATGTCACGGCTTTTTACAAATACTAATAAAAAGAGCATCACAGTGTTATGTGGTAGGTATAAATCCACCCATTGCACAGATGAATGAACTTTATGCAAAGTGATTACGTGATGTTTCTCTAGGGACCCTTTTCCTCATTTCCATTTGTGTCTGCCCTTCTCATATGTCAACTCAAGATTTATTTTGTTGATTGTATTTAAATGGAAAGCCCTATTAGTGTATACATTGTATAAATACATATGATTCTAAGTATGCTGTATACATACAGTTTCTATGTACAGTATCAGTGATCAGATCATACCCAGACTAAACAAAAGGTTCCTTAGCCAGTCTCTCCTAAGAGAAAAAAAGGCACATGTTAATGACATTTCTTGTGCATCTTCCAAACTTCTTTCCATAATTTAAATATTTATGAATGCATTAAGCTAAACAAATTTCCTCTGTATATTTTGATCTATCTTTCCAAATACTCTATTTGTCTCACTTAAATCGCAACTCTATGATCTAAAATTTGATTTACACTTAGAATTCTGAAGTTAGATACTAAGATAAACCTTTACTGGCATTTTCTGTGGTTGTCACAATAGACCTTCATGGCCCATAAGAGATTTCTGGCTGTGAAGTGTTTTGATTGACTTTATTTTAGCTAACATACTTTTTACTTAACAAAAGTAAAACTGAACAAGATACCATTTTTAGCCCCAGATGAGTATGTTTCCTGAAAACCAGAAACTGTTAACTTTGAAACATCAACAAAAATCTTTCAACAGATATCTTCAAGGTGTATGGTAGAGTTCAATGCGTTACATCTTTTATCATTTCAGTGATCCTCAACTAGAAAGAGTTTATCTGTGACCTTTTTTCACTCTGAAATTTACAGCATTTGGTATTCACTACTGTAGATTAAATCTCAATTGTTCTCTTGCAGTAATAATAAAATCCTCTTAAAACTACTTTCCTGTTATTAAAATGTCCATTGTTTACAAACATACGGCATGATTACCTCTTACTATGGCTCCTGAATGGTAAAATAATTTAGTAATGTAGTTATAAATTATCTATTTTTTTATAACAATTCCCAGGAAATAAAGACTTCATCTAAACAGCAAAGAAATTCAACAATTTACAGTAATACTGGGGAAAAAAAAAAAAGAGTATTTTCCCACTACAAGAAGTTATGTATCAAGAAAAATTGTACAATTATCTGCTTATTATTGTGATATGACTCTATGAAGGATTCTTAGTTCCAATTACATGTGTACAATGTCACCCTTGGAAAAACAAATATCTGAACTCTGCTAACCTGTCACTTTAAACTGTTCACCTTCATAAAATCTGAAAGCAGAAATCAGTCCCTAACCTCAGGTTTTCTAATGAACTGGATTTCACAACACTTATTCACTTTTTAATAGGGCATCTCAGAATTCTGGCAGGTTTTCCACTCTGTGCTATTTTCCATGCTGCATTTGAAAGGCATGTCTTCCAAAACACAGCAGACTGTTGGAGGAGCAATTGCTTCTCACAGTGGCAAGGTGCAGCTCATCAGCACTATTTTCTTCCTCTGGAAGGCCTGGCTCCTAGGTCCAAGCTCTCGCTAAATACTGAGCTGGGAAACACTGTGACTCAAGTGACAAAATCTTTCTTTTGCTGAGGCAGAGGGTCCTAGATCAATGTCATACTCCTCTGAACGCTGAGCTTGGGGCAGACCAACCTCAGGACTCTTCTGGCACAGGATGGCGCACACGATGCTCAGGGAGCAGGACCAGCTGCCAGGCTCTACAGTGAGATACTACCCCTTGGAGAGTTTCTGGCTCCAGCTCCTGTTGGTCTCAGCAGCTCCTTGGCACCTGAGCCCGACTCCTTCGGGGGGAGGACCGCCTGCTGTAGGCATTCCCATGTATGTGCTGTGGCAGGGGATATGGTGATGGGGATGAGATATTGCAGCTGACTAACACAATTAACTGGCTGTAACCCCAGCTGGGCCAATGCAGAGGTGCTCCACAATCCCTTTGCTCCTTTATTTTTTCCTCAGCAATGGCTGATCCTTTTCCAGCTATTCTGGAAAACTTCCCTTTGGGCTTCTTTGTCTTCAGCTTGTTAATTCTAATGGCAGAAGTTAAGTTGTGCCACCAGCCTGCAGAATAGTCCTGCCTGTTTCCCCCACATCTGCCCTTAATGACACAAGGCATTTCACTGATGTTTGGAAGACACTGGCACTGATTCTATTTCCACCTAGATTCATTGTGAAACAATCACTCACTTTTCATCTTATACCATACTAATTCCAAGAGGGAAAAGGGTTGTACCACTTGCAGCATGATTATATTTATTTTCAAAGGCATTGCAGACTTCTTTGCTGCAGGTCTCTGGTCTATATGGAGTTTGCTGGATATACAAAAAAGACTGCAAAGAAGACGGTTTTAATCTGTGCAACGCATGCGAGAGCATCACACTTGGTTAAAAAAAAAGAAGAAAATACCTACTTGGATTAGTTGGGAATGAAAACAGTGGTGAGAAACCCAAATTAACAGACAGAAAATATTCACTTATTCAGTAAATCAGAAGTGCAATTGTGCCAGACATAGGCAGCCATATAGTTTGTTCCAGAAAGAGTATCTTTACGACATGCTTAGCTTTCTAATCACCAATATTATCGTTCAGGAGAAAAAGATCACATCTTACTGTAAATTTCAGGGTCACAGGAGAAAGATGTCTTAATTTGCAAGACCTTTGGCATGCAAGTAGCAGAAGGTAATTCATACCATCTCCAAATATATCAGGCATTTTCAATAGCTTGGGGAAGAAGGGGTTATCAGAAATTTATAAAATAAATTCTGTTACTGAATAATACTGTGGTAACACAGGAGATGGAAAACTATGACTGCAGCCTCAAGAACAATCTGCAGTCAGCATTAATTGCAAAAATGATCATAATGTTGCCATCTGTTTCAGTGGAAACCATTAACAGTTTGTGGTACTTTGAATACGTAAGCCTCTTTGTGCTCTGGAAAGTTACAGCACCAAAACTCAATGGTTTCACAAGAGTGAGTCCAACGTTAACATCTACAGCTTAAGGGTTATTTCTCCCCTCTGCCCCTTTTTTTAAGCCTTTTAAAATTCATTGCAGTTGTATAATGTATTAGGACATTAACTCTTCCTGTTGCTTCTCACTTCTAAAGAGTCATTTACAGTCTCCTTTATGACATAACAGACCTTTTTATTCCTTCCTTACGAAGTCACTGATAGTGTTTACCTTTAAGATGTCTAACTTAAGTGCTCTGAAATACTCTGTGGAAGATTGACTCTCCTCCTTGCTGTGACTAAGAGGGAATAATCTGGAGAGATCAACTTTCTTACTTAGATGCCTCATATAAGTGATTAAAGTTAGGCCAAGTCACTAGCTGCATAATAACAGTACAAGATTAAAAGATGACATAGAGAAGAGATTTACACATTAGTGCTGCCATGCCAATAGTGGGAAATTTAGAAATCCAATTATATACTTTACATTTCTGACAAGCAACAATGCAGAGAAACAACAATCCGCTGTCTGAATCTCTGAAGCTAATATTCTCTTTTCAAATTTGCATTAGGGTATTATAGGGTATTGGACTATAGACACACTTCATCCAAATTGCTTACCCAAAAGACGATGATGCCTTTCCAAAATGAGTAAGAAATGCAAACTAGGATGATGGAACTATTGACTTTTTTTTTTCTCAGAACTGTAAGATGTCCCATCTTCCCCCTCAACACTATTTCTGAAGATGGGGGAAAAGAGATCTATAATTAGTTGCTTAGCATCACTCCTTTCATGATATGTTGATGCTGAGACATGTATTTCAAGTGGTTACAGAATGCATTTTTATCAGTTTAGTTCTGTGAAATATAAAATTTAGAACCTGAGCATAAACCTTTGCTGGGTTTCATTTCGCTTTTGCTTTGGCTTAGTAGGAATGCTATTTAAGCCTTTCCAAATCAGTCGCTTCCTACTTGTTCCTCCAGACATAGCTAAACTGATGTATGAACCACACTGCCATGAGTTCTTCATCCGCAAAGGCTGCTTTGAGAAAACTTGTTGGAAAGGAGGTCAATAGGAACTGAAGAAAGAAGAAAATGGCATTTAAGAACTCAGGCTAACACAGATTTCTTGTTCTCTTAAGATGTGCATTTAAATATTATTGTTTCCATTTAGAAAGAAAACCCTTTTGTTCTGCCACTTTCACTATTAAAGAGTCATTTACAGTCTCCATTATGACATAACAGACCTTTTTATTCCTTCCTTATGAAGTCACTGATAGCTCCTCAGAACTTTCCTGACTAGACAGGAACTAGTTAACCATCTCCAAAAGAATATAAAATTCAAAGATGTGTAATAATTATGCTTGGGGAAAAGAAAAAAAAAAAACAAACCACAGAACACATAACAACACACCAAACCCTAAGAATGATAATTAAGAGTTTGAAGTACAAAAGGGTAATGCACTGTCCTCTTTCCCAGTAGGGAAGTTCATTAGCAGTGGAATCGTGTCATTTGCCCATCTGTTCATAATTGCATTCACCGCAGGAACTAAGCGACGGAAGTGACATCACCCGGGCTTGGCTCAGGCAGCTCAGTAAATCACAAGTGCCTTCAGCTCCGGATGGGTGCTTGCTCCAGCTCCAGCCCAGCCTCTTCTCCAGCCTTCTCCATGGCCCAGGGAGCCCATCCGATTTACACCTGCTGCCCGAGCAGGGCTGGGCCTGGATCAGCTCTCTGAGAGGGGGCCAGAAATTAAAAAAAAAAAAAAAAAAAAAAGGTGACGCAGCTTCTGCATAGGGGTAAAGCCATATTGAGGGGGTAATTACCCTTCAACTGGTTGGAGGCATACCTCTTGTTTGTATGGCCTAAACATCGGGTGCTTAGCAGCTGCTGTAGTATCAATGGGCGATTGAAACAGGCCCTCATTAGATTAGCGCTGAGCTTATTGCTTGTGCCAGTCTCATTATTATTGGTGACTAAACTGGCAGATTGTCAGGACGCCTCATGGCGAGATGAGCTTTTGCAGCTCTTTGTTTGTAGTTATTATAAACAATGAAGTGAAAGCAATCCCCTGGGCATAGTCATGTCTCAGATGTTTTTTGCAAGCAGCAATCAGCTTGCAGAAGCAGCATTGGTAAACAACTTCTTATTTTAAGAAGCGATATTAATTAAAGCATGAGGCATGGTTCTGAAAGAGAACTTGTTAATTATTTAATGTCACCTGCACTATCAAGCCCACCAGTTGGAAATTGTTTCATTTTGCCTCAGATGGGCTCTGCCTGTCATCTGAACCAGTGGAAAATAATGTGTGGTGCCAAGTGCCAAAAAAATAGGCAGCATACAGCTGGGAGTCATATCACATTTTAATGTACAATCCAGGTTTATTACTTCTAAAGAATTCTGGATGTGAATAGTAGGCCATATTACACAGTGTGTATAAATGCTAAACTTAATTGGGAACATTACAGTCCTCATAAGAATACAGAGAATATTAAGTGAGCTGCAATTGTAGTTATTCATGGTTATTGAAATTCCTGGCCATCTACTGATATCACTACATACCAGTAGATGGTTTGGAAACTCTGCCCAGCTGTTAAATTAAACAGTGTGAATCAAGAGTTTGACATCTGCTAAAACACACACAAGTTCAGAAAAAGAGAGAAGTTTTTCCAGCTTTTAGCAAAGCTTCTGCTGCCATTCTTGTAGCACAAGAAAAGGCTTCCTACTTTTCTTGAAAGACCTATAGGTATGACCAGAGAAAGCAGGATATGAGCTGGAATCACTGGGTCTGAAACAATGCTCAGAGGTGGGCATGAACCATCTGACTTTGCTTCAGTGGAAGTGTTAGCCCCACCAAGATGCACTGGGACTCCTTCGGTCACCAAGTTCAGCCCAGGCAGGTCACTGATACCACTCAAAGGTATTTCTAATTTCAATTGAGCTAGAAAATTCCAACACATGAGTTTTTGTCATAAGATGACAACTTTCTCATTAAAAGCTGAAGAAGTGAACACAACTTACAAATATGGAAAAAGTGAAAAAGCACCATCCTTTTTACATCAATAAAAATGTAGGCTTCTTTCAAGTGAGTAGCAATCAGTGATTTATTTTTCCAAATTGGTAAACACTGTGCTCTTCCCTCTCAGAGGATAGCATCTGATATTTATGTCCATTCCTACCACTATGTAAACAGAAATTCAGGTGAGAAAGGACCTGGCAGAACAGGCTTGCAAAACTAAGAATCATCCGCAAGCTGCCTTCAAACCATTAAGCTGCAATGGCAAAGCTAGTGCTTTAAGGGTCATTAATCTCTGCTGGAAAATTTGTCTGAATTGTCACCTCAGTCTTCTCAGTGCACATATCTAAATTCCAGCCTGAAATAGGCATCAGTCCAAAAGACCACACCAATTCAGGCCTTCAACTCCTATGCAGAGCATACAAAACTCTGATAAAATATTAACAAAATTATAGAAAAATAACTAATATTCTGAGAACATTTTCCACAGGAGAGTCAAACTAAACAGAACAGTAGGAGAAAAATAGGCAAGCATAACAAAGTTACAAGCATCAATAGCTGCAGTAAAGAGAAAAGGAAATTAGGGAGTAAGCATGCAAGAAAGGACAAGAACATCGATTCACTACTTGCTGATTTGAAAAGCAGGATCATATTTCTTTTCCTGCATACACGGTGCAAGAAAAACTTGGAGCCCTGAGGACACAGTCTTAACCAAAGGGTCTACAATATTAATGAATTGCATTTCTGATAAACTATAAGATCTGTCAAAGACTGAGAAGAATATAAAGCTTACCAGAGAGGTTAATTAATTATCTGATAGGTAGAGATAAGACAACAGGAGATCCATATCCCAAGTAGATCTAACCCAAAAGTTGACAGGGCGTATCAGGACGGATGTTAGCCCCAGGAAGGAGTATATATCGAGGACAAGCAATCAACGCAGTTAGGTCTGGCAGTCACTCAGAACGAACAGTGAAGTAAACATGCTTAAAATGAAGCACCAAGGAATTTAAAAGTAGTATTTCAAATCATAAAAGTGTCTGTGGGCTGTTTGTTCCTTTAAGAAACATTTATGATTTGTGAGAACAAAATGCTGCTGTAAGTTACAATTCTATTATCACCTTGCAACACAGTAAATTGATTACACAATAATGTTTCTATTTTTTCCCCACTCTCTCAACCATACTCAAAGGTGTCTTAACAGTCAATATACCAGCAACAGCAGCAGCCACAGCTTGCTGCTGCTAGACAACATTTTTGAATGGGATTAATTTCACCTTCAGTTGAAAAAAAGAGGGTGATGCATCCACTACTGAGAGCATTTTTCTGCCAGAGTTAAGGGTATGGAAAGGTTGGCAACCTTAGTTCAGGCTCATTTTCTTTTTTTCAGGAGAAAAGAGCTGGGGTCAGTAGAAAGTGGGTTGTATAAGATGCTTTTTCCATGTGTCCACTTCAATATTAACATGAATTCCACTTTGAGCATTGGCCAGCATGAGCTAAAAAAAAAAATCAAGTTTGATCTTATATAAGACAGCCAACTGATAGCTCCTTACTTTTCTAATCAGCCATGAACCAACCCACACTCTGTCAAAAAAACTTAAATTTGCTCAAAGACAGTCAGAATGGGTCATGAAATCAATTTTTACTTCAGAGGTGGAAGTTATTTTTCCTACAGTTTAAAACCAAAGGAGATTCAACCATTGAAAAAATCTGTCACAAGGGAAGACCATTCTTTATTTGCACAAAGACCCCACATCTCAAACTCTATTTGATAAAATTGTGTGTGTTACAGTTTAAGTTTTCATTTAGGAAAGCTTTTTTTTATCATTCGTAAACTATGGAAAGACCTAGAACAAAATTAAAAAAAGGCAAAAACCAATTAGAACCATAAACTCAGCATGATGCATTCAGCAATTGAGAAAAATAGATTTTTTTTTCTACTTCAGTAACCATACCTTTAGTAAATAGGCATTAACAGAGTGATCAATGGGATGTGCAATGCAGGCAGAATACCCCATGCATAGGAGAGAGTAGGGTGAAGAGATGTTTGATTTATAATTTGGGGTGAAAAGAGGGGAGAGAAGATTCTGAAATTAATATTTTGATTTTCAATGAACAATTTTTATTTTTTTACCAAAAAAATTATATTCCTGGAGGTGTTTGTGTGGAGTGTTTTCTACCAGTGAAACATACCGTACTCCTGCCTGAAGCTCTGTTTGAGGAATATGTGAATTGCAGCATGCATCTCAAAGATGCCTCAAGATTTTGGACTTTTGCTGGCATCTACCCTCTGGGCTTCTGCTGGAATCTACCCAAAATGGACCTTCTTTTGCATTGCAAAGATGGACAGTCGGCATGCACTACCCAGCCATGCACGCACATGCCAGCTGCTGAGGTATTTCTGAGATAATCTGACGGCTCCCTTAGGTGAAAAAAAAAGGAAAGGCAACTCTCCAGACATGGAACCAGTAGGGATACTTACATAATATTCTGCTTACAGCTCCAAATTGCCTTAGCACAGCCCCAAAATGCAGAACAGCTCTTTTACTAACTTGCTGCCACAATATTCAAGAGACTAAGCACTTCTATTATAAGAGAGCATAGACTGTCTTCCTTCATACTACTGAATAATAGCAATAACACTACAAATGTTTCCCATTTCGAGGGAAAAGGAGTTCTGACAATATTTTTGTTATTGCAATTGATCAATTAGTCAGTAGCATAGGAATGCATCTGTTAGTTTGCTACTTACACATCTTTAAAGTGGAAAACAATTTAATGAACAAATACTTGGCAACTCAGGCAACAACCATATCAGCTTTCCTTTTGCACTGAGAAAAAGTAATCTATAAACATTAATGTATTGTACAGGAAACAAAAGCAACAAACCCAGAAATGTTGTAAAAGGTTCATAAGATTGCTAAAGAAAGTATGAAATACAATAGCAACCATCCACTGCCTATACTATCATATGATTTTCCACACTACTGAATTCAGTACCTTCATTGTTTCTTCAAAGGACTTCACATTTTTCAAAAGAACAATAATTATTAGCTGTACTTAGGACCACTAATTTAAAAAGTGATTAAATGGCAAAAGTTTCACCACTGAGATTTCATAAAGTAGGCTTTCTACTCTATTTTTTCCAATGAAAACTTTCTGGCAACTTATACAAAAGTAGAAAAAAAAATCATTTGGCACTGAATCTCTGCTATTCTATGTCCTTTCAGGAGTCTAACATGTCTGTCATCTCACCATGGACACAGACCTGAAGTTGGAAGCAAGATTTAGGGACATTTTATTGATACTGCTTTCTAATAAGTTGCCTTGATCATCGATAATCAGGATCATGCTTGTGTTCACAGTTTGGTTTTGGCTTTTGTTTTGTCTCCACTTGTGGCTCTAGGTGACTGCAGATCACCCCTGGGTTTTGTGTCACATCTGCCAGCAGTGTGGAGATGCCCTGAAGATCCTCCAGTTGCGGGGTTTTTTTCACTTTTCACTTCTAGTTATTTTTGCTCCTGTTGCATCTTTTATACAAACATTTTCCAACTTCAGTGGCACCACAGTTACTTCAGGGGAAAGGTTCCACTTTTGTGACATTCCAGCCTTGCATGACAGCTGGCCTGTTTTTCGTATAGTTCCTGACTTTCTTATCTTGGACAAGACAATGATACCTGGGACAACATGTATACGCCCTTTAGGTCATGGACTGTTTACCTGTTGATATGGCCCTGCTGTATATCTCCAGCTTCTATATGACTGTCCAGAACATTTTTCAGAACTGATCTGAGCTCTGATGGCCAGTAGAGATCTTCTGTGGTCAACACTCCATGGGGTAAGGAGTCTTGCCTTTTGAAATTGCTTTCATATTTGTTTTTAACTGTGCTGAGGCCTGTTCACTTGTAACTCCTGGACATAGACAGCTAGCTCTTCTGCAGCATTGAGTAGTCTGTCGACAAGTATTTCCTCAGCTGTTTCTGCTGTTCGTTATTTTTTGTGCTGAACAGAAGCAAATATGTGTGAGACAGTCTGTATGAGAAACATAATTTAGTCCTCTACCTCATCCATCTTTGGTCTAAATTTCCATGCTCAGAAAGAGTATGGACAAGAGAGTTGCACTGGTTAAACATTGCCAGGCAACATCATCCCTGCTTGTTTCACCTTTTCACAGTCTCTTTGTTTCTTCAGTGCTGGCTCTGCTCTCCTCTTACTTGGCAGTCAATTGTCTGAATTCTCCTGAAGTGTACTGTGGCTCGTTGTCTGAAGATAGCATGCCTTCGATTTCCTGATCACATTCCTTGCCAAATTGTTTTCCCAGAAATAAAAGTAGCAATTGATTGTGACTATCCTGTTATTAAAATGAACAGACCTGACTCAATCTCTGCTGTAGGTTCACCATGTTTTTTGCACACTTAACACTTGTGCATAGAGTCCATAATCCTCTAATAGTACTTTCAGCACTTGCTTCTTGCACCCTGACTTAACCTAAAGCATCGTCTGCTTCTTGGAACGTAGCGACGAAGTCCTGCCTCGTGTATTACCAGACAGTATTGGACCTCTTCTTTGGAAACTGAAAGGGACTATGGCATGCTGATAGACTCTTCCCAATTCTTAGAAAACACCAGTGTTCCACTCTGAAAAGTGTGCTCTGCTTTCAGCAGTGGCTTATCAGAAAATTTGTTCTCTTTTCCACATCACAGCACTAGAGTGTCAGTATATTTTTGAGTTTTGGAATGAACACAAGAGTGGCTTCTTCCAACAAGACTTCTTTCAACAAATTCTTCCTCCTTGTTGAACTTCATATACATCTTGTACCAAAGGTGCAGGTTGCATTGTCACATTGTTCCACTCCCAGGTCAAACCCAACACATTTTCTAGATAAGCTTTTACAATTTCCTTTTCTGTTAAGGCTGTATACCCAATGACATTCTGGATTTACAGCATTACTCTTTCTAGGTTTCCTTCCAAAGCATTACAGCCTGGTTGTAGCTTATCTGTTGCTTGAAGGTACTCCTTACTCTTTACTCTTTCAAATGGTGGAGCCTGAATTGATGACCAGTACCCTGACACACTGTCTCAGGGTTCAGTTAAAAATTAGTAGAAGACAGTATTTACTTTTTCATTACAGAGTCATATGTCCTACAAGAGACCTTCTTTACTTTAGCACAGTGTTACAGACTTCCATAAAGTTTTTTACAAATAGGTAGACTAATCCCACAGTCACCAAAAACTTAGTGATTCGGGGACTTTTATAAGGAAATATTTGTTCAAACCTGTGTTCTACCTAGAATTGTGTCTCCTGCTCTCCAGCTGGATATGTACCGGGTCCCTGCATACACCTTTCACCTCAGCCCACTCCTAGACGTTTGGCTGCAGGTCCCTGGCCACCTCAAAGACAGTGCAATGGGTGACCTCAGGGACAGCTGCTGGCCTCAGGGACAGCTGCTGTGAAAAAACCTAGAACAAGCTTTGGCAATGCTTGACCTCCCCTTCTCCTGGGAGCTGCTTTTAAGCTAAGGCTTTTGCCCTTAGTCCCCATCTGACCTATCTGTCAGGGATCAGTGAAGGATGGATTCTACCTAGGGTTGGAGTGCTGGGAGTCTCACATGAGAGCGAAGCAGGTAGAGGCTGGATCCTTACTGGCAAGAACCCCATCTCACCACAAGAGAGCCAGGAGAGCCTGGCAGGCCTGGTTAAAGTCCATGTTTCAGAGGAAATTTTGGATTGCAATGAACTGGCATTTTCTAAGAAAAAAAAGTTTTGTTGGACAATTCCTGATCACTCCTATTCACAGACTTTTGATAGATCTGAATCTGGCATGACAACTAGCTGTCAGTAGACATTAATGGTCTCCCATAACATCCTTTGATGCGGACTTATCTTTAAAGATTGTGTTTGTTTGAGAACAGCTTTAGTCAGTAAACATGAGAGATAAAGGACTTTAATTTTTGACAACTTCAGTTTGTCTGTATTCCACTCCACAATCTAGTCCTAAACACTCATCTAGGAGTTTCCACAAACTAAGCTAAACTTCGCATTCTTGGTCCTGGACTGACTTGTCCTTGGCTTTAGTCAGATGCTACTACAGAAGAAATAAAGGTTTCCACTCAGTAAAGTTAGGTAAGTTGTACTCTGTTAACACTTTACTTTTACAGCTTGTGTTTCAGTGCTATTCTTGTCAAGGGCTAGTTGTTTGAATCCTACATTCAAATTTACACAGATTCTCATGTCAGCTGAAAGCTTTTCTTGTCCTTTCTAAGATGTGCTAATTTCAAAAGGTGGGGTTTTGTGTGGGTTACTGGAGGAATCTTTTGCATAAGCTCCCCCAGGACAAATAGGTGTGACTGTCTACCTGTCCTAAGTCCTTACTTGGTTACAATACAGTATGAGGCCTGCGGTTCATGTTCTTCTTCTGTCACACATTACTGCTGAATGCTTATATTTTGCTCCTAATTGTTGTACTTTAAACTCTAAAGACAATCCATTTCTTTTTAAATTTCTTGACAGTCTGTATCCCCCCCAATATCTAGTCTCAGATTTTTATTGTAAAACATCAGCATCTGTTAAATATTTTTCCAATCTAAAAGGATTATTAGTATTGCTAGGATTGCATTACAGCCACTCCATAATCCAGCTGAAATAAAATATTTCAACTATATATATGAAACTATTGCAGAGTTGTAAATATGACCAATAAAAAGCTGTCAGCCTCTTAAGTACAAGTGTATTCAGAGTCTATCTATTCAGCTTATGGAAGATTTTTTTCTTCAACACAGACATAAAAATCTTCATGTGCAAATGTAAGGCAGCTAAAGCATTATCACAAAAGATTATGCCATTTTCTAGTTCACGTATACTACTGTTAGTAACTTTCATTCTGAGTTCTTAGGGTGGATTTTTGTCCTTGAGTCTGAACAGGTTCTCTGTTCTTGCTAACTGGAAGCATTTTCCTGTGGTTAAATACATTTCTATGGTTAAAACATCCTTCTGGTTAGATTTCTGAAAATGAAAAGGAATATTTTGTCACATTCCCAAGTCATAAGTTAGTGGTAAATGACTCAGTTCAATGACATAAACAGCTGTTTCATCCTCTATTTCTCATCTTAAAATCAGATTTTTTAATAATAAAAAAAATCCTTCCTGCTCTCAATCAAAGTAATCAAACTACATTTTTCAGTTGGTACAGTTTCTGGTGTCATTATCTGTCCTACCTGTTCACTGACCATTTATAAGCTAAAATAAAAACTGCCTCCATTTTTTCAGGCTTACAGTTCACGTTAAGGTCTGAAACGCTTATACAAGCCTAGATACTAAATCTTAACATACGTCCACTTGCACTACTTCTACACCCAGTCACACTTCTCTGTTAAGCATTCTGTTCTTTTCTGATATTAGTCTCACCAGACTGCCCATGAGCTCTGTATTTTATGTAATACGCTAAGTAAGTAACATGGAAAGACTCCAGGAAGTAGAATAGTGGTAGAAAGAAGAGTGTAAACTCACCAACATAAACATTGCAGCTCTCACTACCTTTCCATTTTTGAGCATACAGACTGATTCGTTGGTTCTTCTTCCAAACATTTAATGTATAGCTCTTTTTTCCAAGTTCTTTCAGGTGTGAAGACCTTCCCTGAGAAGCTAATTAAAAAAAATAAAAGGAAAAACACTGGAAAAATGTATTCTGTATGTCATCTCATAATATCCTGCATAAACACATGCAAATTCCCTTAGGAGAAGGTGTACAGTAAATGAGAGTGAGGGGAAAATGGAAGAAAAAGAAGGAATCTGGAAATAAATGTTTCAATAAAATATGCACCTGCTATTACTTCCAGGAGACAGTACCAATCTTAAAGTGTCTCCAAATCTCCAGTATTATTTGGTTCACCTTTTGCTTAATGGATTATTCTGTGAACTGTCATTTTTTTTTGATCACTTAGGGAACAATTAAAGCTAAGTTGCAACGGAATGCAGTGCTAGGTCATGAAACTAATGAATATAATGGTGATATAACTTATTTACTGAGGACTCACGACATACCACACTGCTAGTACATAACAATAATGCCTTCATTAGGAAACATCAGTTCTATAAATATACAGTACTTCACAATACTAACACTTCCATCCTGTGAGGGGAGAATAAATAATTTGTATTATGTTGTAGATACAGGTTTATCAACTGTAATTCACAGTGTTTTGTCTTCCCTCCTTCATAGTATTGTACACAATGGTCCTATCTCTGGCTGAGGATGATGATTAAGATACAGAAGAAGCAAACAAAAAGTTACACCTGCTTTTTCCAGTGCTGACTTTGACATTAGATGTTTGTTAAAACAACCTTTAAGTTGTAAAAATTCTACACCAGTGCCATCTGTAAAATTATTTAAAAAAAAATTTTCCAAGACAAGCTATGTAGTGTTTCAGAGGTGCATTTAATGTGACTGGCTGTATTTGCTTTCTAATAATGCGATATTGTCAATAAGAAAAAAAGGTGTTGAATGTATTCACACACATAGTTTCAGGATAAAAACTGATCACCAGCCGGAATCAGGAAGAAATTTATTGCTATAGTATATTATTGCAAAATTAGGTACATAACATAGGCTTTATTACCTCTTCCAAAGCTTTTGGCATTGACCTCTGGTAGAGATAGGGCCAGCTGGATGGACCTACTGCCCTCTTCTATTGTAGGAGTTGCTGTGTGCATCTACTTATAGAATGAGTTACGGGATGCAAAAGTATCATCTCCAGCAAAATGGCCATCACCCTGCCCTCTAATGCAGGTTTGCTAATGGTGCAGGACCCACTGATCAAGTTTTCCTCTTGTGCACTCCCAATGTTATTTCCATGAGTTCAGAGAAAATACAACAATATTCATCTGGTCTCCCATCCTGCTTCTAGACCTGTAATTGTTATCAAATAAACTTAGAGTATGTGGCCCTCCAACTTTATGTTTTCCATTTTGGCATATTTTTTACATTTTAAGAAATTAGTAGGCTAAGCATAAAAGACAGGTGTCTTACATAAATGCACCAGTTTATAGGATAGATCTCAAAACACAATATTGCATTGAGATTAAGATCAATATTTGGTGTACAGAAGTCCTCTTACAAGAAAAATCCAAAGACATTCTGCAGCTTGTCTGTGTTCACATTCACAAAGGATTTTCTAACACCTAAGCTGTGGTTCAGAGTCTCAATTTACTCACAAATTGAATTTGTAATGCAGAGGATTCAGAAATAGTTTGCAAAGTTTGGCTATTTCTATATGAGGTCAAAACCCAATGCTGTTTAGATCAGTATGGAACTCCCAGAATCTTGCTATGTAATAAGTATAGAAATTTTCAAACCAGCACCTATATATTAGGGGTATGCCTGCATGGTGGGATACAATGCCATGTAAAAACCTCCAAGCCAGATAAGGTTCTAGAAGGACTAAAGGACTACTACAGTGCAGCTCTGCAAGGGCTAATTAACCTAGGCTATGCTATACTGATATCCAAACTAGTGTATTCTTATCTTGCCTGTCATCTAGAAACAACATGAGGAAAATGGACTAGAACTGTAATAAAAAAGTGTTTTGACACAATGTAAGGTGACGTTCCTTATGTCAGAAGATAGGCTATTGCCATTTGGAAGATAACGTTGTTCTGTATATGGAATTAATATTTCAATGTTTTTTTGTGTGTGTGTACAAGTTTAAACGGGTTCAAATATTTGTTGAGGAAGCTTTGCTATCCTTGTTTTGTTGGGATTTTTTGTCTTGTGTCTTTTTTAAGTGGACTAGGTTACAAAGCAATGCAAAAAAAAGTTATTGCTCTGCTTTGAGGGTTTTGGAAATTCCATTCTGATGTGCTGTATCTGGGAGAAGCTTTAATTACCTCTATTCTTGAAGGCCCTATGTATTGTCTTATTCAGACTTCTCTTGAAACCATAGCACTCACTGCCCAGGGTAGTTTATACTTCAGAATAAGGGATACTTTCGTTTTTACGGTTGCAGAGGAGCACAATGTGAATTTTTAATGGGACCTACTCACTGTCTCCCTTTTCTTACTTGGGCATAGCACTGGTTTCAGGGAAAGAAGAGAAGGTGACTGGAGTAAAAACAAATTCAGAAGGAAAATAGCGTAGCCATCAATCAAGCAATATCTATAGCTATCTCCTAAGGGTAAAACTGGTGTGGTTTTGTTATATCTCATTTCAGCAAGGGCTGGCATGAAAAGGGGCTAAAAAGAGGCTAGAAGACATGAGAGAGAGAGGGGGAGAGAGGTAGAGAGAGAGATTTAATCAGACTGACTGACAAAGTTAATATATATTCTCTATGAAAGAGGAGTCTCCAGGGTCATGGTTTCAGTGTTGAACAAGAACTCCAGAAAGTTTAGAGAGCTGGATTGAGTCAGAATTGATTTTTCTATGTTTACTACATTCCCCAGGTGAAAAGTTAATGAACCAAGGCTAAAGCATAAAAAAGGGATAGGTTACTTGGAGGGCTGTGATAAAAATATCATCCAGGTAGATCAGGGGTGGACTTTCATGCTGCAGAGCAGGCATCTCACTAACCACGAAAGGGAGGAAGCAAAAATGTACTGACAAAGCAGAGTATGCTCTGTGATGATATGTTGTTCCAACCACAAAATACATCGTAATCTGAACAGTATAAGTGCATACAGATACCTCTTTACCTGTAGATAAACAGGTATGTGACTGCAGCCTTTTGACAGGTCCATGAAGCCTGAGGTAAAGGATTTAGCATCAGAACTACAGTTTCTAGAAAGAAATGTCAGAAATCAGAAGCCTAGGCTGTTAATTAGGACTGAAATTGAGAGAGTCAGGGCTCCAAGGCTCACTAGCCCTGTGAAATCTACCTCAACAGCATGATACAATGCTTTCCTCCCACCACTGCCTCTTCTCACCCACCCCCAAACAGAGGCACTGCATGAAAAGCATGTGTTTGTTGGTCCCAGCATTTCATATTTGTTCTTCTCAATACCAAGCGAGGACTAAGGCTTGGACCCTGCTTTGTATCCTGTTTATGGAGCCCTTTCTTGTTCCTTTTCCAGAAAAGACAATGGAACAAAACCAGCTAACTGCTTTTATTGTCCTACCCTTTCATCACGAAAAGACCAGAGCAACATTTTAACACAGACTTTTTTGGATCCAGGAAGAATGAAGAAACCAGTGCTCTTTGATCAAACCTGAAAGGGGTCATTTTGGATGCTGGAGATAAGCACTGAAAAAGTTGCTGACAAGGTTGGCAAAGATTTTTCCAAGTTTCAATTTTCTTCTACAGAATTGTGGTAGGTATTGATGAATGCTTTGTTGGAAAATTTTTTCATAAGCAGAGTCAAAACTACAGAACATGAACAGCACAAGCTCTGCACCAGCTCATGTTGAATTATATTAGTGCATTGGGTGATTAATGGACTCAATGATCTTGAAGGTCCTTTCCAACCTAGGCGATTCTATGATTAAAAAGAGACAGTCTCCATAGCCCAGTGGTTAAGACCCTCATGCATGATATTCAACTCAATATAGCTTACCCTCAGAGTACTGAGATTTTAGTGTGGTTTTGACCATGGTCTGTCTGTCTGTCTCTCACATTTTTCCGAAAAACTTCAGCAGATTCACTTCCACACGTGGGCTGAGCTGAAAAACTATTTCTTTTGCTCAAAATCATGTTTTGGATTAGAAAGTTGTTTCCTTTTGAATTTTAGATACCCTTTGAATTTAGAAAAAAGTGCAGTGCTAACATTTTTACCTCAAACAATGACAGAAGAGAGAGAGTAATTAAAGTAAATCTTAGGTATTTCTTCTGTTGCCTCTGGTATTCATATTCCTTTGACTTGTTGCTGGCTAGTGCAGTCCACTTAAAATGGCTTTAGGATACCCATAAAAATTTCAGGGATTGATTACAGGAAAAATCATGAATAGGCTAGAAGAACAAGAAGAAGCAACAGGGCTCTGATGTTGATATCTATGTCCATATGAAATACATTAGGTCAGCAATGTGAACCTTTTAATAATATTGTCTTAAAATGAGAAGACAGGCAGGCAGGAGACTGAAGTTGGTCAAGCAGAAGTTCTGCATTGAAGATGGACAGAGGAGTTAAGATAGAGTGGTGTCATCCTTTAATATATTTCTTTTCTTCATTGTAATATCATAGGACATATTCAGGGAACCACTTAAAAGCTGGTGAAGCGTGAAGCAGTTAATGCTATTTGGCACCTTTGGATTTAGTCATGAGGAGGGTAGGAATTTTGAGCACCATAGTTTGGCAATTAGAAGCCTAATATAGGAATTCAGAAGTACATTGGAAGATGTCATCAAATACTAAATCTGCCAGTGCTCTGAGCTCTCAGATTACAGAGCAATGGCAAAAGCAGTCAGCTAGATCCAGCCACATACTTCAGGCTTTCGTGGCCTTTGATAGAAAGCAGGTAAAAGCTAGACCCACAGAAAACATTCTGCCCTCAGAGAAAACTACATAGGTCTCCCACCCATCTTTTTTAATTTCAATTTTTTTTTATTTTTTCATGTCCGTAAAAGTGATTTCAGCAAAATGACCCACAAAGGCTTACAATGGAAACTTCCACCTACTAATAGATACTTCTAACCATGCAAAAGACATGTAACACACAGGATACTCACAGGATACTGGCCTTTTTTAAACTAACCAACCATAATTTTTTAAAATAATTTTTAAGTCTGTATTGTGACAGTTTGCTTTATGATGTCATGCCTGGGCAATTACAGAGCCATAATTGCATACCTATGACTCATTGCAAACCAATCAGTGCAGTCAGTTTCCTAATGCTATTTTCTACTATAACATTGTTATTGTAAAGGCAGGAATTCTTTAATCATCAAATTGAATGTCTGCCAAGAGCTCATTTTATTGACCATTAAACATGCTTCTGTTTAGAAGAAATGCTACAACATCACTGTTTCCAATAGAGGATTTGTTCTGCAGTGGTTTTTCATAGGACAATCTGCAACCAAATGATAGGTCAAAAAAAATGTTTATCATCTGCAAATGTACAGGACATTCATGAATGAAGCTCCTAATCCAAACTGTATTAAAGTCTCTAGTAAAGCTTAATGTTTTTTTAAGAGTATTGTATCAGACCCTATGCAAGGAAACAACAAAATGCATATTTCCATTGACAAACACTAAAATTTCTCAAAGATGACTGTTCCAAAAAGTCAAACTAATATCTGCACCTGAACACCACTGCTGCACGTCCTTTGATTTTTGGCACCTCTTGGCAATTCAAATGTAATTTTCAGTAAGACCACAGTTTTAGAAAATTAAATGGAAACTGGTAAATCCACTGCTGAATTGTGGGAACATTTTTTAATGACAATTTTAAAGTTTCTTCTCACTGTCAGAGGATTTGATGGGAGGCACAGCATGATGTTGCTTTATTCAGAGAATAATTTTCCACCTGCTGGAAAGAGGTATCTTGTTGGCAGATACTTCAATGATCTGAAAATTGAGATGAAATAAAAATATATACATAGCCATACTGACTTTAGTGGCAGAGCAGTTTCCAATTTTTGGAAAACCTGTACAAAACCTTATGCCAATACCTAAATATTTCTACAAGTGCAATTGCTGAGAACGCTTGCAGCTCCATTCAGCAAAATATTACCCTATTTACAAAAATACATTCTCTTTGTACAGTAAGACCATGAAAAAAATGTGCAATTATGTTACCTTTTATCTTTAAACACACAGCAAGTCCAGAGTCTATAGGAATAATCTCACTCCATTGATCTGTCAGTACCAACTACAGATTTCCTACTGTTTTCTCTTTTTTTTGTTCAGTTTACCAAGAAAACTGTGCAGCGTAAAACTAAAATAAAGTCTTTTTCTAAGGCAGTAAAAAACCTGAATACTCCTTTGCAGCTCCATAAACATCAGTAGAATTATTATGATATTTGTCACTAAATAACCAATTCAATCAATGATAAAGAAAGGGGAAACAGTGCAGTCTAGTAATGTACTTAAAAAAAGGATGTGCTTATACAACAAAACAAATCTGATTATGTGAGTCTGTAAATAAGCAGAGGTTTTGTTCTCTAACAGTTAGCAAGCTGAGATATCCTTTTAACTGGCATGAAAAGTAAAATAGGTATTATTAGCAATAAGGAAACACAAAAGGTATCAAGAAAAAGAAAACAACATTAACATGCTGGGAAAGAAGGGAGTAAGATGTGGCAAAAGAAGAGTGCGTCTGTAGCATAGACATACTGACAAATGCATCCACATTTTAGCACAGGCATGTCGCATGATGACTAACTGAGAAAAAAGTCCAGAATTTTCCATTGAGTAAACCAGTCTTTTGGAATGAAAGTATCAAAAGGCAAATGGACTTGGCCAGTTCATGTTGAAGATTAGGTGCTACCGGGTAAAAGAACTAGTATTCATGGACCAAAAATTCACTGCTGAAGTCATTAGGTGATGCTGAAAGAGTTTTTTTTATTTGGTTGCTCTTCAGTGAAGGCAGCAGGACACAGGCACCTCCATGGAACAGTCCCTGGTGCTTTAGACCATTTGTCTTTCTTATTTCCCTTATCCAGGAAAGCGTAAAGGGAATAATGCTTTGGATCTCAGTGGGTAAGCCACTGCTGTCTTCTAAAACATCTTGAGGTTGTCCTCAAAACCAAAATCAATGTCTGTTCAGAAATGAACCCAAAAGGATTCAGCTCTCCTGTCTGAGCATACCCAGTGCCTTAGTACTCCAGTGCTTTGTATCCTAGCAGACAACCATCAGTAGAACTGACTGATTGCAGATGAAGAGCTTGATCTTTGCTATTAGTCATAGGCCACGCCAGGTTACCCAGAGCATTTAAAGAATCCATTCATGCCAGTTCAATTGGATTTTTATATATGACATCCAATTTCCTGTATTTTCCCCTGTGTGAATTTGGGAAAACACACTTCCAGATAAAGATATATCTAAAAGAAATTGTGTCACATCAGAGGCTGTACCGCAAGTATCCAGGGTACATCACGGAGTTAGGACTCATAAAACTTTCTCTCTATCCCTTTTGCAATGCTGATGTGATCATGTTCTCTCCTGTCTTGTAAGCCCACAGACAGCCGTCAGCTGCACACAAAGAAAACTACAGATATCCACTGAAACATCCAAAGCAAAATTTTCTCAAATGCAGAAAAAATACTGTCACGCTAGTGAGTGGAACAGAAGCTGAATGAGCAGCCTGGACAATCTTTACACACCTCTACTTCTTGTGGTACTTGTCAATACTAACCTTTCATGAAAGACACTAATAAAGGAACTGGGTATTGCCAATATTCCTCAGAAGAAAGTTTCTTTATTAGCACATAAACAACCTGATAAATAAGATATAGCAGTGAGACAAGAGTTTGTGAGATTTGTCTTAAAGAACGAACCAATCCTTGCTGTGCTGAAAGACTTGAATAAGGATGTTGTTTAGTGCTTTGCTAGCTGTTATTGTAGTTGCAAGAGTTTGTTTGAAGGTTATTACAAGTGATAATTGAGCAGAAGGAAAGAGAATGACAGCCTAGTGATAAATAGTCAGCTACTGAGGCAAAATTAAATGGATGAGGGACAAGAAGTCAGCATCCAAGCAACCCCTAGCCACAGAAACCATAAAGCAGCACATTTTAGCAGAAAGGTTACCTTTTCCCTTCCCCTTTAAAAGATAGTCCTCAGAAAAGAAAACAGCCATAACTACTGTCAGAAGCCTGACTGCGCTGATGGGCACCCTTTCCCTGACTGGCCCCACTGGGACGCCCAGCCAGGCCCTCTCAGCCAATGACCTGAGTGACTCCATTCAGGCTCAGATCAGGGCACCCACGCCTGCCCTGGGACATGTTCCCTGCCATTCCTGACTTGCTCCTTGGGCTTCCAGCTTGATCTTGGACCAGACTTGTCACCTGTCCTTTGCTTGATGATCACAGTATTAGAGATGGACCCTGTCCATGCCTGCACCTTGGCTTGGGTCCTGTAGGCAAGGGCCCTGCCGATGTTGGGAGTCGTGCCTGGCTCCCAGCTAAGGCCTCCTCATGGGGCTGTCCCACTCTTGCTGCTCCTGGTAACTGCTGAGGCAGGAGAGGATGCAAGGAGATTGAGTCCCATATTCTCTTTTCCCCTCCCACCAAAAATATCCCTTGCTGCAGCAGCTGTGTGTATGTGTACACTAGAGAAGGTACATGGCGGAACATGTCTGTGTATAAAGTACTGTCTGGTAGAGTTTGTGGTGGAGAACAGCCAGAGGAAACAAGAACTACATCTGGAAAGAATGATGGAGCACGCATGGGGACCTTAGGATATCATGAATGCACCACAGAAAACTTCAGACCTTGAAGGCAGTGTCTGACACAAACAAAGGAAGAAACCAGTTAGTAAGTGCTTTTAAAAGAAGGAAAAAACAACAGGATATAGGATAAACTGGCTTAAAATCAGGACAAATCTGATTTTATAAATGAACACTTTCAAGAAAACAAAAAAAAAAACAAACCAAAAAACCCATGATTAATGGGGCCAGAAGGAAGATTGCAGAGTAACATTCTGGACTGACTCCAACAGCAAGAAAAAGCTGGGCCATGTGGCTGAATACTGCATGTTTAACACTAACAGGTCCATCAACAGAGCAAATCTGGGAAAGAAAGTTGTGAAAATTGCATGCATACATGCCAAGAGGGGTCTTAAAAAGATGCAGAAATACACCAGTCAAACATCAAAATGGATAAACATTGTCACCCTGTTCCCATCAGGACTAATTAAAGCTGGCAGCATCAAACAAGATAAAATGCTTCTTACAATATTCAAGTCCATTGGAAAGACAATTCCCAACACTTGCCCTCCCAGAGTGGTTGGTTACCGTTTCAACTAATGTCATCCAATCATCACATGACATCCCTAAGTAAATGAGGTGTGGTTGTCTATATTTACTTCGCCTAGATCTTTTATGAATATTTTTTATTTTACTTTAAGGTCTTGTATGAACTTAAAATTATGTACTCTATTCTGGACATTCAGATAAATATTTTGGGAAGTTGCTATCCTCTCTTTGAATTCATGGAGATCTAATGATAAATGGGTAACATCGTAGGACTTGTCAACAAAGTGTACAATGAATCAAAATACAAGTCTACAAAAATGCCACCCGCAGCGTGGTACCCCAAAGCACCCACAATGTTGCAGGTTTCCTGTTCCAGGAATTGCATGGTCTGGTTTCAAAAGCTCGCACTGGAAGGATAGAGGGAAAGATTCTGTTAACAACCAGTAATAAAAAGAAAAAGCTCTATATCATCTGGAAATTAACCTGAAATTTTGAAGGAGTTTGTGACATTACCAGAAAATAAATATGGTGCTTGTATATCTCATTGAAATTTTTCTAATCTCTAGCTATAAAATCTTAAAAATGAAAAAAAAATTTGCATCATAATATAGGCGATCCGCAATTACTAAGTTGTTAATTTAGTTTTCCTAATTACAGGCAACCACTTCAAGACAGTCTTTTGATTTTTAATAAAAACCTACAGGCTGCTTAAAAAAATACTGCAGCCCTTCATCTGGTCACAGTTGCATAGTTACTTAAACACAAATGGGTACCTAAAGCTGCACACGAGCTGGAAGAGTCAGTATCCGGACATTCAATTTTAACATGAAATACTGTTTAACATGTATTTTAGGATAGGCTAGATTCAAACCACAAACGCAGGCTTTTTGGATGCCTGTAGAGCAATGTTTAGAAAGCCAGTGAGTCCTGCTTTCACATCCACAAAGTGAAGATGGACTTTCTCTTTGCTAGTAACATCAGCTGTTGCCATCTCATTCCTCCTCTGTGGCTTCCCCACAGATTCTGTGGCAAGATTTGGGAGAAGTTTTTCTTCTCTGTTATCGTATTATAAAGTTTCAGACTTCACCAATCTCCCAAAGGCTGTTTTCTCCCCAACCTGCTGTTATGCATCCAGGACAGTCTGTCATGGTATTTTTCAGCAGGGAAAGCAGTATCTCTGCCTGCCTGAAAAGTGACCATTAAAAATGGGCCTGACGTCTGTGCCCGCTGTTTGTGTCTGGTAATCAAAAGTCATTAGTAATGGCTCTGTTATGAAGCTGGAGAAAGATCCAACACTTTCCTATTTGATGTCTCAAAGGTCTGTACTGATCTTTGCTCATATTAATTAAAATACATTTTAGTTACAATTAAAACACTGCTTAATAAATACATTTGACACCAAACACACTCAAACAGCCAAAATGGTAAATGGTGTTTATTAACAATACTATATAAGCTGGTCTTTGGGAAAACAAATAAACTTTTAGAAGCCTTCCAGCAGTCTTTAAGACTTATACTTACCCACTGTAACAACAACTTTCTTCTAGCCTCCTTTCTACTTATACCCTGTCTACGCTCAACCTGACACACAATTTCACGGAAATGCGAAAACAGGGGGGAAGGAATACTCAACTATCCAATGTTACCAAAGGACCAATAAGGCAGTCAAGAATTAGTAGGGAAGGTATCAACAAAGACTTCTCTTCCTATACTGGCTCTGCACTCCTAATGAACTTCATCAGCTGCTGCCCCCTTTCCCAAAAGTCCTTTGTAGCTCATTGTCAGATTTTAGTGCGGAGCTCAAACAAACTGTAATGTTTTTAATGATGTTCACTATTTATCTAGTGAACCTCTGTTCAGTACAGCAAGCTTAAGTCAAGAAGGTTCCTTTTGCCTTCTCCCTCTTTCCCAATACCCTGCTTTTGCAAGCAACCAACTTCAGTCCATTTTTCTAAACATTTTCAGGCAGCTGAGGAGCTTGAACCTTCTTTTCACATCATGGGGAAGTGTCTAATGACCTCTGGGTTAGACAAATCAGAAGAGGAAAATACAAAAATCCCTGTGTGACAACCAAAGTCTGAAGCCTTAAGTCTGAAAAACAATTCACCGTAGAGAATTGTCCAATCCTGTTGTATAAAAAAACCTCTGTCATCCTGAGTGTCTTTTAAAGTTTTGGGTAACCACACATTTCTCCATTGTACAGATGAAGATAAAAAGTTTCATTTAATGATTTCTTCCCCTCTTACTCAGAAGGGATAAAAAATAGGAAAAAAACCCAAAGTTCCCTTGCATTTCAATTACCTCAACCTATTAGATAAAACTCAGACTATTTACCTTTCAAACCATTAGTATATATAACAGAGTTTTTGACACAATTTTTTATTATTTTCATGTTGCTTATAGAGTAGTAATGTATTTACAAATCTCCTTTTCATCACCATTTTCTTTTAAAAAAGCTCAGTAAACAGGCACATCATCTTCAAAGTCCTAACAAAAATGAATGTAGTAACCCACATCATATTAAAAACGTCCTAAAAAACAGAGCATGTATACATATGAATTAGGAAACATCACGATGAAACATGGCAGGAGAAGAGAAATACTACCTTGAGAGTAGAGGCCCCTATTATGTTCTTTGTGGCGTAGATCAATGCATTTTTGATGCAAACACAATGCTTAGTTACAAAGGCATAAGTCCTGCAATTGACTTTGCATAGACAAATTCAGCTGCCCTCTTGAAGCCTCATTGACTTCAATTGACTCCCACATGGAGTCAGTTGCAGAATCAGAGATTCTGGTAATGACCACACTATAAGGGCCTGAGTCCTTGTCCATTAAACTCAGTGTGAGATTTTTCAGTTGACTTAGTGGATTTCAAATCTGAGTCTAAGTGAAGATAGATAAGAAAGCATAAGTAGTTTGAATGCATTTCTGAATTAAAAGACTTTCTTTCAGCCATTCCATATAAACGTTAAACTCAGCAGCATACAGACTTTAAAAATTCATTCATCTCTGTTGTGGGAAAGTAAATAAAAAGGAATGCAAGGAAAGCTTACATACTAACTGCCTGAATTAACCTAAAAACTGGGTAAGATTTTTTTTTTTCCTTATTTTTCACAGCATCAAAGCTCTTCTCTTCTACTACTATGGTTATGTGCATTGCATTCCACCTTAAAAAGGTCCACTCATTTTCATTGACAGTTTTGTACATTTACATATAACTCAATGTTAATTAAAGTCAGTCAATGCAACTGAAACAATTATAGGCTCTCTTTTGGATTTAAATGTTCCACCACTGAACAGTTACAATTAAATGCAATTAAATTTTCTGTTTACATAGGCTACGTTTCTTGACACTATCATTTTTATGGCTTTACAGTGGGAGGGAAAAATCCACCATCGTCCCCAAATTTCCTCGCATATTTTCATCCTATGTCGCTTTCACAGTAGAAAACATTGATGGCAATGTTTTCTTTAATAAGAGCTAAGTCTTTCTCTGCATTTCTTATCTTGCAGGTGTTGAGATCTGCTCTCAGTGAACCTGGGTCTCAGAAGAAGAATTACTGGTTTCAAAAACATATTAACAATAGTTCTTTCCTTTAAGTAAGCAAAACAGATAGATTTTTAAAAGCTAAGAACAATAACATAGAGATAAAAACCATATGGTAAATACTTGTGTTTCTTGTGTGATTCCAAATTAATTTTTCATTTGTCTGTTTGTAAATTGCCTAATTTTTAAGACACTGGAGGCAAGGTCATTACCTTTACCTACACTTGCTCCATGCAATAATACAAAACATACATTTATAAATAAAAAATAATACAATAAACATGGAATATTCATCCTGACTATTTTTAGATTGCTGAATTCCGGAAGTCTTACTGCCCCTTTTACCACTCACACTGATGTAAAACAGAAGTAATGACATCTGCCTTCAGTAGATAGACCGTAATATAAAATTAATGCATCTATATACTAACAGGCACCTTTAAAATAGTATTTGAAGGCATCATCTATAATATTCAATTGCTGGAGATGAAGTACTGTCATTTGTACAAGCAATGTAACTGGCCCTGCCTGACAGAGAAATTGCCCAAAACTTCCAAGGCTACAATCTTGTTTCTCTTAATTTTGCCAATCTACTTGTAGTTAAATTTCTCATGCCATACATCTACCCAGGCTAACTATTTTGGGAGATGCTCCAGAACCAGGTAAGCCATTTTGTTTGAATATTAAGAGAGGTGTCAAGTTATTTTTCATTAAATCCAGGTAACTGTTCTTTTTCCAGCTTTAGATGACCTGATGACATGGAGAATTTTCAAAAATGTGATTTTATTTAAATATCTTTTAAGAGCTTCTTGCCATACCCTGGAAAATCCATGCAGATCTGGTCAGTTCTTACGTTTGTGGTGTACTGCAGTTTTATACATGCTTAGTGGAGGTGTTTTCAATTTTAACAGCTCTAAACCTCTGAGGAAGTTATTCTCCCTTAACTTTATCAAGCCCCTGGTGGTGTTGAGATTGTATATGCCTTACACTCACAGAGCAACCAGCCAGGCCTCCAGAAGCAAGGACCTGCTGGAGTTCAACCAGATGTTGTCTGCAATACCTGCTTTCAGCTGCACAGGACTGGTGCGAGACCAGCAGCCAGGAGAGAGCTGGGATCCTTTTTTCCTCCAAGCTAGGTGTATTTCTCCCAGTAGGACCCAAACCAGAAAAAACAGGAGCAATCATAGAGCAAGAAAAGCAAATGGTCCAAAAGGCTTTGCAGAATCAAAGCTGGCACACAGCAGCAGTGGGGTCTGGTTGGCACAGGACACTGAGCTCACACAAGGATTCAGACCCCAGAGGGAAAGCTTAGCTGGGCTAGGTGAGAATGAGGGAAGGAGGAGACCAAAACAAGAACGATGTGCAGCCCCAGGGAAGATCTATCCCACACAATGGCGTAGCAACTCTTGTAGAAAAAAGTTAGGAGATAGGTAAAAACTGTCTTTTCATGAATCTAGATCTCAAGCACCTAGTCCAGGTTGAGCTTGAGTCCTTCCCTCGTTTCACCAAATAGACCATTTTAATGAAATTTATAAGAAAGTACCACCTCTGAGATCCTTTCCTGGTGAAGTTCAGTTGAGATAAGTCCTGCTGTTATAAATGGGATAACAACGCTGGGAACAAATAAGCCTCATCTCCTTGCAAATTGCATGGGGGTTACTAAACCCATCCAGACAGAGGAGGACCAAATTAATGATGCATAGCCCCCATGGATTCCAGTGGTTCCTAACATTTAAATGCTTGACTTTACAACTTGAATAATGCTTAATGCAGCAGTTCCTTATGCTGCATTTGTAACGCACCGTCGTTGTGAAGTTTGAATGCATTAGCCAGATTAAAATGAACAGTTATTGTCAGTGGCACAAATCAAATTTCTCCAGCTACTGATCTCAAATGGAACAGACACAGACCAACCTTCCTAAGCCCTCCCTCATGTTTTGCTGTGGAAGGCATTATTTGTTTGCTGCCTTTATTGCATACAATATACCCTTGGAAAGGCAAGTTGCAAATATATGTTCTATATCAACCACATGAAAAATGTTTGCCCTGTATTTTGACTTGCAATGGAACTCTCTGGAGGATAAGAGCTATGAGATCAAAGCAAACTGAAAGAAGTCATAAAAATGGTGCCACACATCAACACCCTGGTAATACATAGAAGTTGTCAAAGCTGGGCAACTACAATGTAAATAGGGTGAAGGGAGGCTGAGGGGTGGCACAGCAGGTACACACAATTCAAAATATGCTCCATAGAGTCAGGGCTAGTGAAGGTTACTTCTTCATGCCTCTTTCATATAACTCTGCCATGTTCTTGTGCTTCTGTCTCTGAGAATAAGACAAAGGAACTCAGTGCACTCCCCTAGACTAGGGTAAAAAAGTACTGCTTAAAAATGCATTAAGGAAAAATAAAAAGGGGTTTGCCAACAACTCTAAAAATCCAAGCTGGGCTGAGAAAAATAGAAATACATTATCTGAAAAAGGTAAGACAGCTTATATTTTACCAAAAAATTAAAGATGTATTCTTGTCTTGGAGTGGTAAAATAAGTTAATTATGATGCTTTTGCTAACCATTTGAAAGTTTGATTTTAAAAGGTACATATGAAGATATAGCTAAAGATATAAATATACAGACAGATAAATGTTAGCTGAAGTTGGAATGGAAGAAAAACTGATATATGACTGCGGAGGATTTATAGAGACTCTTTTCATGAAATATTTGTTCTGTGTACTAGTGGACACCTGTAGTCCACCTCTGTCCTGCTCCCAGTGGGGATAGGGTTAATTTTCACAAGGAGCTGGGACAGGACACAGCCAGGTCAGCCGACCCAAACTAGCCAAAGGGGTATTCCATACCATGTGATATCATGCACGGTATATAGCCAGGGAGCTGGCTGGGGAGCAGGGTGCAGGAATTACCACTTGGGAGTGGGCTGGGGGCTTCCCGGGTTCAGTCAGTGAGTGGTGGTACATTAATCATGTTTTGTATATTCCTCTATCAGTATTATTGTTGTTCTTTTCCTCTTTCCTTCACTGTTCTGTTAAACTGCCTTTTTCTTGACCCACAAGTTTTGCCTTTTGCTTCCAATTCTCCACCTTAACCCGCTGCTCAGGGGGGGAGTGAGCGAAAAGACCATGTGGTTCTTTGTTGCTGGCTGAGGCTAAACTATGACAGCCTCCAATGCTATCAGCTTTGGCCATTTGTCAACATCCGGAAGACACAGTCAACGAAAATAACCAAAGATAATTGCCACAAATATCAAGGCATTATTACCAAAGTCAGAAGGAATGTTTGCCCATTTTTTTTAAGGATTCTAAATTCATATTTTGAGGGCAGCTCTGTTTATTTAACGCCACTTAAAAAATCCAACTAGCAAGCTATATAATTTTTTGTAAAATAAACATGAAAAATTACAAATATAATTGCAAATTTGAAGAACTCTTTGTGGGATGCAAAACATATACACATTTTCTGAATCTGATATCTATACTTGTTTTTTTATAACCATACAACTACTTCAAAGCAGTAGTGTTAGTGCTTCTACTGAAAAAATAGGCTTATTACTATGTCAAAAATATGGGAGAAGGATACTTTCAGGATTATATAAAGTCCACCTTTTTTCCCCTCTTCAAGAACAACCAAAAAATGTCAAGTGTCACCTAACCTATTCTTATTCATTAGCTCTCGGGGTTCAGAGTAGAATGGACTTCAAAAAAGGACAGTTAGGAAATGGGTATTGACAAAGTGCAATTTTAGCTTAGTATGGCTAATCTCTTTAGGCTCTGTCTATAGTCAGTGGAGTAAGATAGCCTCCTATAGAGGATGATTCACAGCAGAAACCTAATTTAGCTCGTCTGACTCACCCTCCTCAGAATGAATCAGCAGGCACTCTTGACCAACATTATGCCTGAAAATTGAAAATGCCTTTCCTCAACCTGAGCACCTATGACGCACTATTCCAATCAGAGAGAAATTTATATTCTCTACAGTACTTACTGTAACCCATTTAAAATCATGTTTTCCTCTGGAAAACACTAGAAAGAAAAAAAGGTCAAGAAATGAACAAAAGAACAAGAAAAAACACAAGACAGTTAAATAGCTGGTCAAAGCAGCCAAAGTCCTTATGGTCAAAGCTGATACAGGAAAAGTGTGATCAAGTGTAAACTTGTTCCAATTGATTTATCTCTTTAAGTTATAGGGTCTATTGAATGTGAACAGGTAACATCCTTAACCAACTGTATCCATTTGGGGATAAAACCTGTGATTTCCTTTGTGAACTTGGGAGGTGCTTCATATGCCATAAGCTTGGCTGGAAGGAGCAGCTAGTTAAGAATCTTAATTTCAAGTGGAAAAAAATCAGTCATATACAACAGCTTGGCAGGAGCCAAGGTGACAGAGAAAAAAATACCCACAGGTATCCACTTTCCTTACCATCATGTTCATACCTGTTTTTTTCCAGCAGGAGGAAGGGAAAGAGATATTCTTGAAGTATATGAAAAGGCAACGGTTACCAAGGATGATATTACACATTTTTAGGCTTTAATGATTCACAGTTATATCAACCAACGATGAAAACTGCATGTTAATTAGAACTGGTGACCTTGGGAAAACTCAACTGAGTAGGCAGATTTCTCTGAAAGAAAGAAAATACCCTCCAAGTTGATTAGATCTGTAATACTGGAAAGCAAGCTTATTTGAAAACTCACTTCTGCAGTTTTTCAAATGTATTTCAGTATATTTTCGAAAGGGTAATCCCCTTTAAAGATTTTGTTTTATCAATATTAGAATTCATAAAGTGTATAAACATTCTTATTTTACAGAATTTTATTTTCTTAACTTTTAGAGTAGACATTAACATTTATATAAAACATTTCTATTGGAATTATTTTATCTAATCAGCAAAGAGTGCCACAGGTCAGTTCACACAGCAGCATTACAAATACTGATCTTAGGGAACATTTTACAAAAGCGTTTTACCAACTAACTGTAGTTGTATTTGCCCAAATGATAAAGATTATGAACTAGTCTACATACTTTACACCTACAGAGTAGTCATAATATTCTGTTATGTTCACTATATCTGAACTAGCTTTAAAGCAGCTTGGTTGTTGCTCTCTGGTTAGCAGTAGCCTGAAGGCTCTAGGTAGACAGTACTTATAAATATCTGCTTTGTGCTTTAGCAGCATAAGTATAATTCACTGACAACAGCAATTGGAAGACAGACATACTTGGATTAAGCACCTGTTGGAAAGGGGGGCATAGTTATTTCAGTATTTTTTAAAATACTACCTCATCTATTTCAAAGATGTTCTTTAAGATCCAGCAGTCATTGCAAGTCATTTCAATACACATTTGTACACACATCAGCCACCTGGTATGGGTCCTCTGCTCTTTTCTCTACTCTGTTCTCTGTCACTGTCACAACATCATCCTCCAGGCAATGTGCTTAGCATGAAACATGAGTGATACCTTTTGGATTTATCTTGTGGGGAGAGGGGAAGCACTGTAGCTCTGCACTGCTGCATCATAATATTTGTATATATGCCTCATAGCATCTCATCAGGTGATGACATTGCATTTTTGCATCATGTGGTCACATTCTGATGCACATCATCACACCATGATGCTGCATTTCAATGCAAATTCACCTCAGGAGGTCTGAAATAAAACGGTGGTGTTTCTGGATGTCCTGAAGCCTAGGAAATTGAAAAACTTGATATAGAGCTTTAAAAATTGGGACTGCACTGCAAGTATTAATGAGTTCATTGATCTCATAACCAATATTACTTTATACAGTGAACAATTCAGCCAACAGCAGTGTACAGGAGTTCACTATTAGTTTAGGGAATAATATTTTGTTTGCTTGCTTGCTTTTGGATCACTAGCTGTCTTGAGCCTAACAAAATAAACTAGACTATTGAGCAAACAGCAGTCAGCTTAAGCACTTCAAATTACTTGTTTGCCACAGATCCATTATCTAGCTAATGGTTTAAGCTTTGTTCCTACTTTAATGTGAGTCTAGGCATAAAATCATGGTAAAGGCTTATTGCAAGTGTGTTGTGTTGTTGAAATGAATCCACATCAATTTATTTTTGTTTCTAGCAGGTTAGCCTCGCAGAAGTGTTACAGATGATGCCCAATGGTGACAAACAGAAAAGGGGCATATTTGTGTTATAAGACAGACAAGACTCCAAAGACCCTGGAAATGCATTACTAAAACACGATATAGGATCGAGCCGTGTGTTAAAAGAAGATGAAGGAAAGCTACCTCCATGCTCACTGTATAAGATTTCCTTAATTGGCCTTATTAAACTGTTTCTCACACCAGATTTGCATGGGGAGGTGAGATGGGGAGACCTTCGCAGGGACCCTGGACAGTTCATGGAAGGTTGTATGGAACCAAACACCCTTGAAACTACACTAAGATTGTTTCAGCCATTTAAGCAGCTCTAAAACATGTCATTTAAGCGGCCCCATTGTAAACTATGCACGCTGCACCTTCCTTACAAATGCAGCAATTGTTCCTGGTTCGGTCATAGACATCCTCTATAACTACGTAAATGTTGCTCCTCTCTGTGCCTCATAGCACTACTGCAACCCAGGGCAAAAAAAAAGGGCAGTGAGAGGTGTGTCTCCTTCTGCCTTAGTGTCTTCTCTGTTCTGTAAAAAGGGGATTGCAGTAATTTCTTCCAAATAAAATCATTTTAACACTGGAAAAGTAATCATAGCTCTGTGCTAAATGGCTCTGTAACCTGGGGTTAATTAAGGACTGTGTGACAGAGGTGACCTACAAGCATAGGTACTGACCAGTCCTGTAGATTATACACTTTAAATGTCCCTGCTACTAAGTACATCCAACCAGACATTCAAGTTTAGCAGATGTTTTAGTTTTTCTTGCAAACAGAAATTTAAAAGGACTACTTTTCCTACAGTTTCAAGGACTGCAAAAGCAGACAGTCCTACATACACTGGCAGAAATAGTTAATGTTTAGAGCCAGACACCAAAGGGAGCTAAAAGTGTAGAAAGATTTGTATATGCAGAGAAACTGAAAAGACTAGTAGACTCACTTATGTTCCTACTCATCATAGGGCCAAAAAAAAGTTTGCCTCATTCTTTTTTTTTTTTCTTAAAAGCCATCTGGAAACAACTGGGGTCAGAGGCAGGTTATTGGAAAAGAAGTCTGCTTTGCAGTGACCAGTCCTGTTCTGCAATTTTACCTGTAAGTGTGGCAAAGAACAAGTAGGAGGTAGAAGTATTTTACTTAAAGTTACACTCAACTTGTTTACAGCTGTGGAAAAGAGAGCTGTATCACTTAGAATGTCTTCACACTTACTCTTTGGATTACACAGCTTTTAACATATGTTAAGGTCTATTTCTTCTCTATGGGACGTTGTATGAAAGTGTCAGAAACAGGTATTCAGGCACTGAGATTTTCATTAAAAAGCTGTCATGCCCATATGTGCTTAAAATTAGAACACAAAATAGAGTTTCAGTTACTCAGTTGAGAAAAAGTATGAAAGAAAGGAAAGGCAGAAAAGAAATCTTCCCACTGGTTTGTTCAGTTTTCTTTTAAAGTGATAATCAATCACCAAAGCAACATAGATGGTGATGAACATCCTCTGGGGACACTGTCTGGCAGCACAAACATGGTCAAATTATGTATACAGAGATGACACCACTCTAGGAATGTGTGAAGGAAGGAAGAGGGAAAGAGCCAAACCAGACTACATTACAAAGGCTGCTGACCTCAGTGCAGACAGGGCATCCGAACTCTGGTTTGCACAACAATTTAACTAACATTACCTGCTGGAGAAACTATATATAGTCTTCTGGGAAGCCTTAATCATAAATTTTTCTATTTGTTTAGGAACAGGAGTAGAAAGAGAAGGGGTTCAGCAAGGATTTCTTGCTCTTACAGCACCACCAATTCAAAAGCAGTCATTCTAGACCCATTCCATTTTCCACTTGTCTTTTCTCAGCAATACCCTCTCTTCCAAAGCTCCCACTAGGATTGTTTCTCTGGTTTATAAACTTTTTTCTGGAATGGTAGCTAGCTCCACTACTGTTTGCACTACTGGATTACTTTTCCCCAAGTACCACAGTTATAATTGGCAGTTGCCGTTCTCATCCTGCTCCAAGTAAAGATTACACATGCTTCATAAAACCAAACTTAGGCATTTAAAGAGTGTTATTGGCTTTATCAGAAACTCAGAAAAAACCCATGATGTTCGATCTAAATGTTCTCTCCTGAAGGTGCTAGCATCTCCAAGTTGCACCTAATTATCACTGACCAGAGGTCAGACCATCTCCCAAATATTCTGGGTTGTTAAAAGCTGGTGTGGTGAGCTAGCAGCACTTACATGGCATGCTGATGAAGCACTCCAACTCATGCTAAGCAAGTAGGTCAGAAGAAAGGATCCTTGTATGCTTACATGAGGTTATGGTCACTGCCAGTCTGTTAGGGGCATCTCGCATCACAGCTCTGGACCTAATGAAGTCACAACACTGTCTGGACTTCCGCAGTTATTAAAATGCTCACTGCCCAGGAGGAATACAGAAATCTGCTGTTAAAGGAGGTCATTCAGGGAACCCACATTCCCATTCCCAATTACATTTGAACGGAATAAGAATGGGTATAATTAGCTGACTTAGTAGGCTAATACTTTCTCCTCTTCCCTCACTCCCCTAGACAACCCCCACCTCCAACATTCAAGCCCACGTTTTTATTTCATGAGGCTATTTGCAAGATCACTAGCATTTCTCCTGAGATTGTTAGTACATGTGGCTCCATTTTAATTGGTTAACACGTCCACATTAGAATCCCCATCACCCTGCAACTCTGCTGCAAATATACCTCGCCTATTTACATGATCTTTATTTGCTATACTATTCATCATCTGTTACGCTTCTGAAATCTGTGCGCATGTTGCAAATAATATAATGCCTCTATTATGGCAAAACAGCAGCCCCGGACAGAGGCATTTTGGATCACATGTCCAGTAGCTCAGATTTCTTAAGACAGTGAAGAGAGAATACAAATATGAGTGTCGTATTCAGCATTGTGCTCTTGTTCACTGCAGCTTTCTTTTTTTAGACTTTGCTGCAGTTCCTGTAAGGAGCTGTGTGACTTTCCCACCTCATGCTCATTTGTACACATTGAAAAAAGCAGGCAGTAACACTCCTGTATCCAAATCATACAGGTTTAAAGGAAAAGAAATATAGAAGAAATCATGAAAGAAAAAATTAATTTTTTGGACCATATGCAAGAGAAACACTGGAAAGACAGAGGTTTTGTACTGCATTCAACATAAAAAGAGTGGGTTTTTCTACACCAAGCCATATTTTACAATGACAAGCAATGACTGGACAGTGGCTGAGATCTGAACATTGCAGCAGTATCAATCAATCATGCATCAGATAAACACATTTCAAAGTGTATATTAAATACAGGCTTGAGCTCATGCAGACTGACATACAATATTTCATTCTCAATGTGTTCTTTTCCTACCAGCAGAGGCTTCTTTGTTCTTCAGCTGTGTTGCTTAAACTGCTTCCTTTCTGCAGAACAATTTCTGAATTTCAGAATAATTTCTCTTAAACCTATTTTTGAAAGTTGAAGTTTAGGTCAAATGCAAATATGAATATAGTTTTATTCTGCATGCATAATTTGTAGTCTGTGTGGAACTGACTCATCTGTCTTCTGTATCTGGCACTCATGTGATGAGCTCTCCTGCTAAGAGTGACCTATTCATCCTTCAAATAAACATCCACAGAGGAAGAAAAACAATATGTACGGTTCCAAATAAGGAACGACATATTGTGCTTGATGTGATCTACTCATGTCAGTTCTGTCAACAGTCTTTTGAATTAAGAGTCTCTTATTCAGGAAACATTCAGAGATACTGGGTAGTATCTTCTGCACTTGAGCAAATCAAAACTCAGAAGTATCTGAATTTAACTGTTGATGACACATGGGCAGTTAAGACAATGTTGTCGCTCAGCAATCTTAAGCAGAATGGTTTGAATAATTAAGAAAAGGTTTGCAGAATTTTTGCAGTTTGAGGAGTTATGGTCTAGTGGCTAACAAAAGGGCATTGCTGTCCTGAGTGACTGAAGTATTTACTACTTACGAATATGTTCAAAAATTAGTTTACTTATATGATCAACACAAGTAGCAAAACTGTCAGCTAATACTTTTTCTACAAGACTTTACTGTTTGACTAACAGGCTCCCTTCTGTCAGCATTTAAGATTTGTTTAACTTGATTCACAGCAGAAATCTTGTTACGTCCAGTGGAAGACAAACATTACGGGTATTCACATGCTACGTGCACATAATATAGGACTAGAACTTTAGATGTTTTAAGTAAGCATCCAGAGACCCGACCTATAGAAATCTGACCATGGCCACAAAAAAAAAATAAAACTGGTGGGGCTGAGTGTAATTTTTCAAAACTTATTAAAAGATTGAGCATTTCTAATCACAAAATTAGAAAATATTAAAATAACTTGTAGCCTGCAGATGATTCTAAGAAAACTTTTCAGTTAACATCTAAAAACAAAAAAAAAAATCCGTTTTCTGTAGAATGAAAAAGACTATATGCAGCAAGTATTGATCCCAAGAAATAATCTCTCAGCATTCATACAAACTGTATTTCTACCTGACAAATACAGGTGATAAAAAGGAAGACAAGGTTTGTTTATTTTTGGGTCTAATGATTTACCATTTCAAGGTAAATAGATTTCCATTTCTTTTTCCTTTACAAACAAACCCTGAATCTAGTGGTCAGGGTTGGTTCATTTTATCATATGTTTTACAACACCTGAACAGAGCTGTCTCTATGAAACCACTGGCTACGTTCACACAAACTCATAGTCTTCCGATTATACCCTCCCTACATGGTAAAACCACAAGGACTTATGTATTTGCAGAGGTGTTACTAAGAGCATAATAAAAATACGAGGGACTGTACAGGTGTCCCGATAGACCTAATCTGGCCAGCAGCACCTGCATTACTAATAATGTTGAATGCAATATCTAAACGAAAACCAAAACAAAATCTTGGCTTAATTCCCAGATCTGGGAGGTGCTCACAGGGCTGGTTACTAGAGACGGGGAAATAACAGCATTTTTTTTCTTCAGCCAGCAAGTAAAACAAATTTGAGCTGGAAATCAGTAGGAAAATGGATATAGAACCCTATAATGTCATTTTTATTTAATCATTTTATAGGGTACAACTGGCAGGCTCAGGTTTTGCGAGGTTGTTTTTTGTCACTTAGCACATTGTGAAAATCTGTTTTACAGACAGACACAGTAAAATAAACTAGGTTACTAGATTGGAAATTTAGAGAAGCAGACTTAACACTGCAATTAATTTGATCTTAAACTTCATCTGCTTTTCCTGAGTTTCCTTTGTAGACAACCCCCAGAAGTTGTTGTGGCATTGCTGGAGTTTTCATGTGTTTCACTTTGTTTCGGGATCTTTTAACATCACATCCCACCTCCCTGTCACACTGCAACAGCTTCCTCTGAGATTGCTTCTATCTCTTCACCCATTTGATTAAAAAAGAAAAAGGCAAAATATAATGTGATTTAGATGACTGATGAGAAGATAGGTCAAGGAAAAGGGCCGATGGTATCTCTTCTTATTTTAATAAAGCTGGCAAAGGATAAAGAGAAAGAACAGAATAATAAGTATTAAAATTTCATCTCTGTGGTGTGTTTAGAAATGAAATATTTTCTCTCATCAGAAATCAAAACTGTCTATTGATTCAAATATGAAATGCATTATAGGAATAACTCTTAAATTGTGATTTCCAATTCTGTGTTTGAGGTGTAGTTATGTCAATGGCTGTGTAGTCGCCACAGTAGAGAAAGCTCTCTTGAAACATGTGAAGGTAGGTCACATGGCAGCCAAAAAAAGTATTCTCATATTGTTACTGGCATGTATTGAGGAAGCTGTTTAATGGGATATTGCCTGCACAGCCCAGACCAGAAAATAATTCAGGCAAAGTAATGTCTGCTGCATTGACCATGATACTAGCAATACAAAAGGTATTGTATTATGAAGAAATCCAGTGTGAAACTTTTAAAGGCACAGTGAGGAAGACAACTGACTTCTTAAGCAAACTATACACCAAGTTATAAATATAAAACAGAAATTGGTCTTTCTTAAAAGACACTAGTTGTTAACTGCAGTAGTCAGCTTCAAGATGACTACAGTATGACAGCTGTAGCTAATAACTTGGAGGAGTCTTGCAGCAAGATAGTCTCAGGATTTTTGGGGGGAAGAGAAAGAGAATTTTTTGTCAATGAGCTCCTATGACAAATGACATGTAAGTTACATAGAGTGAAAGTCTAATGTAAAGACTTAGTCGAATACAGGAGGGTCATATAAAGAGCACAATAACCAGGGGGATAATAAGCCTGTATTGGACTATGGCTTATGGGTGTTCCTGTGTTGTTAGTTCAGCACAAGTTCAGGTCTTTTCTCTCTTCCAGGTTGCCCTAGAATTCCCAATGGTTGTTCACAAAGTCTTGCCTCACTGATCAGGATGAACCATGCACAAACTGGACATTACATGCCCCAGCCCCTGATCCTTCTAACCAATGCTTGCAGCTGAACTGGAGGCAACAGCTGCAAACTGTATGCAGTTGCATGCCAGTCACAGATGTTGCTATAGTTAAGTACATGCATGATGTATACATAATCTAGATATCTGGAGGCCTCAACAGTCAGTTACTTATCAGACTCGGACTCTGTCTGAGTATGACAAATAGCCAATGCTGAGCCAAACACAGGATTTTGAGGCTCTGATTTTATACTTATGTGCCTAGTATTTTTGTGAATCAATTTAGAAAGACAGTAAAATGTCTCTTTTCTGAGTCCCTATCCTACACCAAGTCTTCTTGACATGTCTGATCACCCAGTATTCCCTCTGCAGGGGCTTGTTGCAGTGGCAGGCTCCAGAAGTGTGTGTGTGCTTACTAATACAGCTAAGGAAGACTGGAGGATCTATGTGTTTGAGGGCACGCTTTGTCTGGAAATAATTCCCTGGGTTGGTTTATTTTTCCCTCTTCCTATATAGCAGCTCTTTCTTCTCTTTTCTGTTTTTAGATGTAATGTAACCAGAGTCTGCTCTCCAAGGAAATGTTTTCTGTAGCCCACATGGCAGCTTGGGCAGCTAAGAGGCTTTGTCTTTTCAGGGATGAGGGCAAAGACATCTTTGGAAATATTGCTGGGAATTTTCTTCATTTTGCCAAATAGTCTTTTGTATTTCGCGTTCCCTACTCCTTCACTTTTTCTGCCTTTCTAAAACCTCTTGGACGCTGCTGCCCTGAGGCACATTATTACGTGCTTATTGCTATGGTGCAGTAGTAGCCCCTCCTCCTTGTATGGCTTATACTTTCAACCTCCATCTCAACCAGGCAGAGCAGAGCATGACATTGAAGACTACATGAGAGCCTTACTGAAACCTGCAGACAGCAGTCAGAAATGTAGCCCAGTGACCAGTAAGTGAAGGTGGCAAGCCAATGCTGGAAAATGAAGTGAAAGAGATGAACCATGTGAATTATACCAAATGGAAAAAAGAAGTCCTCTTTTCCACAAACTCTTAAAATGCCTGTTAGCCTGAATGACTAACTTGGTAAGGAAATAGTTTCAATTTAGCTGCAGTAAATTTTTACAAACCTCACAATATTGCTATTCCTTTATCTAGCCTCAAAAAGACATGATCAGCATCTGCATACCTACAGTTGCAATGCTGTGGTTCTCAGAAGTAACTGGCAACATGATATATACTTTTTTAATTTTGTCTTCTACAAATAAATGTAATCCAGCTGCAAAGGAATTTAACAATGAAATTTATAGGTGTTTAAGTTTTATACAACAATCTACTTCCTTCGTGTAAGTGACTATTAACTTCATTCAGTATGCCTGAAAGTGAATCCTGCCATACAAGCAAAGGATTAGGTTATGCCAGTCTTCTATGTTTACGTAAAGTGCTGGCAGCTATTTCAGAGGACCGCCTGCTCTGAACTTTCTTACCCTGGGGTTATAGATTGACACCATGAGCGCAGCAGGGTAAAGGGAGTCTCCTATGGTGAAAATATCCACACAGATAGACCTGTTTCTAGAACCTCATTCTGTTCGCTCATTTTTTAATTCTAATTAATTCACCAATTAGTTCCCAGCAGTGTCTCAACATCTCATGCGTAAGACTCAGCTAGTTCATCAGTGGTCTGCAGCTAAACACCTGCAGATGGCAGCTTGAGAAAAATATTGATTTTCAATGACTGGAATTTGTTATTTAATTCAGCAGTAGCTTCATAATCATTCTTTCCTCATCAGCATATGACTATGAGGAGCTTGTTTGTTCTAGGTAGTCAGGAAAAACCCAATGAGTCAATTCATAGGAGCAGCTTGCTCCCTAAACAGGCAGGAGGAAAGAAGATGAAAGGACTGCACACACAGCTGTGGGGCATGGTACAGCCCCATTCTTCCACAGAGCACTCTCATGAGTGCAAAGCAGAAAGAAAGGAGTGGACCAGCTGCAAAGAATGGGGTGGACCAGCTGCATGATGCACCCCAATGCAGGAATTCTGGGAGGGATGTCGTCTACTGGTAGTTCTTTGCAGCACCCTTACCTGGCATAATGCAGCTCCCCTGTGCCTATAGTGATAATAATCATCAGGGAAAAACTGCTAACATTTATTTTTCTGGGTAATTTCATAATAGCTGTAGGGTTATTATATAGGGGAGGAGTTTCTCTTCTGAGGATGACAGAAAAAAGAAAACAGAAAAAAAAAAAAACTCAAAAACACCCTGCACACATCAAATAAAGAAGTAAGATGGAGATGTGTTTATCAAAGAGAAAAAGTACAACTGGGAACTCTGACTTCTCTAGAGGATGTTTATGCCATCAAATAAAGGAATGATAGTAATTATTTGGTTGTACATTCAACTGTATGGAGGAAAACAGCAAATCACATGTCCTATAAAGAAAACCCTGTCAATAGGGGGGAAAAAAAAGATTGTTTTACACCTACAATGACAAGAGACCTTTCCTTCTAAAGTTGTTGGTGGTGTATGTACTACTATGTTCCATAACGTTCAGCCATCTACGTTATTTTTCTCTGAGTAAGCTTCTACAGAGTTTGAATAATCTGAGTTCGAATGTGATGCCTTACCTCCCACATGTAAATCTTCATCTATACAAACTAAGTGAAAGGGAAAATCAGACCCTAAAAAAGTGGGGAATCTTGGATTTTACCACTGGATCTCCATACTGGACAAGATTCTTCCCTGAAGCCACGGGATATGTACACCCTGACATTTTTCATGAAGTACTATATTGTAACCTGTAAAAGATGGGTGTGAATGATTCAACTCTAAAAATGAGCGTAGTCTGAAGTATTGAGTTTGGAGTTACAGGATTGCATTGATAGCATTAACAGTCAACACAAGCCGCTATGAAATCTTGCCAGAAACAGTACCAGCAGGAGCAAAGACAAAACAAAGAAATCTAAACTGATCTGCAAAAAAGAGTATGCCCAGTAATATGATAGCAATACCAGAATTTTCATAGCCATATCACAGTGGTTATATATCAAATCCAGTATTTAATCTGTGGTCTTTCAAAGAAAAATATGAGAAATCAAGAGAAGGATTATTCTCCCCAGAGGAAAAAAATCTTCACAATGCAAACTAGGTCTCTGCTCTGAAGCTTAGGTGTCATGTTTCATCTTTTAAGGAAAAGCAAGTGTGATCATACGATCATTCTACAGAGCTAGTGGAACTATGAAAGTTCTCATTATCTATTTAAATGGATAATCACTCTTTGAATCCCACTGAGCCTGGTGGCATCTTGTGGCAGTGAATTCTACAGATTCATTATATGTTGACTTACACTACTTTTTAATAAAACCAGACAATAAATAAGGAAATCAATACTTCTCCTCATGTAAGAGTATTATGAAAATCTGAGGGTTAGCACTGAAAACTCATTAAGTTGGCTGTTATTCAGAACAGTAAAATTAAAGACAGATGAAAAAATAGGGCAAAAAACCCACTGCTAAATCATAGAATCATAGAATCTTTTAGGTTGGAAAAGACCTCTAAGATCATCTAGTCCAACCATTGACCCTACTCTACCAGGTCTGCCACTAAACCATGTCTCTTAAGCACCACATCTATACGACTTTTAAACACATCTAGGGATGGTGACTCGACCACCTCCCTGGGCAGCCTGTTCCAATGTTGGATAACTCTTTCCATAAAAAATGTTTTCCTAATGTCCAGCCTGAATCTCCCCTGGTGCAACTTGAACCCATTTCCTCTTGTCCTATCGCTAGTTGCTTGGGAGAAGAGACCAGCGCCCATCTCACTACAACCTCCTTTCAGGTAATTGTAGCAAGCAATAAGGTCTCCCCTCAAGCTCCTCTTCTCCAGACTAAACAATCCTAATTCCATCAGCTGCTCCTCATAAGACATGTTCTTCAGTCCCCTCACCAGCTTCGTTGACCTTCTCTGGACACACTCCAGCACCTCAATGTCCCTCCTATGCTGTGGCACCCAGAACTGAACACAGTACTCACCAGCGCTGAGTACAGGGGCACAATCACTTCCCTACTCCTGCTGGCCACACTATTCTTGATACAGGCCAAGATGCCATTGGCCTTCTTGGCTACCTGGGCAAACTGCTGGCTCATGTTTAGCTGGCTGTCCACCAGGACCCCCAGATTCTTTTCTGCCAGGCAGCTTTCCAGCCAGTCCTCCCCAAGCCTGTAGCGTTGCCTGGGGTTGTTGTGACCCAAGTGCAGGACCCGGCACTTGGCCCTGTTAAACCTCATGCAGTTGGCTTCAGCCCATCGATCCAGTCTGTCCAGATCTCTCTGCAGAGCCTTCCTACCCTCAAGCAGATCAACACTGCCACTTAATTTGGTGTCATCTGCAAGATTAGTGAGGGTGCACTCAATCCCCTCATCCAGATCATCAACAAAGATATTAAACAAGGCTGGCCCCAAAACTGAGCCCTGAGGAACACTGCTGCCAGCTGGATTTAATGCCATTCACCACAACTTTCTGGGCTTGGCCAACCAGCCAGTTTTTAATCCAGCAAAGAGTACACCTGGCATGTTGATGATGATCTTTAGCTATTGTCTGCCTTTAAATAGTATTTAATATATTTTAAAATATTTAGCATAATTTCTGTGTCTTTTAGACTGAAAGGGATTTCTGCTTCCAGTTTATATCTCTATTGCTATCAGGTCTTCCCTCTCTAATAAATTCTCATTCTCTTAATGTTAATGTATCAAATCAATCATACGCATTTCCAAGTAAATATGCCTTGGTTTTTCCATTGAATAGGGTGTCTCAGACTTTCTCAGTGGGTATTTTAACTTCTTTAAGCAGCTCTGCCTGTGACACCAGCCTGCCTCCACATATTTTTTGCTCCTTTTCCTACTAAATAATTGATCTTTGCATAAAGGGTTGGTACCAAACCGCTAAGTTCAAAATAGAATGAACAACAGATCAATAAAACATGAACTTTTCTCTCACTTTCAGGTTTAACAAAACAGTTATTTCAATAACTAAGCTTGCAGCCAATATTGTTACATTGCTGTTTCTAAGGTCAGAATGGTTTCTAGCTTGAGAAAGATCCAACAGTTCATTTTTTGTTATAAATGGAAAAATTTAAGTGCCAGAAGATTGGCACTTCTACTGAGTAATGAACATCTCCCACAAAGTCTGACTTCCTCTCACATTGCACAAAAAAAATGATGAAAAGTCCTGGCTAAATTGGCATACTCCCTAATTTAACCAACAGTCACAAATGTGATGTATGAAACAGTTCTTCCATAGCATTAATTTCACACAACAGATACATATGTCTCAGCAGATATTCCTGCATCTTCTCACTTTGAACCAGAGATATTTATCATTGGCAGCAGTGCCTCAAACCTTAGTATAGACAAATAAAACACAGAGAAAAAGTGCCCCCAGAGGGATGGTCTCCGATCCCTCCAAAAGTTCAGCAGAAAGAAGGGCATAAATTTATGTAGCAAAGGCAGACTACTGGGAGTTAGGAGATGAGGAGATTTAAGACTCAGTCCCAATACTACAAGACTGTGTTTTCACTGATAAACAGTGAGCACAAGCCTGTACCTGAGCGTGGTGAACTTGGCATCCCTGTTTGTATTGCTGGAGTGTGTGGAGCCAACCCAAAAAGTCCCACAAAACATTGTGCTTAGGAAAAGCTGACCTCAGGATGCCTTCAGGTAGTCAGGGGAGGCTATTCCTAACTCCAAAATATGAGTCTAGAGATGTGCTAAAAGCATGTTAAGGCTCTGTTGCTCCAGAGTGCTGCTGACCGTAGGGAAGATCAATGCCAAGCAGCCCACACAAGCAGATGCGCTGGTCAGCAGTGTGGATAGTTACTAGATTTGATGTTCAGAACAAGCTTATACTGACATAAGCATGTCCATACCTGTAGTTCATGTAGCTAATGATCCCACAAATACATCAGTAAGCAGTTCACTAACTGTCCAAGAACAGGCCTGCGCAGAAGCGGAACACATTCACCAGTGACTGTAAGATCATGGATAGTAAACTTTACCTCAGTTTCCCCAGTAGTAAAACTGCAATTGCAATGTTTATCTGCTTCACAGGGGGTCGTGAAGCTAAATCTATGAGTATTTGATAGCTGAAAATGGAAATAGCTGGATCAGTGCGTGGTATCATTACTATATTCCCTCAGTGGTGTGGGAAGCATCACTATAATAATTTGCATTCCAAAGGAAAAAAACCCTTTTGAAGATTTACTTGCATTCCAGAAGATGAATTCCCCCTCAGAAAAATCAAAGAAAAGACAACAGAGCTGCCAAACACACCTTTGCACAAGACAGCATTTCTTCTCTTCAGAGACTTTACTTTTTTCCTTCTTTTTTTTTCTTTTTATTATTATTTTAGACAGTAGGGAGGGCTGAGTCTGTGGGATGGGTCTTCTTCTCATTCTCATTTATAGAGTCTTACCAATAACAACTGATTTAACAATTCATGAAACCAGAAGGTGAAAACAACAGTCCTCTTCACATGAATAATTTTGTCCTTTGGATTACTTTTTCTCTTCAGCTTTTTCCCCATTCCAATTAATTTTGAAGCCCGCCTTCTCATCCTGTTGTATTGCAAGGCCAAATGTAGCAGCAATTTCTTCCTTTTTAAAAATAATTTACGTAAAACAGTGATTTAAGTTTGTTATACACAAATAGTATCCTCCTTCTTCAGCCCAGATGATACCTGGTGTAACTAGCTATACATAAAGGCTTTGGACCAGTGGCTGCAGAAGTGCACAAAATGCCACGGTCCTCTTGTGTCTTTTCACCTGGTTGTATTACACAGAATTTCTGTATAACTCATTGGAGCAAGACTGTTGTCCTTCCTAGCACCCCACATACTCTGGGGGCACTCCCTGGCCAACTTTCACTGTCTGTACCACCTGCAAATAGGGACTGGGGTTATCTTCAAAAGGCAGTACAGTCATACTCTCTTCCCTGGCCCAACCCAGACAAAGCCGTTGTTTTATACTTCAGAATAAAAGCTGGCACAGCGAAACCTCTCCTTTAGACCACCATCAGTGGCTTCTACATTTTTCAGCATCTGCTAGAAAAATTCTCACCCAGCTGTGCTCTTACTTCTCTGTTGAGATCATCTGAACTATTTCAGGAGAGGCTAATAACTGAGCAGGGATTACCCTGACAAAGATAGACCACAGTTGCAGGTATAGCATCACAGCATCAGAGAATTGACAGAGTAGTAATTTAAGCACTGAGACTAACACACATCATCCACTAAAGATGGGCAAACAAGGATTTCTCTGATTTCTTTTTCTTGTGTATGAGAGACTGGTATATCGTCACAGTCTGGGCAAAGGATCGGACTCCACTCAAAGAAAGGTAAGAGGTGAAATGCATACATTGCTCCAACCACAAGGAGTACAGACTACTTAGATGATCCACTCTCAAAGGCTTTGATTTTCCCAGAGCTCCCACTCACAGTCCTGGAGGCTTTCTGCATTTGGCAGAGCTCCCAGGGAGTTAATTCCACAACAAACTGTGTTTGCCCAGGTTACTTCTGTCTCAGTATCTTCTAGCTTTTCATTGTGTGACTTTGCTACTTTAACACTATTTTAAAGGAGTATTTTGCAGCTTGCCTATTCCTCTCAGCAGATCAGCCCATCTGCCTCATACCTTCCATCCCTGGTCTCCTGTTCCTCCAGGACTCCCTCCACCACTCGTTTCCCTTTCCCTCCCATTTTCCAGTCCCAGTATCCCAATGTCAAAACTTGCCCAGCAAGTGCCAGCTGGTGCCAGCTGTTCTCCAAGCTGCACCACCTTTTTTCTCTCCCATTATCTAGCAATGTTGTCTCCAAATTTAATACTTACTCTAGCTATTTTCCTTCTGTTAAGTTCTACCCTCTCCCCTGTCCCATCTCACAGTTTTGGTTTTGAAGCATTTGATTCCAACTACAAAAGCAATGCATGTATTAATTACAGCTTAGCCTTAAAAATACTACTTCTTCAAAAGGTGAATGAGATTTTTTTTCCAGTTAAAAAATATACACTGTAAAAGACTGTCAAAACCTCTCAAAAATCTTGGCTAATAATCTCAGTTCATCTTTTGGGAGAAAATAGCTGTTAACTTCCCTGCTGTGTGTGTCTGTTTCCATCTTCTTATATACTGTAGATGCTTATATCATGTTCATCAGTGTGCTTACATCAACTCATTGCTATGTGACTTTGTAATTAATAGGTGGCATAGATATCACCATCTTCCCACTATAGGACATTTTCTTCAGTTGCTTAAAACTTGGCAAATTTTAGCAATAGTGGGTGCCTTCCAGAGGCTAATTTTTTCTCAGATTATTATTTCAACCACTTTCTAGAACTATGTACACACACATGCACACATACACTCACATAAGCTCTAACAAATATGGGCTTTGGAGCAGGGAAGTGAAAATTTGTAGGGAGCGATCTTTCTATCAGTGATGTATCATTTTCCACACTTACTTTTTTTCTCAAATCCACCAAATAATGTATTTAAATCTTAGTTAACTCAGAGAGTTGACAGAGATTGCTTCAATTCTGCCAGATAAATTGCTTGACAATTCCACCCAAACTATGTACCTTGCAATCTGGAGTGTAGGGGTGAAGCTGGGCTTCCCTTCCAATTCTGGCTGCCCAAAACTCCATTTCCTTGAACAGAAGGATTGAGAACAGCTCTCTCTTGTGCTGGTAGTACACTGTACCTGCCACTCCTGGGCAGTGGGAAGATTCTCTACAATAATTTGGAAAAATAGGGATCCGGGTAAGGCAGAATGGCATGTGAACTGAGAGAAAGAATGAGGATGATTATGGAAAACTTGAGCCAAAAAAAAAAGGTTGGGGCACAAGAAGGAGGACTGGGATCCCTGGTAGCATACTGAAACAGAGAAGTGAAGGATGCCAGAAGGAGGGTTGTCACTGAAATCAGCTCTGAACTGAAAATAAGTCATTTTTGCATCATGCATACCTTGGTCTGTGCATAGCAGTCATCAGTTACTGAAGGAAGACTAAGGAGCAGGATGGAGACTTCACAACTCAGAAACTAGCTTTTTAAGGCTGCGTATTTCCACACATATTTCCTGTCAAATGATTTGTCTAGTTGGATGTTTGCCCTTTCCATCTTCTGCCTTTTGTCGCATTAGTTCCCAAACCCCTAGTCTGCCTGTGCAGCCATTTTTCTTTTCACAGCTCCTCATCCATCATTTCTAGAGACTGATGTTAGCCGAAGAACTAGGGAGGCTAAAGCCCCTGTTATCACCACCTGATACAAAGCATGTCTACATGATGAGGGAAAAGTTGCATTGCCCTTTTCTTCTCCTTTCTCCAAGCGCACCTGGAATCACTGCTTATGCTCATCTTTCCTAAAGCATTTAAAACAGATTTGACAGCAACTTTGTATGCAATATGCAGATTATATATACTGAATAGATAGCTATTCAATATTTGTATCTATCCTCTTCTGCTGATGTGTGATGTTGGGTGTCATGTTGTTGTACTCTGAAGTATATTGAAACCCAGCTCTGAGTATCGATCCCTGAATTTCCCTGACCTGTGAATTTTGGAACGGCCTGGGAGTAAAATGCTTTTTCTCCATTAAGAAGCCCAAGGTCTTTACCCCATAGCTTTGATATCCCAGAGAGGTGTATTCTGAGGAAGAAGACAGAGGTTTTAGTCTGAAATTGTCATCGCTGCCACTGTCAGGATTATGTTCAAAAGGTGTTGTTTTATTTCAGTTGAGAGGTTTGGTAGCTCAGGAACAGCTCTCCATTCAGCCCCACTCACAAGAACGCTGGCTCTCCCTTCAGCCCCACGCCGGGTGGCAGCTGTCTTCTCTGCCACGCAGCTCCGAGTCCTCCCCAGGACATGGCTCATCCTGGGGAAAAAATAGCATGAGATTATGTAATGAAAAGATAGACTCGTAGTGTGCATGCACAAGAGGGCAAAATTAAGGTCATGCAGGCAGTTCTGTAATGATTTCTGATTGCTTAATTTCCCCTCAGCACCTACCCTGCTCCCCATCTAAAGGCCCTATTCCCCCTCCCGGCCTGCACCATTCTCTTTCCTTAGCTTCCTCTTTCTTACCCATCCCTGCCCATTTGCACAATCATGTTTCTGTCTCTCTTTGTTGCTGTCTTTTGCCCCTATTTTGATAGTTTCTGTACATATGGCTCTCACTCTCCACTCCTATTTCTCGCTGCTGTTTGAACAAACAGTTCACTGCCTAAGGCTGCTGTCTCCTGACAAATACAACTCCCCCCTCTCCACCCCATCCTCGTGTCTGACTCTACCTTCTCTCAAACTCTAACAGAAAATACTTTCAGCTGTATAGAAGACTTTCTGATTTAATTTCCTCTCCAGACACAGAAGGGAATTATTTGAAAAATCCTGATTAGACATGATCTGAATCAACTGAGGCAACATAATGTACACATAGCACTAATAATATTGAACATTTATACAGCATCTTTAGCCTTGAAAGTGCTTTACAAACACTAAGGGAGTGATTTTTCAGAGGTCCTGTGCACTGGTTGCTCATTTTTTTATGATTGTTCAATGCTTGTGAAAACGAGAACCTACCTAATTAGTGTTTTAATATTGCCAAAAAAACCTCTCTAGCTATCATTTTATATACGGAAAAGCACAGCTATAAAGAGCATCACATGTATCAAGCCAGGGTGTAGGACTGCCTTTTTATTTCATGTTTGGACAGCAAGGCCCTGGGGCTGTATACAGAAAAGGGCTCAAACTGTTATGTTAGGTGTCTAAGTCCATGAAGTTTCTTGAAATCTAAGTTTTTGGGGAAGTTGTTACCTGGATTTCTTCCACTTCATGTTTACAACCAAGTCATAACTGGTTGTTGGTTTTGAGCCTTACACAGAGGAGAACTAAGACAAATATGAAACCCACTGTCTGCTTTTAGTCAATAATTCAATGGTTAGAGTGCTCATCTGGATTGTGGAAGATCTTGCTTATTCGAGGTTGACCCCTGAGGTTTGACACCTAGCAGACAGTATAATGAAAGCGTTAATATGACCATTTAGCCTCACAGGTAAAGAAGCCAGTTCCAAAGAGAGTGCTAAACCTGGGTCTTGTAACATCTTACAAGAACACTCCTAACTGGGTTAGATTTTCTTGACTGTTGTTTTACAAGAAAAAAACCTGTTCCAGCTTACTATCTTTATATCAGGAGAGGTTTCACACATTCATTTACAGATGAAGGCTCCCTTTTCCATTTACAGTCCAGTATAGGTCTTCTGCAGTTTCCCAAGTTCTCGTTATTTCCTGCTGACTGGCTCTAGCAGCGCTCACCTTATTTCATTGGCGTTCTGTATTGCCCTTTCAAATGCTGAGCTCTTCCTATACATTGCGGAGGACTTGCAGAGCCACCCCATTTTAGACACTCATCCTTGTAATGCCTACATCGCTCGTGGATTTAGCCCTTGGTGTCCAAGCAACACTGTAAACAGAAAATATCAAAGACTCAAAGTTCCTAACTCCAAAAGCCACTTAAATGGACTTAAGTGGCCACTCAACTCCAAAGTTCACTTAAGACTTGGTGCAGTTCAGTGCACATAATCTAAATTTCATTCATCCAACATCCATCATCTGAAAAAGGGCTATATTTAGTATTTCAGAGGAAAGGGTTTTCAGATAGGTGAATCAGGGTTCAATAAAGATTGTTAATAGCTGATAAAACATTTCAATATCTGACCCAGCCCTGTTGATATAGGCAGCCCTGAGGTAGCTAACAGGCATTTTGTAATTGCTGGTCTTGGCTGTGACAATGTGGAAATCCTTTGTCACAAAACCGTGAGTGAAGTTATCTGAATCTGTAGATTTCACATTATCAGTTTCGTATATCAAAAATTTGGGAAGATGCATGGAGATCTTCCCTAGGGTGCTCTCCTGTGGAAGAGTGCTCTAGCAGGTCATATATTGCAGCCCCTTCTGCATGTGTCATCAGTCATTTCACTAAGACTAAATATTTTCTGTCCTTTTAGCCCGTCGATAGCTAAAAATAAACCTGTATTCAGTGATTATTTGAAATACTAAAATTGCTAATGCTCTTGTTAAAAAAATAAGACGGAAAGATTGTCAGTGGGTCACAACTAACCTCAATGATTTAGAAAAACAAACAAACCAAAAAAAAACCCTCACTACCCTACTTTTGGGTGAGGAGCTCTTTTGGTACAGATACTTGTCAAAGATAATAGACCTTCTGGTCTTGCAGGTAATATTTCCTCTAACATTTTCAAGTAGCTAAATGATTGTGGTTTCTGGCACTTTGAGACCAATGTAAAGTCTCATGTAGCAGGAACACGTAGTGGTGCAGTGTGTTCTTATCAGAAATGTTAGAAATAGTCTCTCCTTGACCCTACCCTTTAAGTGTGCCTGTCCAGCTTTGTGATTCAGCCCAACAGTCCTGCCCCAACGTACATCAGTTTGAACTCGATCTATAGAACTTGTTTGATATCTCTTAGGAACTTTGATCCTTTCCTTGCTACAAGTCTTTATAAAGATATTCAGTAGCTTAAAAAAAGGGTCTTTCCTTTTGCCCCCCCCCCCACTGTCTCATAGTTAATTACTTTGTTTTTCAGACTTGCAAGAGATCCTACACAACAGCAACTTCCTTTGCAATCCCAGTAACTCCTGCTCAGTGAAGCAGATCTCACTGGTGAGGCTCAAGCACCTTATAAGAAAGCAAGAAAAGTATCATAAAGCTCAAGCTGTAAGCTCTGCTAGACCGGTTGTCACAGGAAGGACAGAATATTGCCAGTTTTCAGAAATGAGTCTAGACTACAAAGAGTATGCAGTGCAGTGATTCTTTGTTTTGCTGTATGGTGCTAAGAGTCCCGTGAAAAAATTGGAAAAAGAAGGCAAAGCTGAGACAGTGCATATACATATTTGAATACTGCCCATTCATTTCTTGAATTTCATCAAAAATTAACATCTTTGCATTGTTGTTTCTTATGTAGTGCTATGTGTTTATGTGTGTGCATGGATATGCATGCATATACATACATATTTATATATATACACAAGATCAATTTTCAAAAGTGAAAAATACTTTTTAAGTTCTTCATATATAAATTTCCAACCTTTGAGGATCTTATGGGAGACTTTCACTTTTGGCATATCCTTGGAAGGTGGTCTTTTTTTTTCAAATCTAACTTAAAATTATTTTGCGAGTACAAATAGAGCTAACACCAGAACTCAGTCTAGTCCAAATTTACCATTCCTAGAATTAGCAAGCAACCTATGCCAGCATCCAAATAAATAATCTTACACTGAATTGTACTCATGAAATTTTTGAGAATGAATATATGGTACTCATACTGTAAATATAGTTTGCTTTATGTTCGTGACAATTTTATGGCTCCCTGTCTTATCTGAAATTGCCTCACCTCGGATCCATTGTGAAGCTGTTTTACTATAACATCACGGCAATTTTGACCAACCATTTCTGTTTATCAAGATACTTTTAAATCTCCAGGAAGTTGATTAAAACCCCATCACCCTTTGCTTTCTGGAAGTAGACTGCACTTGCATCCCAACAATTTCCACGAGCAAAATATCCATTTCAATGTAACAAAGCTTTGAGTTAAAACAGACACATTACATTCGTCGGTATAACTGTTTCAAGCCTCATAAGTTTGGGTCCATAGCTTTTTCTGGTTATAGAAAGTCCTGTGGCCTTTAACAGAAAGCATGACTGATAAAGAAATTAATCTGAGATTATAGTGCAAAACAAACAGTGTGGTATGAGATCTCAGGTTAAGAAACTTAATGACGGCATTGATGATCTCAGGTAAGGCACAGGATTTATGTTTGTAAAATACTGGGATGAGTTGATTTGCCAACAGTGAAAGCTTTTTCTTGTGACCTTTCTTCTCCTCACCAATTCACTGAAGTATGTCCAGACGACATTGGGCAAAAGCCTGAAGTTTTGTGTGTTTGTGCATCTGTGTATGTGTGTATATGAAGAACATATATTTCCAAATCGATAAGTAGTCTCATATATTATATAGAGTCTCTAATATATTCAGTATAATATGTATAGCATATCTTTTATATTTAATATTAAATACATGTACAATATACATGTACAATATGTATACTACATATATATGTAAAAAAGTGCATATTTCTCTTCTTTGTTGGTAGAAAATCAATTGTTTATTTCCTTGAAACACCTGACATTTCCAATAACATCCCGTGTAACAACTATTGTCTTTAAAAATACATTATTTCTATCGTAAACTATCATATGTAATATATAATAGGGGGGGAAATCCCCAGCAAAGCCATTGTTGCCATAATTCACAACCAGTTTGTTAGAGGCTTAACCGCTTTCAGCTTTGCCTTGGGCCATTAACTAACAAACCAACCATTAACTGTTAGTAATGACCATTTTTTCCCAGAGATTATTGCTTAATTGAACTCCTGTGCTGTGTTGGTTATTTTTGTGCCATCTCACAATGACTATGCGTTACTGCATTTTCTTAGTATGCCAACCACCTAGTGAAATAAACAAGATAAGTCTTGGAGAATTGGATCTTCCACTGTATATACTATTTAAAATACATTACTTTAATGAACAGCTTTGATGTAGCAGATGTGCTTTTTCATTTTTCCTGTTCTCCAGAGCATATGCATCAACTAACTTAGATGCAGAATTAATGCATGCTGCTGTTCAGTAATGTATACAATGTCAAGGCACTGTATTACTAAGCTGTGTTATATATTCATTTGGGTAAGACACACTTGATTATTAGCATTCTGTTCTTCAGCAACAAGCCACATGTGCTGTCTGTTGCCATGGCAATAAATTAGGAAGGATAACCTGACTACTTATCAATTTTTATTAGTGCAATCATCCTACCTGTTTAACCCCTCAGTAGCAGTATCTTATTTAAACACCACTGATAAAATCAATGCAACTCTGGGGGTGTGAGTTAAGCTAACGGGGTGTGGAGGAAGCCAAGGTACTGTGGAGGTGGGGGAGAGAAATACTGACTTACAACATGATGCTGATGTGATTCATTAATATTACAGGATCAAAAATGTTAATGTTTCTGAGGATCTTAGCACAGTGGGAAGAGATGAAAATAAGCGCAAAAACTTAAGACGGATAAAATGAAAAGTGCTTCCCTCCTGCTGTGTTTAAAGCAGTATGTGTAAATGCATATGTTAAACTATAAACCTGAATAAATGGAATCAAAACATGTACTTGCTGAATTTTAAGGCACATCATATGCTACTAAATGTATCCTTTAAAGGAGAAGGGAATGAACTCATAAGAACATCAGCATCGTTTTCTTTAAGATATTAAAATTATATTACTGTTGGTCTGTGACCTTTAAGAGTACTGCTAACACCCTTTCAATTATCACCCATAGAAAAATAAATTATTCTATAGTACCCAGAAGTAAGAATAAGCTTCCTATTCATTCCAAGGTCTTCCTGGGATCAAAATAAAAGTTACAACAGATTTATTCTGAAGTATCTCATCTTGATCTAAAGATCCATAGGTTCCTGCAGAGCTAGGTGTCGTTAGTCCATGTTTGATTATTGTAAGGCCAACTATTTAAATCTCAATGTTATCATTAATGTTACTGCTGGGTTTATGCACATTAAAAAAAAAAAATTCTTGTAAATCTTGTCTGTTTCATTAAAACAAGTGCTGGATCTCACTGCTGTTGAAGCAGGGTGTGAATGAACAACACAGCAGCAAAGGCCAGACAGGGACCTCCTTGGACCTGCTCTCTCTATGGATACCCTTGCCAGGAGGAGACATGCCCTGCTTTGCTTTTGGATTCCAGAATGATCTCACCCATCGTCTCAGTCTTACTATTGTTCCTTCGTGGTCCACAGGATTTGAGTTGTCAAATTCAACTGTACATCTGTGGGCATGGCATTACCAGATTAGTAAAAGGCTGTCAATACAAAACTTTTCCAAAGCCTCAGAAAACAAGGAACGATTCAACACAAATAACTCCTTACTTCAGCTGGGAAGTATTAACACAACTTTTTCCAAAACACCTAAATCCTTCACTTAAAAGGCTGCCAACTCTCATCTTTTTAGGAGCCATGGGGGAATATTACAAGAGTTTGATGGGAGCTAAACCTTGACTTCTGGAGAAAGGAGAAACTCTGGCATGCCAGAGGAAAAGTCCCGTCTCCTGGGATCGAGGGCTTGCTGCAAGGGAGAGGCAGACCTTTTCCCTTATATCCCTTCACTGGCACCTGCTGCTCTTGCCAGGGAAGATGACGGGCCACCACGGGAAATCTGCACTTTCTTTCCCACCACGAGCTTCCTTCACCTACCTCTGTGAATGAAAAACACCTCCTGGGAGTGGCAAAGCTGCTGGTGGGACAGACAGGATGTGGAAATGACACTGACAGGAAGGGCCTGCGATGGGGGCTCAAGGGGACCTAGGTCAGGAACCTCAGGAGTTTGGGGCAGGAATCACTGCTGGGAGAGGAGTGAGCAGATGTGGCATTTGAAGCAGCCTGAGCTGTGACAAAATAGGACATCTGGAAGGACTAATACCTTTTTATTATTACTCAACCCTACATGAATTGTCAAATAAAGTTAAAGTAAACCACAGTTAAAATCAGTGTGCATTTCTAAAGCATCTGAAATCATTTAATCTGGGAGCAAGTTGGACAATCTGGGGTTTAAGTTTCTTCTTAAAATGAGGCACAGTCTTCCAGGTCATTTAGGTGCTTAAAAATACTGAGTTTTATAAGCATAAAGTCTATGCACTTTCAATGATAACAAAACTCTCAAGGCATGTTTGACAAGTAGTCTCAGGGTTAGAATATTTTTCCCCTCAACATTTTAAATGTTAACAGAAGCCTTTGCCTTGTGAAGTAATTTGTTTTAGAAGGAATAGTTGAAATTCACTGTACAGTCTACAGCTAGCTTCTAATCAGATATGCCAAATGCCACAATGCCAAACCACCAACCAGACACCTGGTCAAGGCTAGCTGATAGTTCAGAAGTCTTGATTTATAAAAGAGTAGGGTATACACTGGCCACAAGCTGTGTGCACACGTGTGTGTGCGTGTGTGTGCGTGTGCATTCAGTAATAACAACGTGATTTAGTAAATCTGGGAGTGTTGTCACTTTGCCTCCCGTTCTTTACAAGACTCAGCTTTCTGAAGGAAAATACTTTGTTCAAACCTCAGATTGTCACTATGCTTTCCACACCCGAAAAGATGTTAAGATGATTCATTTCATTCCCATAGCTGGAGATGTATATTCAATGGACTCTGACAATGGCGCCCAATGTCAAAATTCAAACTGAGTTGATGGATTACTTACTCTGTTCCACTCCAGTCACGGTCCGTAAAGGAAACAAGACATTGCTATAAATGCCTGCCCATTGACAGATTTCTAAACAGGGCTGCTATTTGTGCAGACCTCTCTGGAATGAATCCTGTGTGCAAACAGACCTTCTCCAGTTGGAAGCTGAACAAATCCCAACATTGTTATCTCCCAAAAAGCTCAACCTTCCCTGTCAGCACCTCCTTAGAAAGGGGAGTTCCAGAACTCTGTATCCACCCAGACTGTTTCCAGTAAACTGTAAAAGTAGTGTGCATCTAGCTAATAAACCCAGGAGCATTTATAAATATTGAGTTTTGAGCATAAAGCTATTGTCGATAGCAGATACCACTTTAACAACTGGAATTTTCACAATCTACACATTAATAGATACTGATTGGAACAGCAACAGAAATGTATTCAAGTTACCCAGTGCCGGTATTGCACTGGCATCCAATATCATGTTCCTGTGGGCTTGGACCAGGCTGTGAGAAGGCACACAGGTCTACTCATAGCCCACCACAAGCTGAGATTCACATGCAAATCAAAGACATCACAAAGATAGATACCAGGTTACATTAGGAGCTGTAGAAGGGTTCTGTCTTTGTGTTCAAGCAGGAAACAAATGCTTTTGGCATCAGAATCTCAGACAAAGGACAAAATAGTGTTATCCTGAATATGGCAGGTAAGGCTCGGTTTGGAAGATAAGACAGAGAGGGGAAAGAACAATTTCTCTAAAAGCCAGTTTTCTGTCAACTTAAACTGACATCCGGTGATTTAATTCATAAACCAAAATAAAATTACTGCAGATAACAGTGAAGAACAGAAGCTAATCACGTAAAGGTAATAAATAAATACAGGTCATTCAGTGGTTCACCTATGCACGAATGCAGGAAGCAAAGCTTTGTTTTTCTTCCCAGTCCCACTTATTTTTAGACTGGGCAGTGCTTTATAGAGATAAATGGCTCTCTCTTCTATATCAGGACAAGACCATGCAAAACAGGGAACTTCTCTCCCTGCTTCATTCCTGCAGCTGGGAGAACAATTCCTGTTGAAGGTCTTGCACCAGCACTATAGCACATCTCTCCTGCCTCAACAGTAAAAATAAATCAGGCAAGCGGCTGTGAGTAACATTCTGTTCCAGTCTTCTTTTGGGACCAAGAAGCATTCCTGGGAAGGTAATAAAAGGAAAATTTCTCTCTAAATAAATAAACAATCTGCTGTAAAAAGTGTCCATCGTGATTCTTGTTTTTCATCTGATTCCAGGATGATTCCACATTTTCTCAAGAGCTTAACTGACAAAATATATCCTTGGAACAGGACCTGTATGGAGGTGGGGAGAGAGAGAGATTCTACAGAATAGATATGTTTGCAGAGGAAGACTTCTAGAGGATGGGCACATGTACTAGAAATATGTATATATAAATACTCTTCTGTAACGTTTTTGTAGTGTCTACAGGAAGCATTAAAAGTTCAGTCCTCAGTTCATTGTATACGACTCAGCCATAAGAGTCAGTTCAACATTCCCAGCATCTGCGTTCCGGTCAAAAAAAAAAGCTTAATAAGAAAAAACAAGAAAAACAAAAACACGTGAGACACTGAGAGCTACAACCAGTGAGCAAAAACCCAAATCCCTGCCCAATTAACACCAGTGCAACTAAAATATCACAGATAGAGATGTTTGTTTATTTGAACTTTGTTTCCCTTCTCGAACAAAAGCACACAATGTGGTGGGAGAAGTCAGACATAGAGAAATTCTCTGACAGGAGAAAGTTTTCAGTAATGACAGTTCAGATATTTTTAAAAAATAACTAGCACACAGAGCAACACACATGCTTTCTAGCTGATCTAAAAGTCTTACTTCCCTCACTCTGTGCCTTGCACTTTACCATAGCCTCTATACGGCCTTTTACTGTTTTCGTAAGTAAAAAGTTTGCTAATGATCAGGCCTGGGGAAGGGGTATGGCCACAGCATTCTCCAGAGGCACAAAAACTCATGAGTTTGACAGATGATTTTATTCATTCTTCTCTGTTCATACTGTACAATTGTGGTTCTTTTTTACTGTTCCTTTTACACTATTGTCAGCTCTCTTCTGGCTCCTTAAATAAATCCTCAGCTAAACCCCAAGTATAAAGACCATACATTTTTTTCCTCTGAACTGTAAGTTTTCTAAGTATATTTGTGATGCTTTTACTTCTACAACATCCTTTACTTTTCTGTCTTTAATTTATACAGTTTCTCCAGAGAAATCATCAGGTGCACAGGCAAGCAGCCAGATGTGGAAGTTGTGATTTTGTATAAGTATTAGATATATTGTGATTGATTATTTAGACTAACAAATAGCAAGAGTTCAGAAGAACTCGAGAGACATACCTACACGATGTGACAACAGAATACTTAGTCAAATATTTAAGACATACAGTTTTGTTTAATTCTAACACAGTTCACAAAATGGTCCTTTGAGCTTCAAGACAAAGGAAACTAGGTTTCTCATGGATATCAGAGTCTAAGAAGGTATGACCTGTTCTTGAAACTTTTCCAAGGTTGAGTGTTCCTAAAGTATTTCTCCTGAGCATGGAGTCTTTGGTGTCTCATAAAGGCTAAATTCACAGTGCAGTTTTTCCCACAGTTGGAAGGGAATTGATACCCACCTTTTACCCTCCTACCTACTTTCACAAAATCCTACAGGAACTTAATAATCTGTGTAAACTTTATCCTTCAGTCAAATTTGGTTGGAATCAGGAAACTAATTCAAAAATTGTTCTGTGGGTGTGGGGGACAAATGGACAGACAGCTTTAATATGTGTACGCAGTTACATGTAGCCACACACACAGCATAACCATGTAAGCTTTGTTTTCCTATGAAACCAGGGTATAAAATACATGGATATTTGGCCAACTGGGCTTAATAGTTTCTGTACCTGTCAACAAGTGTTTTTCCCTAAGATTGCACAGATTAGAAATACAAACTTTGCAGTGCACAAAGTTAATAAATCTAGACTGTGAAGGGTGAAAGAGAATCCAGGAAAGGAATAAATTCCAAGGTTCAAGATTCCTTTGCTGACACAAGGGCACCAGTAATGTCTCATTTTTACTGAGGAAACTTCAGTCTAGTTCCCTCAGCTGTGCAAAGCTGTGGGAGTGTCAAGCTGGCCAAGGTGTTAGATCTCAAAACAGTACCTGACTGCTGAAGGTTTTATAATGTAAAAACAAAACCTGGAGATGCTTTCTGAAACAAATAACCCTGCATTCTCATTTTCAACAGCACCAACCTGAACATCACATTCACCATTTTCAGTGTCCAATGGACCTAAGAAATCACTGAATACTGTGTGAGAGGCCTTGGAAAGATGTCAGCTGGAGTAGTGCACTCCGATCTCAGAAGAAAGAGGAAGTAAGACTAATTCTATCAGGAGAAAGATTAAACAAATAAGGAAAAAAAAGCTTGAGCTCTTTAGCTTAATGAAGCAAACACTGAGCAGGGCCATGGCTACAGTACATAACTGTATCAAGATGGACAGCTATTTAAGCTAAAGGACAATAACAATACAAGGACATTCATCGATGAATAAAATTAAGCTTACTGTTTTCCAGCTGTAAGAACACTGAGATTCTCAATGGCCTCCCTATATGGCCAGTGGTTTTTAAACTTGGCAACTGATCTGTTTAAGAGGTTTTATTACATCCCTGCCTGGAAAGAGACTCAATGTGAAGATGCAGGCGGTGTTCACCAGTCTTACCTTCCTGTGAAATCTTATGGACTCTTGCATTACTAGTATCTAAATGCAGCAGGCCAAAGACATAACTGAAAGACCAAGGGACATTTTCAGAAAGAGAAATTGTCTGATTCTTGCAGTATTGTGGTCAACAAAATATTATTTTCTACTTTAAGCTCCAAAGAGGAAGAAAAAAAGTCCCCTCCTTACTCTGCTTGTAACTCTGTGTTGCAAACAATTAACACCTCCCCTCAAGAGATGCAATTATGGCTCCATCCAACTCTTCAGGCCAGTTCTCCATTCCACCATTATAATTTCCCTTTCACGTGGTTTGATCTTTTAGAAACATCTGCAGCTGTGGTTGTTTTTAATTATTATTCCAAAGAATGCTGTTAACTACCGACACTTCTGCCTGTATGCTCATTTTCGTCACTTTACCAAGCAAGTTTGCTCCAGTTACTGTCCTAAAAGCCTCAATAAATCCATAATACATTCACTGTGAAATTAAAATCCTATTGCTTGCAAAAGTGTTATGGTTCAGTGTTTGAGAGCCTGATCTTTGCAGAGCAGCACAAGGAACTTTGTGAAGTCAAGAAGTCTATTTCCCAGCTCAAAGGCAGAATCAATTATACTCCAGTTTTGCTGCAACTGATGAGCTCTATATCCTCAAATCCCAAATTTCGACCCTATTCAACTACTGAGTTAGCAATCATCAAGTTGACATTAGTGTCTAAGAGTTAAACAAATATTTAAACAAATGATTTAATTTGTAAGCATTAAAGCTCTTCTGATGATTGCTAAATCAATATTAAACAAGCTGGAAACATTCAAGCTCTACCCACCAGAGCTGCAGGTTAAAGTATCCTGTTGTAGCACACCAGTAGCCATAGATCTAAACTTATCCATTGTAATTAATAATTTTAAGACACAGTACATGATTTAGCTCAAGTATACATTTTTATTATCCTTCCAGACTCTCGATAGTGCAGAGATACACAGTTGTCTATTATTAAATAAAAGGTTAAACTCTTGGCCTTTTAGCTGTGTGTATCCATGGATGTTTGAAGAAGTGTGAACTAAATAGCCTGCTGAAATATTGCATTTCAAAAGACCAGAAAATGGGCAGAAGTGGTAAGAGTCCTTATTATATGTGAACTAGATGAGCACTCCAGCTGCATTCTGCTTTCAATTACTTTTGAATCATCCCTAATCTCTGGAACTAAAATGTGATTTAGGGAGGAAAACACAGCTTGAATTCTGCATTTAGGTAAGAGAGAGAAAAGTCAACAGATGGAAAAACAATGTCAAAAAGGCATTTTTAGACTAAGTATTACTGTTAGACTGAAGAGGGAGTGTTCTTCATGTCACAGGCTAAGATTATAAGATGTCTGCCTGAGCTTTTTCTTAATAACAATGTTGTGAACCCAGACTTTCTTAAAAATAGAAGTTTGTTCTTTTTTCAAGAAAACAATGAACTGTTTTGGAACAGATGTACAGAACTCAGTGAGATGACTCATCAGCCGTACTGAGTTACAGTGGCTTTATCTGTGAATGCGTATAGACAAAAAGCCACTCAAGAGAGTTCGTAAAAGAACAGCCGATCTACCGAGAGCTAATCACACTGGGCTATTCTTGGAGGAACACTGTGTTTGTACGTAATGCCAACAGTTACCAATTATTGCCTCTGCTTGGAAAAATGAATAGATCTGTGCAGTCATTTAATGGTGCTCTCTGCTAAGACTCTATTTAAAATACCGGAACCTGTAATTGTTTAACACTGGCCTGATCCAGCAACTGAGCACTCTGCAGTGTGAAGGCATATCTGCTTAACTTAAGCTCGTTTTCTCCACAGGAGACATCCAGTGCCCGGCATACTGATATATATTATAATAAGTCATTTGCATAAGGTTGCATTGAATTCAGGAAAATGGATTAAAAGCTACATTTTAATGCCAACTATTTGCATGATATCTGCCTTATGAAGAAATGATAGATACCCCATCAGATTTCTACTGATGTTAATAAATGACAACAACCTTAAATGTAAGGAATGGAGGGGTGAATCATACCCTTGTAACCAAAATAAACATTACGGTCTCCTTCCCTCTGACACACAAATCAAGAGCAATTTAGTGTATAAAGTTTTGTTCCACAAGTGAGTATTGGCTACATCAAAAAGAAAGAACAAAATGGAGCATCTTTACTAGTAAATCCATAACTTTATTTTCAAATCTAACAATTCCACTGTTAGCTAAAAGGTCTCCTTTGTGACAATTGTTGAAAAGTTGGTGCATCACATTAAACTCCTTCAAAGTCAACTGCAGTACTTGTACATTATGATGTGCCTTTTTTAACAGATGCAAAACAAATGATATGGATTTGACGGAGGACATATGGTAAAAGACAGGCAAAGAAATTTGTATGATTTATACATATAATTTTGAGGTAGCATATTTAAAATCTCATCCCATTAACATCCATTGCCCACCTAATTGGTGTAAGTAATTGACAGCTCTCATTAAGAAGAGACAAAACTAAAGGGAATTAAGGTCTTGATCTCGCAATTGGATTTCCATGAGCCGATGCCTTCATTGTGTAGAGCCTCTTTGGCATATGTGAGCTCGGTCTGGATACAAGAGTCCATCTGTGCAAACATGATTGTAAGATCAGGGCCTAAGTGATACCATGGGAATTAGGCAGATTCTGTTATTTGGAGCAGATCTGCTCCAAAGTTACATAGCAAGTTAGAAGTAATCAATTGTCATGGAATAAATATATGAGTTTGTTCCTTGAATTTGGAAAATACTGCAAATGACCCACTCTCTGTTAATCCAAATCTGAATACAGAGGAGAAGATAGTTTTGCAAACTCATTCTTCACACTTTCTATGCCATTAGTAGGCCTTTTTAAATTATTATTGTTATTGAGAGATATTAAATGCTGTGTGGGGAGATAAATACCAAAATCCTGTTAACAATAATAAGATTTACTCATGGAACTCCCCACACACTTCTTTATAAATTTACCCCTCAAGCTTTAATCAAGCATTTGGGGAATAATTATTTTTCTTATTCATAGACAGTTTTAGGATCAAAGGTACTGTATCATACTTATACAAAATAAGTTCATTCCTAATTTATCCATGTCCAGCAGGACAGATGGTGTGGACCAAATTTACCCATGGACTAAACAGCTGTAAATCCCAGTTCTGTGACTAACTGGTGACTAGGCAATAGCACAAGTTACATATGGCAATAAATTAATAGGGAAATAAATGAAAGTGGTGTGCCAGAGAGAATATATAAGAAAGTAGTACCAAGAATGTACACAAGGAGAAGCTATAAAATGATCAAAGATAAAAGTACATTTCATCTGATTCCTGACAGAGTAACTGACTACACACACACCTGAAGCACTTCTGCCTTGACATGTTCCCTTTTAGGATCATCCCCTCCTTGTACTTGCTCATTTACTTTCATAGTATGAACAACTTCTATACTAAATAGATGTAAAATTCATTTTGCTATGCATTTTTTCCATACCTAACATACTGATGGAGATACAACTGTATTTAACCACAGATTCTAACATCTGGAATAATAGACTTTTGCTAGTTGGATCCAGAAGGCAGCTGAACTCATGAAGTTCGTGTTTTTGTACCTTCTGTCCTTACCGTAGCAATACTAGGCAAGGACAGCCTTCCCTGTTTCCTGCCCCGCAGCTGCAATTCTTGCACCCTTCCACAAGGCTTTTACTTGTCTTTCATGTACTTCACACATAACAGGAACCTCTACTTTGTGCTCACATCTTCATCTCATGAGCCCTACCTGTTTGACAGCCAGCCGGAGATGTGCAAGTATTGATTGGCAGGTGCCAATCATCATGATGCACATAACAACTGGGCAAGTGGTTCCTTTCCCCTGAAGCAGTTAGGTGTTATGTTCAGCTTGCCTCTTCCTCTCATAGGGCTTTACTTCAGGCCTGTCTCCTCTACCCAGCCCTTGTAGCACAGACAGATGACACAACCTCATTGGCATTGTTTCCTTTCCAAAATGATCAACGTGTTCCCTGAAACACTGCAAAACTGGGGGGGGGAATGTGGTCTCTGAAAGTGCTTTCAAAAAAACACTGATAAAGGTCATATTTTACTGCTGTGTAAGTTTCCTAGTCTTGTGTTAGAACAGGAGAAAGGAACCCCCAGAAAATAAATAGAGTGTGGAATTTCTATTGTCTATTCTGCAAAGTCACTTTGGAGTGGGTGGCTGGCTTAAAAAAAAAAAAAGGAAAAAACACTTTTCCAACACTATATGTGTAGGACATGAAGAACAATAGCCTGAATCATAAATATCTTCTTTGCAGCTGGGAGTGGGGAAGAGAGCTTATTGGCTGAGAAGAATGGAGTTTATTATATTGTGAGAAACATGCAAGAAAATCAGATTCTGAAGATCAGGATACTCACTGAAAGAACTCTATGAATAACTGCTTTGGGGTTTGCTGGCAGAACTGAAAAATAAAATGCTCATCTCAAGAATAACACATCTTGGTTTTCCTCGTAAAAAGACATGTTTCATTCTTGGTGAAATTAATGACCATTTCATATTAATTTTCTGTAAATCAAGCACTAAAACTTAAATGATGTTAGGTCCAGATAGTCCTATCTTTTTATCCTGTCTGAGTATTAATTATGTTGCAGATAACAATTGAGATAACTGTTATCTACACTGACATACATTAAAAAAACCTCGTAGGCAGATAGTAGTGCTATTAAATGTATACTAATAAAAGTATATATATATTATATATATATACTTTAGTGTATATATATATACTTTAGTGTATGTGTATATATATATATACTTTAGTATATATATTACTAAAGGAGTTAGCTTGCTGGGGAAAAGATGGAAAAAAATTCTAAATGCCAAAGGGAAAAAAAAATCAAAAGCAATGCTCTTCAAATCTTGGCTAGTAATTACTACTTATTCCAAGACAAATTGCTCGCAGGTTAAAGAAGAGAGGTCTTGATCCTTTACTGAATGGCACTGCTATTGTGAATTTGACTGAGAGAGTTACCATTATTTCTTCTAAATCAGAAGCCAGAAGTGCAAAACAGGACTTCTGACCTACCTGGCCCCATTTTAGTATTCAATTTAGCAGGTCAAACATAACAGTAAGAACTGTAACAAAAATATTTTGGTGTGGAATCAGATGTTTTCTCTTCTCTTATTTCCTTACTTATTCTTTTAAATTCTTGATAATAGAGGGAGCCCAGCAAACATGCTTGGAATATGAGAGAAATCCACAACAACATGAAAAGCCATAGCTGACAGAAGGTGAGTGCTCTTGGCTGAGCCTCCTCAAACTTCCCAAAGGGGAGAAAGATGCAGCAAAGCAAACAACTGGGAGGCCTCCTTCAATAAAGGTTTTTTGCATCCTGCACCTCAAAGTAACTGCCTCGTCTCCCCAGTATTTAGACTGTGCTTCCCTCATTTTTCAGAGGAAGCAATTGGGCAAGCCTGGGACTGGTGGGGCTGCTGGGGAACAAGTAGGGGGCTGCCAGGCTGCACATGGAGGCACGAGGGAAAAGCCTGCTCCAGTGTATTGGTGAGGATCAGCACAGGAGGCAGGGATGCAATACATAGCCAGATTAATTATGTGCTCCCATCTCTCCATTTTTTGAGCTCCCTTATCTGGGAAGTTTGTGTCGCACCACTTTCAACACAGCCCAGAAAACAGCATCACTGGGACACGAGGGAGGAGAGGAAGAGTTATTCAGGGATTCTTAAAATTTGTTGAGAATAAATATGAATAAATAAATCTTTCGTTTGTAACACACTGATTTTGGAATGCACTCTCTGAGTAAATATGTCTTTTAGTGTACACAAAGAGAAGTGTAGAGTTGAATGTATTGCATATGTTCCATTATATACAGACACACATGGATCAGGTTAGGAAAGCTAAATCCCTGATAGAATTAAATCTAGCCAAGGACATCAAGGGCAACAAGAAAAGCTTCTACAGGTACTTCAGTGATAAAAGGAAGATTAGGGAAAGTGTGGGCACTCTCTGGAAGGAAATGGGAGACCTGATTGCCTGCGATATGGAGAAGGATGAGGTACTCAATGACTTTTTTGCCATGGTCTTCACCAGCAAGTGCTCTAACCGCACTGCCCAAGTCGCAGGAGGCAAAGGTGGGGACTGGGAGAATGAGAAACCACCCACTGTAGGAGCAGACCAGGTTCAAGACCATCTAAGGAACCTGAAGGTGCACAAATCCTTGGGACCTGATGAGATTCATCCACGAGTCCTGAGGGCACTGGTGTATGAAGTTGTTAAGCCACTGTCCATCATATTTGAGAAGCTGTGGCAGTCCGGTGAAGTTTCTGCCGACTAGAAAAGGGGAAATATAATCCCAGTTTTTAAAAAGGGAAAAAAAGAAGACCTGGGGAACTACAAGCTGGTCAGTCTCATCTCTGTGTCCGGCAAGATCATAGCGCAGATCCTCCTGGAAACTATGTTAAGGCACATGGAGGTAATCAGTGACAGCCAACATGGCTTCACTAAAGGCAAATCATGTCTGACAAATTTGGTGGCCTTTTATGACAGAGTTACAATGTTGGTGGATAAGGGAAGAGCAATTGATACCATCTACCTGGAATTGTGCAAGGCATTTGACCCTATCCCTCACAACGTCCTTGCTTGTAAATTGGAGAGACATGGATTTGAAAGATGGACACCTTGGTGGATAAGGAATTGGCTGAATGGCCACACTCAAAGTGTTGCAGTCAATGGCTTGATGTCCAAGTGGAGACCAGTGACAAGTGGAGTTCCTCAGGGGTCGGTATTGGGACCAGCGCTGTTTAACATCTTTGTTGGGAGCATGGACAGTGGGATTGAGTGCACCCTCAGCAACTTTGCTGATGCCACCAAATTGTGTGGAGCGGTTGACATGCTGGAGGGAAAGAATGCCATCCAGAAGGACCTTGACAGACTTGAGAGTTGGGCCTGTAACACCTCATGAAGTTCAACAAGGCCAGGTGCAAGGTCCTGTACGTGGATTGGGGCAATCCCAAGTACAAATACAGTCTGGGCAGAGAATGGATTGAGAGCAGCTCTGAGGAGAAGGACTTGGGGGTGTTGGTTGATGGGAAGCTCAACATGAGCTGGCAATGTGTGCTTGCAGACCAGAAAGCCAGACTCATCCTGGGCTCCTTCAAAGGAAGGGTGGCCAGCAGGTCGAGGGAGGTGATTCTCCCCCTCTACTCAGCTCTCGTGTACTCTCCACCTGGAGTACTGCGTCCAGCTCTGGAGCCCACATTATAAGAAGGACATGGACCTGTCAGAGCAAGTCCAGAGGAGGGCCACGAAGATGATAAGAGGGCTGGAGCACCTCTCCTATGAAGACAGGCTAAGAAGGTTGGGGTTGTTCAGCCTTGAGAAGAAAAGGCTCCAGGGAGACCTTATAGCAGCCTTCCAGGGGGCCTACAGAAAAGGTGGGTGTGTAGTGATAGGATGAGGGGTAATGGTTTTAAACTGGACGAGGCTAGATTTATATTAGATATTAAGAAGAAATTCTTTACTGTGAGGGTGGTGAGACACTGGAACAGGCTGCCCAGAGAAGTTGTGGAGGCCCCATCCCTGGCAGTGTTCAAGGCCAGGTTGGATGGGGCTTTGAGCAACCTGGTCTAGTGGTAGGGGTCCCTGCCCATGGCAGGGTGATTGGAACTAGATGATCTTTATGGTCCCTTCCAACCCAAACCATTCTATGATTATAAGATTCTAGGATATGTTTACCTGTCTATAGCATGCACTCTTCCACTTCCTCTGTCTATGCATAGAATACAAAGATTAATATATATTTTTAATAAATTAACACTGGGCAGTTCTGACATTCCCCATAAGCTGCCAATACGAGCAAGGAAGTAACAGGTTCCAATCCAGGTCTTAACCCTGTCCTAATGCCCACATTTCATTTTTCAATGGTCAATATCACTACCGTAATATGCTTCAGTGATTAGGATATCCTAGAATGTTAGTGCAGGAATGTTATGTCCCAGGCAGAAAATGAGGAACCTGGCTTACCATGGCATTATAATTACAAAGGGGTTACACCAACATAAATCGAGAGTTATCATGCTGTGACTATATATATACATATTCCTATGACTTTCGAATGGGTTCAATCTGCAGGCATAAGCACATCTGTTAAATGACACAGCAATCCTGTTCTCTGCGAAAATAGAAAATGAGGGGAAAACCACAGACAAATATGTATAAGAAAACTTACTGGTTAACTGTATTCTCTCTAGTGTCTACATAAATCCATCTGCATTTTCTAATGAATATGGCATGATATTTGTCTTTCACACAGGAATGAGGCAAGACATAACTTTAATAGTGTTTGCAAAGTACTGTATAAGTGCAAATGATTGATAAAGCCAGTGAGTGGCAAAGAGCCAAAGAATATTTAGACTGGGAAGTGCTTAATCCAGGGGCCTTTAGGGAAAACGCTTCTCTTCCAGCTTTTTCATAATTCACAAATCTGGAATTGGTGAGCAAAAGTAGCTTTTTACATATTCTTAGATATTGAGAAAATCGAAGACTTTAGCAGCAAACAGTTGATCCGTTTTCCTATCAAGTGAGCTATAAAAAGAAGATAGACACATGATCAGTAACTATTACGCAGCAAATTCACTGGATTTTTCCCTCTTGCTATTAATTGATGATTTCTTTGACTAGGTTTGTGGGATTGTATTATGTAATGACACTTAAAATTATTACAACAGTTCTATCACTTCTAGAATGTCTCAAAACAAGAAATTCCTGGTTAATAGAAGACATATATCCAGCATGAGATAAGTTAAGAGGGCATTTCTTAAAAGGAGATAACAGAGAAAAATTGGTATAAATAAATATAACTCTATTTGATCCAATAACATCTTTAGAATTCAAGGGGCTTAAAAATTGTTTAACATACTTTAAAGTCACAGCAGCAGATTCTCTCAAAGGGTTTGTGTTCAGAAAGTTCTAACTGTGTAAACTTTATCACCCACACAATATTCCGTTGGCTTTCAGGAAACTGCAGTTTCACCATGGAAGATACTTTTTGCCTTTTGTGTTTCACATCATTTTGTTTACATACAGCTTTCACTCCAGGGATCACTAAACAGGGGTTCTTTTCAAAGCATGATTGGGACTTAATCCACTAACTTTGTCTTGGTGGTATAGCTTGCCATCTACTTTGCAACTCTGCTGGAAAGGTACTTACTGAATAAAATCATCTATACCTGATTAAGCAGTTTTCCACAAAATCCCAAGGAAGTTTTCCACAAGGCAAACTTGCAAGCTGGGACAGGGGAGGAATGGAGAAGAGGAGTTAATTTTTTCTTGGCAGGACAGAAAATACATGTTAACATGTCCACATTTCCATCTATCATGGCAAAAATGCACTCTTTACTGCCTACTATTGTGCATATTCTTTGCTGCCATCACTGAAAGAGTAATTTTTACCAGTAGTTAAATCAAGACTAGTCTGCAGTTCTTCCACAGTAGAGGATTTTGGTGGGACACAAAGATGCCATGAGACGAGCGCTCACCTAGAATGCAGAAGACTCAAAGATTAAATTACTTCCCCATCATCTCCACAGAAAAATTGAAGCAGGAGGTTTTTCTCCCCAGGTAAGTGCTTTGACTACTACTGGAGTGTGGTGACATCTCTCTTCCCAGGAAAACCTAATAACTAGTCAGTCCCTAAATGAGATGGGACAGTGCCAACTTAACATTTTAGGAGACTGACTTTACAGGCTGGTGCTCACAGCACAGGGATGTAGGAAATGCACTTTCACTTCCTCATTCCACTGGCTTTAAAAGGTCTGGGATTTGTCCAATGTGGGACAAAACCAAACCCGGAAATCTTTATATGAATCGGCAAAGATGAATTCTTGTTTTCTGGCCAGCCTTAAATACCACACACAGTAGTATCTGATGTCGTATTTAATCTAACGTCCCCGTTAGGAAAGATCTCTTGTGTCTTATATACAATTCAACAGTGAAAGCTTAATAGCTAACCACTTGCTTATGACAACCACCATGAAAGAACCCTTAAAGCCTGGAAAATGAAGAGCTTTTTTGCTTTTGGTCTGAGATTCAGATTTTATCTAAAAGATGAAAATCACAACAAAATGGTTTGTTTCAGTTTTAATAACAATAATAATAACAATAACAATAATAATAATAAGACAACATTACTAATTACTATTAGCAACCCCCATTAGTAACTTGGAGATGACAAGAAGAAAGGAAAGAACCATAAATCTTAATGTTTTAGGGAACAGATTAATTCAACATAAAGTAAGAGAAGAGTATGAAACAGTTGAAGACGTGAGTAGCATCTTCAAATGAAGAGCCATTACAAGAGGAAACACTATTAAGAATATATTTGAAGATTAGAGGAGTCTGAAGATTATAGGGGTTAGGTTGCATCTTTGCCAGGATTATTGTATTCAGACTGTATGTGTACAAGGAGCCTGCAAAGATAACAAAAGAAGGAAAGAAGTTTCTACAAAGCTCCAACTGTATGGATCCTTGGCCTCAATGGCAGCTGATCAAATATCTGTAGGATGTTAATCGAACTTTTCCATGGCTTTCAAGCTGATAATTTAGCATAGGCAACGCTCCTGTTCAAACAGAAATTTTGTCATATGTTAAGCCTATTAGTAATGATTGTCAATCACACTGCCAACTTCTTTCAGTTAAACGCATTCCAAGGACTTTAAATACACTTAAGACTCATGTTATCCCAAGGGCTATTTTAATCTAGCATCTAAATAGGACCTTTAGTATTATAGATATAGGTGCCAGCAACATGTCCGTTTGTTGTGGGTTTAGGAAAGGGCAAGAGCACAGTAGCCTACAGCTGTCAAGACCTTTCTGAAGTGTGCAGTGGAAGCACGCCACCACACACAAATTGCTGGTTACCTTCACCAGACAACAGAAACTATTTTAGAAGTAGACGGGGTTGGGTTTTTCCTCTCTCTCCCGAATTCCAAGCTTGCTGGGAATGTCTCTGTGCAAAGTGACTATTATTCATCAAAGTACACAGTGAGCAGAACAGCTCAGAAGTGATTGCACAACATAGTCTATATTTCCAAAGTGGACACAGGCGCTCCTTATATAAATCACAGTTGCAGCAGTGACAGGAAAAATATACAGAAGCATAAACTGTATTGTTAAAGGTTTTAGTAAATCATCAGAGCCTTGAAGTTGCTTGGGGATTTTAGCTCAGTGCTCTTAATGGCTGCTGACTCTCCTCTAATCAGATAAAAATCACAGGGCAAATTCGGTAACTGAATGCTTGTGGGCAGGTTCTACTTGGGCCAATTACACACATATTCGTGCTTTCGAGGGAAGGTTTTGTCTCCAAAGGAGCTGCCAAAATCAATGTGATTCTCCTGCTGGATTGCTGGAAATCCTTGTGCGACTTCAGCAACAGAAATTACAATTCTGGGAAAGTAATTTAAAATGCTGTTCCAACATGATTTTTTAGAGCAAAAACCTCTAACTCCACTTCCAACTACATGGCACTCAGACACAAATAGAAAAGAATAATTCCTGAACAACAGCTCCAGTCTTACTCTACCAGACTCAGATGGATCAGCTAATAATATGGAGAATATGATGGTGTTTTCCCTATTCTTGCACACACACAAAAAAAACAAACAAAAAAAAAACACCAAAAAAACCCAAACAAAAAAACCCTCAAAACAACCAACAAATCCAGATCTCAAAAAAATACAGCAAGGTTCAGAATGGCACTTGCAGAATATACAGTAAGAACAACACACATTTGAAGAATTACAAATTTAAATAACCTGGTGATTGGTGAAGGGTTTACTTTTTGAGACCCTTGTTTCTTTTATGTATCAGACATGAGAACAAAAATGGGATTGCTGCCCACTCATAGCCCTATCTCTCACAGCATAAGTAGTAGAAGTCAGTTTTGGTTGCTTTGGAAGCGCTAAGGTTCTGGATGAGATTTGGCTATTGTTGGCACCTTTGCATATGGTCAGGTTGGACTCATGGGACACTTCCTTCAACTTTGTAAGGTGTAATGAAGCAGATCGCTCCCCGTTTTCTCACAAGAGACACTATCTCCAAAAGATATGTTGCCTTATGCTATCGCTCACTAGCTAGAAGTCTTTGCCCACCCAGTGAGGCAGATTGACATCCTAGAAAGCTTTATGTAAAGGATTAAGTTCTTCAAGCTTCATTAATGTTCAGTATATACTGTACTGCTGGAGTTCACCAATGTCACCATGGGTTGGAGTTTTTATATGAGCTGTGTTAGACACCAAGACAGAATTGTTTTCCATGTAATCTTCAGGGAGTCCTTCAGAAAAGTGGAAACAATGAATCTGAAGATTCATTTCAGTGCCAGCTAGCAGGAATCTTAAAGATTGTTCTGTGTTACACATATTGCATTGCACAGCTGTTTTCAAAGCTAAAAATGTGCCCATGAATAATGTCCTCCAAAGCAGTTTTCTTTATAAAATGTAGAAATGCATTCCAAATGGGTTGGTAAAAAAAAATATGTGCTGTGTATATTGAAATGGGGAAAACCTATCTGCTAAAAACAGACTAATAAGTTTTGACTAGGCTATTTTATAAGTCCATCTTCAGCATGCAGCAACTGTGTAACTGCTTTAAGACACCAAAAAGAAAGGAAGTGCGCTGCTGTTGTTTAATCATGACAGTACTATCTGGTCACAGCCTTAAGAAAAAGCCCTCAATAATTTAACTAGGCTACTAACAAATAGAACTTTATTCTCAAATACTGTTAAAATTTAATAGAAAATAATTCCTAATATTGGGCAAAAAAAGCTTTACTGTGAAAACATACAAAAGAGCTACAATTCTCCAAGCATGGTTATCCAAAAAGACTACAGAATGATTCTTACTTCACTACTGAATAGTGAAGCTTTTTCTTCTGCATAAATACTTTCTTACTTTCACAGTTTCTTTCACACTTACTGGCCTATGGACATGGTCTCCACAGAGCTCTACTCACAGGTCGCAGCATTTGCAGACAATATCCAGCTATGCAACTGATTCATTGCATAAAACAACAGAGAACAAAACAAAACTATGGAAAAGGAAAAACCTTCACAGTCTGTATTACTTGCAAGTGATTCTTTGAATCCATATGTTATTTGTGACCTGCAGATCTGTGACATTTACAAACTCATTAACTACGCCTCTCTCTCCCTGTCTCTCCCCACACCCACACTCCCACTGCCCCAATCTGCTTTAAATCTCCCTTAGACAATTCCCAGGAGAGTCCCATCACGTACCTCAGGTTTACGCTGCACAGCAACCTCTTCTTCCCAGCGTGCGCCTGCCTGCCTGAACGGACTCAGGGCCATTACATTTTGGCCTTCCTGCAGCCACAGGTGTACCTTCTGGATTCCATCCTCAGAGTCGAAGCCAAACCAAGAATGACACACATTTGATTTTCTGTCTTTTTACATGTAAAATGGTAGATTTCTTTCTTGACGCAGAATTAGGACTCAATTCCAAGACTGTGTGTATTTGTGAAGTCTGCTAGGTCTAGATCATGTTCAAGGTTTAATGATAATTTTGAATTATAGATGAGTTTCTATGCTGTGTTGGTCTTGTCAGTTTTACAACTCTAAGGTTACCTCGGAGGAGAGAAATGGTGGTTAGCACACACAGCATAATATATTTTCTACAAGAAAAGCACATAAACATTTGGTTTTTCTTTTTCTTCTGTCACACAAACTTACAATTGCCTTGTATTTCTGGCTGATATCTTGGAATAAAGTTAGATAATGAAGATTTTCTGAAGTGTGTCATCAGTCTCAGTGCCACTGGTACTGTTATGCAGGGCTGCTAGAAAGAGTTTTATGAGGTGAGAGGGAGAATAAAGCCTTTGCAGAAAGCGTGTATATATCTGTCCTTCTCCTATAGGATCTTACCTATTTTGATGAGCTGGGTAGGCTGAATGACTCCTATAAATAGATAGCTTGCCAAAAACTGTGCTTCTATTATTAGCTATTAGCTAGATGACAACTAATCAGCATTCACTTTTCTAATTGCACTGCATCTGGGTTCTTCTGAGTCCTCTGTAATTGTGTCTTTCAGGAGAGGAAAAATGGGAAAGGAAAGCTCTGCCAGTCTTATTTGCGCATCTTTGCCAAAATTATGATTTAATAGCAATAAAATTTTCAACAGCGAGGCAATTTTTCCCTGTTTTTATCCCAAAGTCATATCAAGTGAACCTGAATCAATGATAAATGTCTACATTAAAACCATCATTGCTAATAGTATTCTATATCATTCGTCTTTTGTTCAGTGTGACCAAATTACAATCAGCACATGACTATAGCTACTTGTGATTAATGATGGTTTTACTTAGTAACTGACAGTGAAGCTTCTGGGAGGAAAATGGTAATATATTTCAAAATTTCAAGCTATAAATTTTGGGAAAAAATAGCTCTATTTTCAAAGCTGTAGTTAACATGTCTGCTGCTGTTTTTACCACTGTCAGACTGAAGGGCTTAAAGTTGCTCAAATTTTGAAAGGATTATTCCTCTCATCTCAGGGTGGAAGTTTTGGCTTAGGAGTTCTTAAATCCTTTAGAAACTATACACAATATTTCAAAAGAACTAGAGAGTATGCAGGGAAGAGTGTTGCAATTGCTCAGAAAAAAAAAAAATTAATGACCTGGAATAAAGCCTCTCTGAGAGCATGGTATATTAAAAAATTATAGATAACCTTTATGAATGAATTAGAGAGTAGACTTTGTGAAACACTGGAGGAAAGCTGTAAAAGCTTTCACTTGGCAGAGGCTGATCTCGATAAGGTCAGAAGTGGCTAAAAACCATTTTTACCATCTGATGGCCACTCAGCAGCTTTAGGCTGGTGTTTCTTAGTTCACATCAAAACAAGCACTCCTGCTGACAATCTCAAGAGTCTGAACAAGCAGAGAGACTTCCTAAGCCTCCTGCCCACCATTATCCTGATACAGAACAGCTGGGCAATATATGAAAGACCTCTGTTGCCATTGCCAAAATTATTATGAGCCTGAGAAACCCCTGTTTTTTGAAGCATTAGTCTGTAAATTGCACCAACCCTATAGTTATTCAAAATTGAGAATGACGTAAAAAAAGGTATGTGTTTTAGGTGGGACTTTCTATAGCATTTATCAAAGACTGACCGTTACTTTCTACTCCTTGAAGTCAAGAGCAAAATTCACCTGTGCCTCGCTGGGAGCAAAGTTCTTCTGACTCAGAACTTTATGAAAAGCCTTTATGAAGAACCTTATGAAAATTTTGAAGGCCAAACCCTGGCACTAAGTGAAGTCACTAGCAAAACTCCGATGGGCTTCAGCCAGTCTAGCATTGTACCCTAAATCCCCCCATGCGAGAAAAGAAAGCTTACCTTTTTTTTTCCATCTTATTCACAGACAAACTTCAGAATACAAGCAGAGCACGGAGAACTGCATATTAGCTGCCTCTGTGGTCTTTTCCCCAAACAATTTTTCTGTCTCCATTTTCTCTTACGTTAATTTGGGATAATTAAATTTACCCTGATTCACGTAACTGCATTAACCATCTTATGTTCACAGTATCAGTATGCAACCTAAATATGTGACTATCCATACTGAGTTTTCTTTTCCTATGCATCAGTTATCTAAATATATACAAAGGTGTATTCTTATGTCTTTATATATATATATATACACACACACATTTTGAATAATGAAACTTGAAAATATAAATACATTTTCCATTTCTGAGCAAGTGAAGAAAATATCATTATCCACTGGAATTTCACAGAATTTGGCCTTTCTTTCAAAGTTCTCTTAAAGAGTCAATAAAAAAATCAATAAATAAGCTAAAGAAGTATCACTTTCAATTTGTGGCACTTTGCTTACCTTTAAATTGTACTGGGAGGTTGCCTGATATCAGCTTTTACATGAATGCTATGAGTAATAGCTAACTAAAGAAACACAGTTTCTAAAAACAATTCATCAGCTGATCTTTTAAAATTAATTCCTATGTGACTAGAAATGACATCTAGGAGTTCTGGGAGACTGTTGAAGACTACAGAAGAAATTTTGGTTCTCTTTTCCTTTTGTTTTAACTAATAAGAAGTAATTTAAAATGTTTTTCTAACAGTAAAGTCACTTGGGATCTGTGCACCGATCCAGCAACATTTTGCGTGTGGATGGTCACAGTTGTTCTACCCCCACTAAGGTTCATTATTAAGCTTGTATAGGAGAAGTTGGATTGCCTGTGTTTAATGCACTTGAGTCACCACCAATGCTGGTGCAGATCACAGCACAGCTTAGTTTTTCAAATCTCAGAAGGAGTTTAAAGCTGCAGAAATGCAATGCCGTACAAATTGATAACACATTTCTTGTAAGCTGAGCAGATTGGATCTGCAGACTATTGAAACACATTTGTATTACAAAACCCTTCAGAGTAAAATTACTTCAGTTAATTCTGCTTCCTTTAAAAATTAAAGGCATCTTTACCCTACATTGCTCCTAGTTCCAAAACTGTCACACAGTAAAACACATGTGAAAACATTGTTAAATATAGATAATATTTTGGTAGTAGAACTACTTACATAAGGATCACTTTATTTTTAGTTTATAAATTCATTTATTCTTACTGTAATTTTGATGAGATAAAAATCAACAATGTAAGTCAGTACATAAAAATGTAAAGACGTTGCCTGCAACTATTTGTATGGAGATAACAAATACTTTGTGATATTCAGACCTCATTGCAAATCCATAGAAAATGACCTTTGCAATGATTTACAGGAATTTAAATCTCCAAATGAAATAAGTGAAATTTACACCTAATTACTTATTCCGAATCTCCCATTAAAAGTGCTGCATGAAAGAGAATAATCATATACGAAAAAGCACATTCTGTTCTCCTGATGCAGCTATTCACGATGATTGTGTTTCACCTTTTGTAGCAATGACATAGCAGAGCATCTTAAGAGGTAAAGCTTTTTCTCCAGGATTAGTTAACGAGTAAACTCCGTGGTGGTTAGGCCAGAAACTGAATTTAGCACATCTGAAAAATTCTACCAGCTGCATTTTAACACCTTCAGACACATAATACACTTCATTTCTGTGAGCATTTTTCTTCTCCCAATTAACCTGGTTGGATCTTAATCACATAGTTTGTCAAGATCAGTCTCACGTTTCAGTTTACTGGTATATTTATTCTCTCACTTTTTATACCTTGTATATTAGAATAAAAATAAATTATAATAATAGTGTTATCTTATTAGGTAATTATGCAATGATCATTGTTGGTTAATATATTATAATGTCAGTTAAATGGTCTATCACAATATAGTGTGCTACAATTTGGTAAGTTTTTACTTTCAGATTAGTTTTAAAGCAAAGAAGTTATCATTGTATGGAGGAGAACGGATTATATCAGTGAGATGTTGTAAAAAAACCAAAGCCAAAACAACAGGTTATAGTCTGATAAGGAAAAGGAAAGCAATATAAATAACTTGTGTCTGCATTGCTTCAATAGTTTAGTTGCGATGAAGCCTGAAAAACATCATAAGACGGTAGCGATTATCTAGTGTTTGGGGACTTTTCTTCCAAAATACTGGATTCTTCATGTTTTCTTTTATTTTGTGTTTTTCTTACCAAAACTGAGGCAGAAACATTACCTTCACAACTCCATCTGGAGTTGCTCTGCCAATAAGGATTGAACATTAAAGATCATGAATTGAAATCAATGTTAATGAATTGCTATCCCTTTACTATGCTATTTTTTTTATTATAATTTTTATTGTTGTCAGATCTGTTACAAGGTCCAGACCTTTCATATATTCTCCTAAAAACTGTCTTCAAAACACTCATTACTTATAACTGTAGGTGGAATATCAAAATTTTTGCTGTAAGGTGAGTTATTCATCTAACCTGGGATCTTATGCTGTATCAGGCCTTTCGGGCTCAGCTTCCCCAATACCAGCCCTGAGGTGAGCTGGTTTACTACTTTCAATTGAGAAAAGATACATTCTTGTGACTAACTATCAACACCTTGCACCAAGATAATAAACTGCAAAGTGCTGCCACATGCATGCAAAAAAATTACAGCTGATCTCAATTTACTGAGTCCTCATTCACGGAAGAAGATGCACAAAATGTATATCTCCTAAGTGCCAGTCTTGTAAAGCATTAAAGAAATTTAATTTTAAGTATGTAAGTATTCCCACTGAAGCCAATGGAGGTCGCTTAATTCAACATCACTATTGCGTGTTAAATGACAGATAAGCAAGGACGCCAGTTTGGAGAAAGAGAAAAAAAAATGGCATCTATTTAAGCATTACGCATCTGAGGTCTACTTAATAAAAATGAGTTACAGAGCAGCTTAACCATCTTCCTCCACTGGGACAGAGACTGGGAGAGAGAGACAAAGTACAATGTGGAATATTTATGTTTAGAAACTGTCACCTCAGCAGCAAAAAGACTCTGCTCTTCTGCAAGAGGAAATTTAGCAGATAAAAAATAGTAGTTTTCACATCAATCTAAAAGAGCAAGAACTTTGGATTTTTAAAATTATTTTATGTATAAAGACTATTTTTATCCCTAAACAACTTTTAATTTCTTCATATTTCCTCTCAGAATGTTCCTATATTGGCCCCTTAATAATAATAACATTCTTGATAGCTTATGACTGTTTGGTTTCGTTAGTATAAAAGCCTTAATTCCAGATAAAAATTTTGGCCTGGGGCTTCTCACTTATCTGATACTGATTTTCCCTTTGCTTCATTACGCTTTCTTTCCTGTTCTAACTTCCTGTATTCCCAGAAAGCTGCCCATGGCATTGAAAGTTTACAGTTTGGATTTTGTATAGATTTGTACTTGTTAATATTTTATTCATTGATTTTCAAGGCTTATGGCAAAAAAAAAAATTACCTTCTTTTAGTGCTTTCGTGTGTAACCTGCTCTAGAGGCTAACATAGAATCATCAAAGAATCATAGAATCATCTAAATTGGAAGAGATCTTTAAGATCATTGAGTCTAACCATAAACCTAACACTGCCAAAACCACCACTAAACCATGTCCCTCACCACCATGTCTACCTGTCTTTTAAATACCTCCAGGGATGGTGATTCCACCACTTCCCTGGACAGCCTGTTCCAATGTTTGACAACCCTTTTGGTGAAGAAATTTTTTGTAATATCCATCCTAAATCTCCCCTGGCGCAACTTGAGGCCATTTCCTCTCATCATATCACTTTTTACCTGGGAGAAGAGACCAACCCCCACCTCGCTACAACCTCCTTTCAGGTAGTTGTAGAAAGTGAGATATCAGACCACGATGTGATATGGAGCTGAGTCCCTGAAAGGTTGTAAAAGGCTCCAGAAACTTGCAGAGGTGTTCTACCTTGCACCTGGAGTGCCCTGTACTCCAGCATAGCATTATTTCAAATGAACAGCTTTCAACACCTTTTTTACCTGGAAATTAAAAAGAGTAACAGTGATGACTGAGGTCCAGAAGTTAATCTTAAACAATTACATTAAAAATTTTTTATTTAGTTACAGAAATTTGGACACTATGGACAGTTTGACTTCCCAGTGGTGCACCTGGAGGACTGGGAGCTCTCCTTGCAGAAGAGGTTGATGCCACTGGACTAGAGTCTCTTTTGCCCCTGCCAACAGCCCTCCTAAAGGATCATTATTCCATAAACTACAAAATATAAGGAAATTAAAGAAAATATTACGGAAATCTTGAATTTTCCCTATTGCTTTGTGGTATTGGAGTGTCATCTGGGGGAGGAATAGATATCAAAATATACTGAAAAGAACAAAATATTGCTCTATGTAAAAAGACTGAATAATCTGAAAATGCTAGAAGACATAGGGAAAAAATATGAAGAAACTGTTCCAAAGCTGTAATGTGTTCTCCTTACTACGTTTATTACACTTACACCTTGTCTTTACACAAATGCCAATATTTGCATGGGAAATATAATGTTTGTCATATATCTTTGCCAAATGAATGTAAAATCTAAACAAACTTGAAACTTCAAGGTGGAATTTTACTCATGGATAACCGAAGTGAGAATTAAATCCTAATAGTTCATTAAAAGTGAAGCCATTAATCAAACCCAATGAAATGAATAATTTCAACTGTCCAGTTGGCACTACAACTTCCCAATTCATTTCCAGGTCATCAGGCAATATATTTAACATCTCAGGCAGAAATGTGTGCAAGTAAAAGCAACACAATTACTCTAATACTTTCTAAATGTCTTAAGTTTCTGTTCCATAGCTTTTTTCTTTTTTTGCTTCCTATTTTTTTACTTTTAGTTTATTTCTGTGGTAGCCCAGACTACAGACATTTCTTTAATTACATGGGTTTGGGCTACTTTAGCTTCAGATGGATGTTGAAAACAGAAATGCTACTCACACAAAAAAAGTTCTCGGCCTTTGAAATCCCTTTGGTAGCAACACTTGTGTTTGGTTTTAGAAGATAGTGTGTGCAAATTATTCAAATGGAGAATTGAATGGTTGTTGCACCAACACTCACAGGGTATACCAAACTTTTCCATGGGGTAATGTTCATATGGGGAGTGAAATCTCTCATACAAGGTGGCTAGTCACTGTTAGGATGATGATAGGAATCTCCATTGCCAGGGTACTTGCAAGAGCATCTCCAGCGAGATTAGGAGCTGGAGCCCAGCTGGTCCACGGTCCTGCCTGACCACCTCAGTGGTCCATTTCTAATCCATATCTAATGATTCTCCTAAATCACATGCAAAACATTGCCTAGTTGTCTTAACTATACAGAAAAGATTGTCCTATGTGACCATTACTGCATCTGCAGGAACAGTTTATAGTATTTCAGATTACCTGTGTGCGGTTTGGTTGGTTCTGTAGCAGGGAATGACAGGGGAGAACCCGCTATAGCCAGATTATTCACCCAGGGAGTTAATCAACACGACTTAAGCATAAAGGTTGTGCCATTCAGTTGGTTTGGGGGCAGCAGGAGCTGCCTGGAGGAATCTCCAGGACTGTCTGAAATTCCCACCTAGAGAGTTCTTGTAACAGGAAGTCAAATGCTTTAATGTGAAGCTGGCTACCAGTGCAGTCCATCACCTTGTTTCAAGTCAGCCCATTGTCTCAACTGACAAAGTCTTAACTGGGGAGTTCCTGGATCAACATGCAATTGCTAAGTGTCCTGGATACACACATGCGCACACACATGACCCGGATGCTCATCTACATTACAGTTGTAACAAGATAAATTTTAATTTCATCCTTACATTGCCATTATAACTTACATTCTCTGTATCTTGTCTCATGGGTCAAATGCTGCAAAAGTATCTTTGCAGTATCACCTAGTTAAAAAAATAGTAGTACGTGTGGTCACCATTGGAAAGCTTCATACATATGTTCAAGAAACTGACATCTTGGTTTCAAAAGCCTGCAGAAAAGGGAATTTATGAACAGTTGGGAAGTGTAACAATATTGGTAAGACTAAGGGTGTATGTAGTCTGGACTGTCAGGTATGAAAACAAGAAATATGCAAATGTGAGAAAAACAGTGACTAAAGAAGTGAATACATAAAATTGTAAAGACTTCACGATAATCTATTTACTGAAATAAGAAGTTATTTATTTATTATCTTTAACAGCAAGAAGTGAGTGAATATCCAAGCACACTCAGTATAATTTGCAAATGGAAAGAGACTTTAGATGTTCATACACTGTAACGTAAGTAGCTAACTCTGCATGTGTCATGTGAAGGTTTTCTCATTCGCACCAGTTGAGGAAGAAACGAATCAAGTGACAAATTCTCAGTCAGTGGTAGCGCCATTTCTAACAAGAATCCTCAGTCTGTGCTTCTTCCCCATCTCGGGAGCAATTGAATGTAATCAGCTTTGTTCTTTCTCTCACTCAATCATTTGCCACCATCCAAGCTAAAAATGCAACATTCTTTCACAAGTCCTTGTATTTCAGTTTTCATTCCTTGGCAGATTCCATCTAATGGGCTCAGATTAATGATATTATTTCTGACAATGTTATTTTCTTGAAGCTACTCCAATGTCTGCCACAGCTCCCCAGGGAGTAACTCCTAGCTAGTTTGTGTTGCACCACGCACAGGTTCTCCCCACTACCAATCTTGCAAGACGTGCTTGCTACTACACCTCTTCAGCCTTCTAAGAGTATTTTCTGCACTACTTCTTTTTTTCCTATAAGACCAGATGGAGAAATATCTTTTTTATGAAGGTATGTCCTGCCTTTACACAGTCTTTCAGCCACTAGCATAACAAGCATAACAGCCACTGCATAACTAATTTTTCTGGTTATGGTACCATCTTATTTTATTTCTACCAGTATGATGTGTAGTTATGGTAGAGTAAGGGACAGGGACAGAGAAGAAAAGTAAATATTCTTACTGAGCTATGTCACCTAACTCAACTAGCTAATCCTGACTTCTTCTTAGACAGAAGGTCAGTACCAATATTTAGCTAAGTGAAACCCCCTTCCTCTTTGTCTAGAACAGTCCCAGCTAGGCACTGAAAAGAAAACTACAGTCTTTCAAACCCATCATCACTGTTACTGCTGTTATGGCAGCTCAAATAATATTTTTCTTTTTCAACTCCCATGGTTTCTCACACATGCAAACATGTAACTGTATATGTCATGACCTGAAAAACCCAGCCACATATTATAGTGGATCTTGAAAATATAAAAATAGCCCACATCTTATGTAATCTGTCCTTTTTGCAGTAAAGATCTTGAAGAGCCTGTTCAAATATTTGTCTGACCTCATCTAGTTCAAAAGCTAAAGAAACACCTAAAAGCCTCTGCAACAATGGTACGTAGTTAATGTATGTTAATTCTTGATCATTCATAGACAGATAATGAAGAGACAATCAAAAGATAACCCTGCCAGACTACTTTAGTGATCTCTGCCTGCCGATGTTGCCTTTTTATCTCACATTTCTACATCCTCCACTGGTAGTTTGCATCATCAGTCTCTGAGTGTTGACTTAAAAGTGACAAATAAAAACTTAAGTGTTACTGTATACATCCATCAGGGAAATTCCCTGAATTCTTACTGTTCAATATCTCCAACACCCACCCTTCAAAAAATTTACTTATGTGACAAAGAGGATGTAAACTTTGACATAGGCAGAAAATTTTCCTTATGATGTTAAAATAATTCTAACCTGCTTTGCTCTCAGCCTCGCTTCAAATGATCTAACCTATCTTCTTTGTTTTGCTGCAAAAACTCCAATTGAAATGATCTTATAACAAAATCCCAGATTAGAAAATTTTTAAATAAAGATAAATTCAGATGTAGAGACACCTAGTCTCTCAATTATGAGATTCCTAGGAACCTTAGTCTTATTTGTCTGGATCTGTTCATGACTGAAAAATACCTTTCTTTCACTATGGATCTGAAGATCATCTGAGCCAAGAGTCTTTATCTATTGACTGATTTACATACCCTAAGAGGAACCTGGAAAAGTTTCAATCATGGTGTAAATAAAATTTGTCACCTTGCTGCTTCTACTGCATACTTATCTTCAATTCTGACAATGCGGATTCTGATGGCTGCAGACGAAGAGCTAACACACAAGAAATATAGAGGTTTAAGACCCAACTGACTCTATCCAACAGGACACAGAAATTAATACACTATATAACATCACTAATTATTACAACTAGTAGGAAAAAAAAACAGTGAATAGAACATTTTCATTTTGCAACACAAGGTTTTGGAGGATTTGAAATTTTATCCTAGAAAATAAAGAAGCCAAAAATACAAGTGACTCAATTTGTGTAGTATTACACAATATCACATAACTTGGGAAACTCCTATAGAAATAATAAAATTGCTATTTTGAAAAATACAGTATGTATATTTCTGCCTTCCAAGGAACCAGTATCAAAGGTGATCCTTGTGTGATGCTGAGGTTACATCGTATGGTTCTTATTTACTTTATATTAGTCCTATCTGTGACCACCAGCTTGTCACATATATCCACACTTACAATTAATTTTATTTTTTTTAGCACCATTCAAATGTTCTGCCAACCTTAACATGGTTCCTGGTCTGACTTCCTTATTACATTATATTCATCCCAGGGTAGCTTCTAGAAGAACTCCAGTCTATAAAAATCACTATGTCAAACCTTTTGTGATTTTACCTTGTAGAAAGATAAATATTTTTTCTTTTCTTTTTTATATTAGTGGTTTGGTTTGGTTTGTTTTTTATTCAGGAAGGTGCCTGGTCTCTCAGCATGAATGGCAATATGAGAATTCCTAGCTATACCACATGAAACTCCACAGAGATTGTTCAGTGCAGTATGTATTATGACAAGAGTTTCCTGAATTACACCCATAAGACAATGTGCTAAAAAGGTTGTACAGATTACTGTTGGTTTTTGCGGATTTTTTTTTCCTTTTTTAATTACTAAATATATTGTGACTGTCTAACAAAAAAAGATTATTGCAATTCAGGTAGAATTCAAACACTAACCTTTTTCTGTTGCTTGCAAAAAAAAAAAAGGATTTTCACAGGAAAGAAAAATCAAACTTTTTCTTTGGAAATTATACACATAAAATCAATGGGAATCTTTTTCTATGAAAACCATCAAATTTTTAGAATCTGCATTTTTCTTACAAATTAATTCCACAGAAAATTCTACAATCAACATTTAAATCTCATTTTTATTGGCATCATTAGCCTTCAATTTTACTTTCCATTTTTTATGCCTTCAGCTTCCACTTATCACTATTTTCAGTAGAGAGGCATATCACATTTAGTAAGGTAAGCCTGAGCTGAAAATAATGGATATTGCACATCGATCCAACCTTGCAGTTTGTTAGTCAGAAGATTTAAAGGTACCAAGAGAGAAATGTAGAGCAGGACACACAATTGTTAAGTGGAAAGACATTGAGAGGGATGTACAGTGGAGGAGTCATGGAGCTCCTGAAAGTTATGGGAGGACAACGTAACAGTAAGAGGAACAAGAATCATGAGAATCATACTGAAAGTGAGATACTTGGTACGACCCAATATTGAAGGCTAAATCATGAAGAGAATGTGAGGAGACAGGAAATGTGATGCAGACAATGTTCATGTAGTCAGTGTTTCAGATAAAATATTTTCCTCCTGTAGATGACCCATAAAGATGTTTTAATTCTTTGTCTTTAAATTTTGTCTTAGCAGGAACCTTGTGTGTCACAGTGAGTAAATGTTATAAGGAGCAGATCAGAAAGCAAATAAGGCAAAGATCCCTACTGTTGCTTGCAGAGCAGTAATTCTACAAAGGATAACAAATCACAGGGTATAGAAAGCACCTTGGTGTACAAATTTTCTGTAAAACTCCAGAACTAATCTGCTAAAGATGTTTTAATAAAAAGTCAACTTTACATCGGTAAGTTGAGAAAAAGAGCCATAAAGAAGTAATACATTTTCATGTGGAGGTGCAAAAAAAGAAAAAAATTCCTTGTTGATGTGTTATCTTGAATCAACACTGTCTTTTTTATTATCTATGCGCAGACCCTAGCTCAAGAAGACCTGATTTCTATGGGGCAAAAAATCACAGCAAAAAGGCAAAATATCTTGGAAATATTTTGTTTGTTTGTTTGATTCTCAGTCAAAGGCAGTGTTCTCACCTGAATCTGAATTATTCTTCACCACACTTAGTTCTGTTTTATGGAAAGATTCTTCTCTTTGGCTCTTTTTACACGTTCTCACTCTTGCTCAGTTGCCTGTCAGCCATGCCAGATGTTCTGGTTTCATTCAACAAACCCCAGATATTTTCATTTTATTTTCTGGATATCTTTGGAGATAAGAACTTGTTAAAATCCCTGATGAATTTTTACATTTGTTATAACTTCATTCCATTTAACATCTAGAATTTTCCTTGGGCATTTTTCAAAGACATTTAGATGCGTGTCTACATCACTGCTGGATTTCAATCTTTCACATCCATATATCAAGGTGAAAATAATGTTTGAATGGAAGACTTGTATATGAACAGCATACTTTCAACAAAATTGGAACAAACAAGACCTCTTTGTATAGTTTGAAGATGGCAAAATTTAATATTTAGAACTCTGGTTACCAAAAAACTTTACAGAGAGAACAAACCAACGTACACAGTACCTAAAAAAAGCAGCTCTAGAGATTATTTTATAATGTACACAAAATCTCTCCTTAAAGAAAAAAAATAGGTTAGCAAGTAACTTTTTAATAAAGATGGGTGACAAATTTGCCCCCACAATGTACTTAAGTCATCCTTAATATTTTTTTATGAGTTTGTCAGTTCACAGAATCACGAAATCACAGAATTTTCAGAGTTGGAAGGGACCTCTAGAGATCATCTAGTCCAACTCCCCTGCTGACGCAGCAATGCCTAGAGCACATTACTCAGGACTGCATCCAGGCGGGTCTTGAAAATCTCCAGAGAAGGGGACTGCACAACCTCCCCAAGCAGCCTGTTCCAGTGCTCGGTCACCCTCACCGTAAAGAAGTTTGTTCTTATGTTTGAATGGAACTTCCTATGTTCCAACTTGTGCTTGTTGCCCCTCGTCCTGTCACTGGGAACCACTGAAAAGAGTCTGGCTCCATCCTCCTTCAACCCACCCTTTAGATACTTAGAAGCAAGAATAAGGTCTCCCCTCAGCCTTCTCTTCTCCAGGCTAAAGAGTCCCAGCTCTCTCAGCCTTTCCTCATAAGGGAGGTGCTCCAATCCCCCAATCATCTTTGTTGCCCTATGCTGGACTCTCTCCAGTAGTTCCCTGTCCTGCTTGAACTGGGGAGCCCAGAACTGGACGCAGTATTCCAGCTGTGGCCTCACCAGTGCCGAGTGGAGGGGGAGAATGACCTCCCTCGACCTACTGGCCACACTCTTCCCTATGCAGCCCAGGATTCCATTGGCCTTCCTGGCAACAACGGCACATTGCTGGCTCGTGGATAATTTACTGTCTACCAGGACCCCCAAATCCTTTTCCTCAGAACTGCTTTCCAGCAGGTCCACCCCTAGCCTATAGTGGTGCCTAGCGTTCTTCCTCCCCAGGTGCAGGACCCTACACTTGCTCTTGTTGAACCTCATGAGGTTCTTCTCTGCCCAGCACTCCAGCCTGTCCAGGTCACACTGGATGGCAGCGTGGCCCTCTGGAGTGTCAGCCACCCCTCCCAGTTTGGTATCATCAGTGAACTTGCTGAGGATACACTCTGTCCCCTCATCCAGGTCATTGATGAATATTTTGAACAAGATTGGACCAAGTATTGATCCCTGGGGGACACCACTGGTCACAGGCCTCCAACTTGACACTGCTCCATTAATCACAGCCCTCTGGGTTCTGTCACACAGCCAGCTCTCAATTCGCCTCACTGTCTCTTCATCTAGCCCACACTTCCTCAGCTTCCTAATGAGGATGTTATGGGAGACAGTGTCAAAAACCTTGCTGAAGTCAAGGTAGATGACATCTACTGCTTTCCCCTCATCCAGCCAACCAGTTATAACTTTATAGAAGGCTATCAGATTGGTCAAGCATGATTTACCCTTGGTAAATCCGTGTTGACCACTTCCAATAACTTTCTGTTCTTCAATGTGTTTGCAGATGACATCCAGAACAAGTCGCTCCATAACCTTCCCAGGGACAGAGGTGAGACTAACTGGCCTGTAGTTCCCTGGGTCCTCTTTCTTGCCCTTCTTGAAGATTAGAGCGATGTCGGCCTTCTTCCAGTTCTCGGGCACCTCTCCTGTTCCCCATGACCTTCCAAAGATGATGGAGAGTGGTCTAGCAATAACATCTGCCAGCTCTCTCAGCACTCACGGGTGCATCCCATCAGGGCCCATGGACTTATGGGTGTCCAGCTTGGCCAAGTGGTCTCTAACCCTGTCCTCCTCAACTAAGGGAAAATCTTCCTCTCTCCAGACCTTCCCCCTTGCCTCCAGGGTCTGGGATTCATGAGGGACAGCTTTAGCAGTGAAGACCGAAGAAAAGAAGGCATTCAGTAACTCTACCTTCTCTGTGTCTTCCACCACTAGGGTGCCCATCTCATTCATCAGTGGGCCTACATTCTCCCTAGTCTTCCTTTTTCTATTGATATACCAAAAGAACCTCTTCTTATTATCTTTAACCACAGTGGCCAAGCTGAGTTCTGCTTGGGCTTTGGCCCTTCTAATTTTCCCCCTACATAGCTTCACTACATCTTGGTATTCCTCGTAAGTTGCCAACCCCCTTTCCAAAGAATGTAAACTTTCCTTTTGTTCCTGCGGTCCAGCCAAAGCTTTCTATTTAGCCAGGCTGGTCTTCTTCCCCGTCAGCTCATTTTTCGGGACATGAGGATGGCCTTCTCCTGTGCTTTTAAGAGTTCCTGCTTAAAGTACGTCCAGCCTTCATGGGCACCTTTGCCCTTCAGTATTGTCTCCCAAGGGACACTCTCAATCATGCTCCTGAACAGGCTAAAGTCTGCCCTTTGGAAGTCCAAGGTGGCTGTTCTGCTGACTCCCCGCCTTGCTTCTCCGAGAATTGAAAACTTTACCATTTTGTGGTCACTCTGCCCAAGACGACCTCCAACCTTTACATCCCCCACAAGACCTTCTCTGTTAACAAGCAGTAGGTCCAGTAGGGTGCTTCCCCTAGTTGGCTCCCTCACCAGCTGTATTAGGAAGTTGTCTTCCACGCACTCCAGGAACCTCTGGGACTGTTCCCTCTCTGCTGTGTTATATTTCCAGCAGACATCTGGGAAGTTGAAGTCCCCCACAAGAACAAGGGCAAGCGATCGTGAGACCTCTGCCAGCTGCTTATAGCATATTTCATCAGTCTCTACATCCTGATTGGGGGGGTCTGTAACAAGCTCCCACCATGATGTCTGCCTTATTGGCCTTCCCCTTGATTCTTATCCATAAACACTCAACATTGTCATTCACATTGTTAAGTTCTAGGCATTCAAAGCTGCCCCTAACATAGAGGGCCACCCCACCACCTCTCCTTCCTTGCCTATCCCTTCTGAAAAGTTGGTAGCCATTGATCACAGCACTCCGGTTGTGTGAGTCTTCCCACCACATTTCTGTGATGGCAACTATATCATAGTTCCCTTGCTGTACAATGGCCTCCAGCTCCTCCTGTTTGTTCCCCATGCTGCGTGCATTGGTGTAGATGCACTTCAGCTGGGCTAATTGTCCTGCCACTTTTTTAGAGGGACAAGCCCTAATTCCCACCTGATCATGCACAGACACTTCTGTAGTTACCATCCTATCACTAGCCCTCATGTCTTTACTACCACATGGATCACCATCCCCCACCATCACTGAGACAGACTGCAAGACCTTGCTAACACTTTTACCCAGAAGCACTGGCATGCTGCTCCCAGCCTCCACTTTAGTAATCCTGGTTCCATCCCCATCCCCCTTCAAACCTAGTTTAAAGCCCTATGAATGAGCCCTGCTAATTCTTGTCCCAGGATCTTTCTTCCCCTTCAACTTAGGCTTTCTCCACCAGTTGCCAGCATGCCTGGTGACCTGTAGATCAACCCATGATCAAAGAAACCAAAGTTCTGCTGGTTACACCAGTCTTACAGCCAGGAGTTAATTTGCTGGCTCCTCCTGCTTATCCCCTCATCAATCCCTGCAACTGGTGGGATAGGGGAGAACACTGTTTGTGCTCCTGATCCCTTAACCAGCCGTCCCAGGGCCCTAAAGTCATTCTTCATTGCCCTTAGACTTCTGGTAGCTACCTCATCACCACCTACTTGAAATATCAGTAGTGGGTAGTAATCTGAGGGCTGAACCAGGGTAGGAAGTCTTCTCCATATGTCCTTAATCCTGGCCCCAGGGAAGCAGCTGACCTCCTGGTAAGATAGGTCAGGTCTACAAATGGGACCCTCTGTTCCCCTCAGAAGGGAGTCACCTACTACACTTACCCTTCTTTTTTTCTTAGTTGGGGAAGTCCTAAGGCGTGGGGGTGAGTGACTAGTCCTGGGCGACTCACTGGATGGATCATCCTCTCCATCCTCCTTCACCTGGCCCTCAGTTTCTAAAGCCTCATACCTATTATGCAAGGGCAATTGGGAAGGTGAGGGGGGCTGGGAGAGGTTTTGCTTGACTCTCCGAGGAAGGACCTGCCTCCACTCCCCCTTGTCCCTTAAGTCCCCTCCTTCTGCCTGGTGACAGGAGGGAAGGGGATCACCCACTTCTCATAGGGCCTCTTCCTGCTGCCTGTGCCTCAGGGTATGGCTCCAGTCATCTATTTCTCTTTCACATTCCCTAACGGTTCTTAAGCTTTCTACCTCCTCCCTCAGTTCAACCACCTGCCTGAGCAGATCGTTTATTTGATCGCACCGCACACAGACGGTTTCTCTGGCTCCCTCTGACACCAGTGCCAGGCTCAGGCATTCGCTGCAGCCAGAGACCTGCATGGCCACATGCTTGCGTGGGAGCACGGTTTGAGTTCCCACATTCTTTCTTGCAGTGGCTTTGGGCCGTCTAGTGGCCATGTTCTTCTCTTGAGCCGGGAGGTGACCAATCACTGCTCTCTGCTTCCTGCACGTCCCGAGCGCACCCCCCCGCATGCTGATGTTCCTCCACTTGCGCTCGCCAAGCTCGTGGCCGGCTTCGTCGCCAGGCTTGCAGTGATCGACCGTGCAAGATGCTGCACCCTGCTCACCCGCTCTCACCGTGATGACACCCACTGGCCACCACGCTCCGGGACCGCTCGTTTAGAACTGCTGCATGTGGTGTTGGCTCCGCCCCCTGCCGCGTCAGCAGCCCACCCTCGAGCTGCTGGTTCCGGCACGAGCTAGCTGCTTTTCCCGGCTTCGAAAAGCCCCAAAAAGAGCCCCTTGCCAGCCCTTTCCACCTCGATCCCCTTCCCCAGCGCAGGCTTACCTGCACTGGAGCTGGTCACCTCAGCAAATTAAGTTCTTTAATAAGTTTTCTTCCCATTTTTCTCAATAGAAGATTAGTTAGTGCAGTTACATAAGCATAAGGAGACCTAGATTCAGTTCCCTTTTCTATCTAAGGAACTTGCACCAATGGCTCCCCAGAAAACATACCTTAACTTTCAGCCTACAAGGTATTGTGAAAGGCAAGTTCCTCCTCATCAATCTCTTCCACTTTTCGTTAAATATCTAAATATTTCCTTAATCCTTCTTTAATGGATATTTGGTTGTTCAGTTGTTTTTAAAGTAGAACATAATCAACAGATAAAAATGAGATCCTTCTCTCCCAGAGTACCCAAAAATTTGGTGATTTAGCTCTTTTATAGGAAGTATTTATTGGATTTAGGTGCAGTTGGTCCTGCCTTAGGTTGAGAACACAGAAAAGAAGATCCTTCACCTTTCCACCCTTTTTTGATAAGTGTTCATTTCCACTCCAGGCAAAGGTACAGATTGAACCAAAGCCCCTGTAACCTTAGTGAATGACTCACTTACTGGACTGTGGTGAAATACCATGACTTATTTATGAATGAAACCCATAATTTTCATTTCTTTTCTTACAGCTTTCCAGAAAGGAAGTACTTTGGTTTTAAGTGAAATATTTCTTTGGACAGGAAATAAATCCTTACCTGACAAAATTTCCAATCTTTATTTTTATTTTTTTTTCATTTTCAGCATCAACTATCACCTACTGAAAAATTGACTATTTCTACTGCCCGGCCCCTAAATATAACAGAGGAAGATTTTTTAAACAAAAAAATAAAAATCTCTAACAGCTAGAAGCTAAAGCTTGACAGATCCAAAAGTGTCACAAATTCTTACTGGTGAACAGGATTAACTATGAACATGAACTGCCAAGGAGTTGTTTATCTGTTGATACCTACCTATTAGGATTGGATGCCACTCTGCAAGACATATCAGTTAAACATAACTTTGTACAGTCTAGGTAATACAGGAGACAAGAATACATGATCTAATGATCTCTTTGGCCTTATTATATGTAATGATATGTAATTGAGAAGATTTATTAGTCAGAATTGAGACATTTGTTCCCAAAACAGCCTTCTAAAATATTTTTATAGAAAAGAGATTTGTGCATATTTGAATTGTTTTCAGTCAGTAACAATCTCATTGAAACTCAGTTTGGTCCCAATGTCACTCCAGTCCTTTGAAACCAAAGAGCTTAATTGAAAACTCTCTTTTCTTTAGGCATCTTAAGACCATCTTACCATGTTCTCAACCCAGGCTGTTGGAAGAACAGGGGAACTGGTTCCAGTTCAAAGCCTCTTTGTGCCAAAGGCTACTTCTAAGCAGTCTCAGATTCAGTACATCTGTCTCAGAATATCCAGAAGTATTCCTCACATCATCTCAGTGTCAAACAATTTCTGTTTTGCTGCTTTGTAACATGTAAGTTACCAATAATTAGGTGACACAAAAGGACAATATATGATGTGTTTTTATAATAAATTATCTTTTCATAGTATAATCCAATTATAAGGTTATTTATCCAGCTATTTCCTCCAAACAGAACTCAATCTTCTGAGGGACTTTGATTGCTTGGAAAAATGTAATAAATTAATTATTTTGAAATTTGAAATATAGAATAGGATGGAATAGAAGCTCTCAGGTATTTCCATCCGTAGTGCTATGGCTTAACATTTCCTATGTAATACAGGGTAGTACACAAATGCAGCAAGTCTAATGCAGGAATGTTCATATATAGAAAAGACAAGTATAATTGTTCACTGTTTTGATTGTTCAGTTTTATTATTTTCAGTTTGCATACTCCTAGGTATTAGATTTTCAGCACAAAAATACTTAAGATTTATCTATATGTTAAGGCATTAGTATTTACTTCATTAATAGTAATGTTAACTTCTAGGTTCTCGATTTCAATGTTCTAGTTTCACTTCAAAGTTCTGAATATTTAGTCTTAATCTTAATACTTGTGAGCACCTCCCATATATTTGAATGTCTACATTAGGGACAGTCTAACACCAGTACTTACAGGAGGTGAGAATTTCACAGAGTTGTGGGGTGTTTTTTCTATTAGCACAAGATTTTTATTAGATTACATTTATATTGTACTGAAATAGGAGATCTATTTCTTCTCAGTATTTTGTACTTTGAAATTAAAGGCATAGAATAGCCAAATGCTAGCCTTGACTATTGGCTGCAATAATTACAATTATCTATTTCAATTTATGATGAAAACCTACAGAATTTTGCAAAGAGAAGAATGGCTTACAGATCACACAACAGTTTTGTTCTGTGTAATTAGTATATGCATGCACACACAAAACTTCTGTTTAGTTTAATATAAACACAGTTTATCTTCCTCAGAAATTCAGTCAAGCTCAGTTGGTATGATCATAGGAAACGTCCCTGAAATTGCAAGGAAAACAACAGGTTTATTTTCCTTTCCAAACCATTTTTACACTGTACAGCCATACCTTTACTTGTTCTGTTTTTTTTTCAAAGAGAAGAGCTGAAATGGGAGTGGACCTCTTTCTAAACTCCGTAATTTCAGCACAGACTTGACATCCTTTTAAAAACAAAATGTATATCCATGGAAATGTAATAGAATTTATATGTTTACATAATTGTCACTGCTGTGTTAAGAAACAGGCATTAGGAGTACTAGGTAATCTGCCATGCTACTGCCACCAAAATGCCAGCACTGTCAGGGTAGGTGATTTTCCAGGTGGGCTGTCCTCTCAATATATTTTTTCTGTTGTTCTAAACTAACTTCTTCTTGTCATCCCACCAGTTGTCAGTCATAGGTCTGAATTTTCTCTGGAGATGCTGTTCTCTTCTTCAAAGAAAAGGCAGTTCCTAGATCTCTGCCACTCTGTATAAGTAGTCTCAAAGAAGTGCCAGGCACCATCCTCAAGGACCATAAGCTGAAATCTAACGAGCTTGCTGAAGAGCATCTACAGCACTGCCATCTCCTCTGGGATGGTGGCTTAGTGCTGGGCCAGTCTCTCCTTTTCTCTCCTCCTTCAGCAGAGGTTGGCAGCACCTGCACAGAGCCAGAAGGAAGAAGCCCAAAGGATCCCCTCTGAGTACTTCACTGCTTTTGCTGTGTCCATGCTCATGACCCTTGCTGTCTCCTGCATGCAGTCACTTGCATGAGGAGCTGAGCAAGCGGGGGAAAGCATAACACTACTCGGGCAAGGTGACAAACATATATGCATGTTGCCAGCAGAAAAACTTTGTGTGTGATCTTCCAGGTCCTATGACTATACTCAAATAATCAACAAGACTATCATTTGATTTAGATTGTTTTATAAGAAATATTCAGTTCTCTTAAATGACCAAGGAATATGAACACTGTAAGTAGCAGTATTGTAATCTGTGCAGAGCAACCCTCACAAAAATCCTTCAGCTCAGGTCTAGAAAAATCACCTAAATGTATCACAGGTTGTTTCAACCTTTCCGCAGTTAATCAGCCCTTGGCTTCTTCATCTAATGTGCTAGCAAAGATATCTGGTATTGCCAGTGGGGCAATGATGTGACGATACTTGTCCAGGGGCATCTGGACAGACCCCGACCACTCGGTCAATATAGCTTTCTCCACTGCCACCAAGTACTAACAATTCTCATTTCCTGCTGACCTTGGCTGATTTCAAACTGCTAATGTAAAAGTGCATTTTACATGTATTTAATAGTCTTATGCCTAGTTCGGTCTACAATACAGCAACTTCCTTAAATAAACCAATATCTGATTTGCTGGGTTTTAATAAATAACAGGTATAAATGGTTACTATAAATAATAACACTGATTATCCTGTGTAATCAAACTCTTCACCTGCTGTGAGACGCACCACATTTATGCAGATCAGCTGTAGGCTTTTCATCCATGAAATTATAGAATGTATAATGTGATGGGCCATGATATATTTAGTGTACTGTAATTGCTTATTTATAAAAGAGCTATCAACAGCCCACTTTAAATAAATTCAGAAATCACCGTAGGGCATTTCAAAATGAATATTTTATATGACATTTCTAAAAGATTATGAGCATTTCTTTGAACAGTAAAATTAATGGCTGTTTTGCTGTTTAAAGTCATCCTGTGTAGATTCAGGATAATGGCATATAAACTGTAATTACTGTATTTGTGTTTTAATTAGGAATATAATCATCCACCTCTCTCATGCTGCAGTTTTCTGAAATTAATTTGGGGGGGGTGCAATTTAAAATGGTCTATTTATTAATAGAATGGTTATAAGAAAGTGAATGAATTAAGCAGTAAGATATATACCTGCAGCTCACTTCTAACTAAAGAAATTCTGTAGTCTCATCTTGCCTATTGCATTTTGAGACGTGCTCGTTGATCTTCACCCTTTTCTGTAAATAAGGTCTAATGACAACCGGATGTGTCAGCTTTCCCTGCTTCCTTGCATACATCACCAGTCTGCTGCACGTCTATCCAAAGATAACCAAGTTTTGTCTTGTAAGCAGTGATGCTACTCTTGGAAAGAGGAAGGGGTGAAAGGGGAGGAAACAGACTCTGTAACAGAGAAATCTAAAACTTACAAAACCTTTTCTGATGTGAAGGCCAGTTAGGCTTCTATTCGCTTTGACAGACTGAGACATTAATAGATAGATGGAAAAGCAATTTCATACTTTTAGTGACTGTCAACACTTATTCTGTATCTTCCAGAGTAGTGCTATCAATGAACATGTTGATCCGTGGAACAATATATCAAAATAGCCCTTCAGGGCCATCATTTTGTTTTTACCTGCCCCTGTGTTTATGTGATTTACAAATAAAGCTTAAAGGAAAGAAATGCCCAGAGCCTACAACAGCTGTGCTTTCTTTACCTGCAATTCAAAATTAAACTGATTATGTGTTCAGCTAACATGTTGTCAGGTGAATCTTAGTGTAATATAAAAATTTATATTTATGAAACTAGCCTTGATATTTCATAATAAAGAATTCCAAGTTTGGAAAACTAATGAAACCTGATTTCCTATGACTTTCATGGCTGGATCTTCTAGTGGCAAATTGGTGCTCCAATAAGATTTTCCATAGATGGGGTATTTATTGAGTCTCTCACAGTTGTGGATTCTCTGGTATCTAAGAAGGGATTAGTTCATGTGGCAGCATTTCCCTTAGAAGGGACATCTCATGTCTACTAAGTCACATATTTCAATGAAAGTGAGAGATATCACTGACAGTAAGATCCTACAGCCCATCTGTCAAATTTGTTTGAAATTGGCAGGTTTGGCTGAAACTGCGGATACAAAAGTTTCTAGGGGCAGAAAGAGACAGATAGGAATCACCAAACAACCTCTTATTTTCTCCAGCTAAAATAAGGTTTTTCATTAAATGTTGGCATTCTGTTTCCCTACTCAGCCTGAACCAATTTGTACAAAGCAGGGGAGGAATGGTAAATTACCAGAAACTTTTCAAACAAGGTCCAATTGAGGTTTGGCTCAAGAGCCCAGTAGAAGCATAAAGTGATTTTTATTTTACCAAAACTGGTTCATGTGTCCAACAAATTTTTATTCGTGACCTTTTCAGATGCTTTTCCTACCTGTGTTTACATGCTGTCTGTATTATTTCATTAATGCATGCAAAATGTATTTGTCTCCCTTCTAACATTAAACAGAATTACACCCTTACAGTACAGGCAAGAAACAACAGCTGAGATGTACAGGTGCCAGAAGGAAAGCTCTTTATTGGTGTGTCTTGAACCAATTTCCCATTGTTTCTGGCTTTACAGTGCAGAGAAATCTGCAGTCACTAGACCATCATGAATGATGTATATTTTCACAGTGAACTGGATCAAAGCTGCTTTGCACAGATGTTTCTGTAATTGTGATGCATTGGGGAAATTTACTCTTCAGTGGCCCACAAATACATATTTCCACCTGTGCAGTGATCTAGTAGGGAAGTTGGGCCTATAGCATAAAACATGTAGTTAAGATGGCTGGCACAACACCAACTAAAGATAATTTCTTATAATTGTCTGTGTATGTATTTCTGTAACCATATTCCTTTGTTTCTGCAACTGGTTTTCCATCTTTTCTTCCAGGGAAAAAGAAAACTATTGGCAGCCTAATGGAAAGTTTTTATTTAGTTATGTAAAAGAAAAGGGGAAAAAATGCATTTAAATCCATTATTTTATGAGTTTATTTATTTATTATTTATTTTATCTTGAGAATAGGAAGTCAACATAAACCTCAGTATAGACAGTACCCTCATCCTGACACACATATCCTAAGTTTGTTAAAAAGTCTTAGGTCAAATATGTGTGTGTGGTATAAGGAGTGTCTTCATGAATGAGATGAGGTGCCTTTCTAAAAGGTACCTGAAACACTTCTGTGAGGAAAGTGTTTTTAGTCCCAGTTGGCTTCATTAACTCTGAGTCTCTGACTCCTCACAGAATAATCATCTTCCAGAACTTGTCTCAGTCATGACAAAAATCTAGTCAGTTTTTTTGCTCCAAAGCATTTTTTCCAGTTCAGAATATGTGCACCTTTGAACACTAAAGCAAGGAAAGCTCAGCAACCACAGTACTGAACAAGACATATTTTTAAGTGGGGTGAAGAAAGTAACATGGAAGAGTGTTGTGGGCCAGACTGGCCCAATCAGGCAAAATGACAGATGCTCTCTCTCTCCTGCTCCACCTCAAAGGGAGACAGGAGAGAGAGAAAAAAGAGAGACTTAAGAGTTTAGAAGGAACTAAACTACTTTAATGAAATATTAATAATAAAATAATAAAAAGAAAATAATGAAATATATACAAAACTGTATCAAGCTCCCAGGATGACGGTCACATCACCAGCAGGCACTGGGGAAGTCCCAGACTGGACTCAGTGATGGATGGGAACTGGATTCTGGATCTGGAGTCAGGATCGGGATCAAAGGCAGACAAACAGACAGAGTCCTCCTCGGACAACAGCCACTGAAGAAAGAGAGCTGACCCTTTGATCCCTCAGCTTTTATACTGAGCATGAGGCAGATGGGATGGAATACCCTGTTGGTCAGTTTTGGGTCACCTATCCTGTCCACTCCTTCCCACAGGTGTGACCCCTCTACGCTTTTCCGCTTCCAACCCTCCAATGGGGCAAATAACAAAGTTGACTGCCCTTGGTTGTTGTAGCAAAGAATAACGAAGAGCCTCTCTGCATCCCATTCCTTGGCATCAACTATAAACATGGGTCTTATCACTCTGAAAGTAAATGGTTTTCTACACAACAGGCTGTTAATTTCAGCAGTTAGAAGAGGCCTAGCTAGAAAGTAAAGTTACTGAACAAACTTGGTCCTGTTTTACCTCAAACCGGGACAAAGAGTCAGGATTTACCCCCTCTCTTTGATCAACCAGAAACAGTTAGTTCTTTGTGCAGTTCTAATTGCAATCGACTTGCGGGCTTATTTGTGATCTTAAACACAAAGTAGAAAGGCACAAAATAATAAAACCACACTTCCAGTGTACATTCAACCATAATGTTGCAGTGGCAAGCTGCAAAGGGAAGCTGAAAAGGCACAGAGCTAGAGTTATCCTGGCAGCCTCAGAGCAGCGATACCTTCTGTCTGAAACTATTCATCCTTCCCCTGGCAAATGAAATACAGGAAATCCGCACTAAGATTAGAAAAATGAGGCTTTTTAACATATCCGTAATTGGGAAGATAATTGTTGACTGGTTTTGGTGTTTTTTAACTGTCTGCTCAACTCTTTTCTTTTTAAACAAATTATCCTAATATCACTCTGACAGCCCTAGTGTCTTAATCTTGTAAATCTTGTTAACCTCTCTGAATCAATATTCAAAGGCTAAATCTTTATCATAGGTCCATTGTAAATGTTAGGATCTCTGATTCTCCCAATTGAATCTCTTTTACGGTAGTGTCATTCCACTGACTCCAAAGGAATGACTTATGATTTACAGTGGTGTAGGTGCTGAAAAAAAATCGTGCTTTAATAAAGTGGTGAGGTCTACATAAAGATTGAATGGAATATGGGGAAATGTATAGTCTAAGAGACTATGGAAACAATTGACTGATGTAGAAGTAAAAAGAGGAAAAGTTAATAAATATCTAATAGTGAGGACAGCATAAAAAACAGAGGAGGAAAAGAAGAAAAGGAAACAGAAATGTTGTTGATTTGTAATTGCTTTAAAAGGATGATAAAGTGCAGGAGGTGAGAAGAAGAATTTGGTTTTAGGAGCTGTCTCTTCATTACTGCCATCTTGGGGATTACTTTTATTCTGCTTTTACGGTCCTTGTAAATCAGCACTAACATTGCTCAGGCACTACTATGCTGGCTGCCAAGAAGGCGTACAATCAACAGCTCCCAAGTTGTAGTCCTGAGCAACAGACAGAGGTATTTTTCTGGGGTGGATTATCCAGGCAATCCCTGCCACCCCACAACTTCCCTTGGTTGGCATTGCCCAGGTAACTGGCCACTCTCTGCTGTGGTGAAAAGGAGTATGTTGCTGCACAGCTCCTCTCCAGTAATGGCACAGCTAAATCCTCACCTCTTCAGGTGCCACTAATCAAGGTCATCCCTCCCAGGTTGCAGCTGAACCATCTACCTTGTACTTCAGTAAGGCTCTTGACACTCTCTCCCATAAGATCTTCATAGAGAGGAGGAGACTGTCAGGTGGATTGAAAACTGGCTGAATGGCCCAGCCCAGAAGGTGGTGATCGGTGGTATGGTTCAGTTGGAGGCCAGTGACTAGTGGTGTACCACAGGGGTCAATACTGGGTCCAATCCTGTTTTACATCTTCATTAGTGATCTGGATGACGGAGCAGAGAGTACCCTCAGCAAGTTAATTACACAAAACTATGAGGAGTGGCTGATAAACCAGAATGTCATGCTGCCATCCGGAGGGATCTTGACAGGCTGGAGAAATGGGCTGACAGGAGCCTCGTGAAGTTCAACAAGGGGAAGTCTGAACCTGGGGAAGAACGATACCATGGACCAGCACATGCTGGATGCCGAACAGATGAAAAGCAGCTTGGCTGAAAGGTACCTGAGGGTCCCGGTGAACACCAAGTTGAAGATGAGCCAGGAGCGTGCGCTTGCTGCAAAGAAAGCTAATGGTATCCTAGTCTGCATTAGGAGGAGCACTGCCAGCTGGCTGAGGAGGCTCCTTTAACCAGCACTGGTAAGGCCACATCTGGAGTACCATGTTCAGTTTTGGGATTCTTAGAACAACAGGGACATGAACGTCCCAGGGAGAGTCTAGCTGCAGGCCACAAAGATGCTTAAGGGACTGCAGGCATATGAGGAGAGGCTGAGAGAGCTGGGACTGTTCAACCTGGAGGAGAGAAGGCTTAGGGGAATCTCATCAATATACATAATTATCTGAAGGGAGGGTGTAAAGAAGATGCAGACATGTTCTTTCCAGCAGTCCCCAGTGAAAGGGCCAGATACGATGGGAACAAACTGAAAGACAGGAGGTCCTCTCAGAACATCGGGAAACACTTTTTTACTGTGAGGGTGACCAAGCACTGGCACAGGTTGCCCAGAGAGGTTGTGGAATCTCCCTCCCTGGAGATATTCAAAAGCTATCTGGACATAGTCCTGAGCATCCAGCTCTAGGTCACCCTACTTGAGCAGGGAGTTTGGACCAGATGACTTTTGGAGATCCCTGCGAGCCTCAACCATTCTGTGATTCTGCAATTCTGCGATCTCCAAGACAATCTCAGTAGTGTCTCACTAAAATATTTTTGCAACTTGGAAGGGAAACATATGCACTAAGTTTACACATTTAAAAAATATTCTTTGAAAGACCCTATCTTTTGGCCTTAATTTCCTAGTCACCCATCTCAGAAAGGATTAATGTAACATTTGCTATGAAACATATACATCTTTTTCTTTAAAAAATATTCATTTGCCAAGTAATATGGCATTACTAGGTTTGAGAAAATAAACTAATCTACCCCATACTTACTCTCTCCTCCCTAAAATTCTCCTTTCTGCCAAGGAACTTTAACCCTGTGCTGAAGAAAGCACAAAAGCCATGTACCATTTTTTTCTACTAATTTCGGGTTTCAAGATTGCAAATGAGTTATAATGCTGCATTGCTCTTTGCGTAGTTCTCTGCCATACATCTCCCTATATGCATGTCTCTGCTGTCTGGAGCTGATTAGACACAGGAAGTACAAGCAATCCCCTTTTTATTGTATTGACAGAAAATCAGTTTGTTGTTGCCAACTTTAGCAACATCTTTGTAATTCTAAGAATGCTTAAAAACTTAAGAAGTGCCTCTGTCACAAACAATAATGTACCCAGTTAATTATGTCACATACATTACAAAGCAGCAATTTTGCTTTCTGGCAATGGCATAATGATTTGAAAATAAGAAAGGGAAATCAAACAAGTGGTTTGTGAAAATGATAATGAATAAAACCAATTGAATATTGTGAGCAGCATTTTTTGAGTGCTATAAGTCTTTTCCCACCCTCTTTTTTTCTTCATATACATGCAACCTATTTGTAAGAAAAGCAGGCAGTGTTCTTAGACTGTTAAAGACACCATCAATCATTGTCTTGCTTGGTAATGCTTCAATTACTCTGGAAAAATACTGTCATTTTCATGGGTACAATCCGATGCATGGAAAATCCCACCCACTCCCTCCCCAAACAGTAATGTTTGCATATGAGAAACGTAGGCAGTGTTGGCAGGATGATGAACCATTAATAAACCTTTCTCTGTGCCTCCCAAGTATTTGGAAAGTGTACTGCATGACAGTCAAGATCTTTGTAGGATTAGCTTAATGCTTTGTCACTATATACTTTTCTGCATTGCTTTTTCCTCCTACAGCTTTTGCACATTGCATATTATACTCGACACTACAGTAAGTATCCTTGTAGCTTTTCTAATGTAAGTTGCATAAGGCATGAGTAGTGGAGCCATTTGGTAAGACATGGGACTGATACTGATCACCAGCCTATGTGCAAATTATTTCCAGTATGTTATTCTCAAAGATTATCAGAACCTGCAACACTACTGAGGGTTTCATGTAATGCAAAGTCACTTCCATACATGACAGGAGAAAAGAAAACATTTTGATATAAAGGAAAAACCCAACATATTTATTCCAAAGAAAAATGGAGACAACAGATCTTCCAGTCTTTTAAGTATACTAAAAAACATAGAATGGAGAAGTGGAAAAGGAAGGGGAATGGCTGAGGGGAAAGGGGAAGGAAGAAGGAGTAGGAGAAGGAGAAAGGAGAGGGAGAGGAAGGGGAAAAAGAAAGACTAAAATGTAATAATAGGTAACAACTTGGTGAGAAATGTTAGTAGAACACAGTCAGTTGTGGATAATATTATAGAGCTACGTTGTGTATGTTTTGTCTTTAAATGTTCCTTTTTACAGGCTGTGTAGTTTCATGTTGTTTTTATCTTCTTTCTGTATGTTCAGTACTTCCCTCTATTAGATCTTGCTTTTAGGTGGATCTTAAGCCCTTTGCAGCAATAACCATTGCATATTAGTGCAGTATGTAATTGAATGAAATCTTGATTCTCAGTGAGAACCTTAGATGTCACCTTCCTTCAATAAATAATCAGGAAGCGATATTTACACTAGTGAGTTCCTGCACCATTTCCTGTAAGACATTTCTTCCTTATCTGTCCATGTGTTTATTAATGCAATTGGCAGTTCTTTGACCATTTCTTTGCTCATTCTAGGTACATATGTGCCAGACTGCTACTTGCATTCCTAAGCTGAAATTCACAACTTTGGTGTTTTGGTTTTTTACAATAGAGAACAAATTCTCTTTGCTGTCAAGTGTCCAAACTGGCCTATTCATCTGATACTTTCAGATGATAGTCTGAATCTTCAGTGTCTTTCTGTGTCCCCACGTGACTCTGGAACAGACAAATTGCTATATTCCTTCTTGCCGTGACTAACAAACACCGTGTTTTCTAACAGCAGGTCTATACAGTTAACTTACTGCAGCCCCTCTTCCTATAGTGTCCTGGAACTATAGGCTCACTTCTCCACAGTGTGTAGAGGGTATCCCTCTACAACAGCATAACTCCATACATCATAATTATTTTATCTGTGCTGCTTTGCAGGCTTTGCATGCAGCAAAAGGGGACGGTGGGAAGTATATCAAATATGAGCCAGATAAAAGTAGTATGTTAAGAACTATACTCTTCAATTATCAAAGAATAAATGATAATCAGAAAAGTCAAAGATTCAGACATTATGATGTAATTACTTCAAATATGTTTTAGAAGAGCAACCTATTGGGAAGAAACGCTAAAATCAATTGCAAAATCTCTCTCATTTTCTCCCTTTGCTCTCTTTGTCTTCTTGTAACATGCTTACCTCTATTCTGCCACTTTCACACCCATACAGACACAGTCTGGATCTGTTTTCTACCTCCCATTTTAATTCAGGAGTAATAACCACCTTGATTACTTTATGCATGTTGTTTTTCATCTTCACTGGACTTAAAAAAAAAATAAAAAATGACACAGAGCATGCTTGTTGCTACCTGAAAAGCATGAGGTTTCATCCTTATGATTATTTGAACAGCCACCTTAGAGTCACATTGTGAACATCTCAACAAAGGTAATAGAAGAGATTATTACTGTAGATGTGATAGACCACTTCATATAAGAAAATTTCTCAGTTAATTTTACATAGAGATTATATGTACACTTATATGCATAATTCAGTACTACACCTTTTCTATTTAAAGCACTGTATCACATGCAAATATCATCATGGAAAGCAAAAACCTGCATCCATTTGTTAATAGAAACAATCCACCAATACATATTGTTTATATGTTACCAAATGCTGTGCAAGTCCTCTTTGACTCATCTGTATCTAAATCAGCCTAAGTAATTTACTAAATCTAAACAGCCTAGGTAAATCTAAATTCAAATTCAATTTATAAGTGAGCTTCTTTACTGAATCATATTTTCTCACTTGACCAGATTCTTGGCACAATTCATTAGCCTGTTACTTCCTGCATATTCTCCATTGAAAACAACAGAAATATTCAGAGGAGAGTCTCATTCTTTATTTGCAAGGTTGGCCGATGGTCACCCCATGGAAGAACTCTTTTGTGTCCTGTACTAGTGTGAGCTGAGTTGTGTAACACCATTACTTCTAGGAACTATCTCCAGTCAAATACATGATACTTGTTCATTACCAATACTGCCAGATGAGCACTACAATTACTGCTTTAACTTCCCATTTTTTTCTTCACCAGTAAGACCACTCATCTACCCATGAGGTTTTCCAGGTTTCTAGGGCTTCAGCTGTAACAAAGACATTAAAAACATGCAAAGAGGGATGGAGCACAGGATTATTTATGACTTTTTTTCTTCTGGAGATGCACATACCGCACAAGACTCAAAAGAGCACAGATAAGGAACTTGACAGATTGTTCATTTCTGCTGATTTATAGCAAGATGAGGCAGTGATGGTGCCAAAATGCTGTCATTTTGTTTAAATGCAAGATGGAAATAGAGGGAATTTGTTTCAGTATTTAAATCACTACAAATCGAGTTAGCCTATGTAAAGGCATTTTACAGAAAAGGTTTCATGGTTGTTATTGTCATTTGGGCATGACAAAACAGTGTAATGATTTCACGTTCAAGTTTTTATAGGCTCCCCTTAGGGTGTTAGACAATATATTTAAAAAGTCACAGCTAGTCTCGCTGACAAAACGCACATGGCTTCTTACCCCAATTTGCAACTCCCACACTGCAGAGGGGGTGACAGGAGTGGAAGCTAAAAGTTAGGTTGCAGTTATTCATTGCACTCTAATAACATTTCAGTTAATTAAATATTTACTAAACATTCTGGTCCCTAATCCCTTTTATACACAAGCTGTAGCAGGGACAGGCAGCTCCAAGGAGCTGACTACAACTCATCAATTCAAACTCTTCTAGCCCAAGCACACAGTCCCTGAAACGAGTAGCAAATCTTCGTGCTGGGCAGGTTTCTACCCACCTCAACATGTACAGTTCCTAAAATCCACACTGTGCCCTGGTGTATCGAAATGGAGCAGACACCACCAACAGCTCTACCCTCCCCCTCTCTGTGCAGTCTGTGTAAGTAAGCTTTTGAATACACACATATGCCAGTTAGAGGTGTCCAGGTTTGTATGTTTGAAGTTCAGTAGTAGTGTGCAACATGGTGTGAAAATAACGGCTGCATTAGTCACACACAGGGAGTCACAAATGAGTTATGCAGGACCTCTAATCCAACACAAGGCTTATTAACTTGGGCAGAGCACCATGCTTATGCTGCTGTCCTGCCCATAGCATTGGGACTAGCCCGATGTCCCATAGCGCTGCTAGTCATCAGCTGGTTCAGTCATGTGGCATGGACATGCACGTAGTGTAGAAACTCTTTTGTAAAGAAACTGCAGGTAATGTTTTACATGCAAAAGACACACAATTTTACATCCAAATGCACATACCCTCCCTTCAACTCAGCCAGACACGTCACCTTACAGTGGCATGTGACTACCGTTTGGATAGGGGAATGAACTAAGAACATACGGTGTTAAACATATAAGAGATTGTAATAAATGGCCATGAATTTCAGTTGAGTTTTAGCCGTATCTCACACAGACTTCAGGGGAGAAAACTGCACACTTATTTTCCTGTGAAATACAATGACTTAAAAAACAGATAAAAGAACGGACCAAATAGCAGCTCTTTAATGGTGACCAGAGATTTGGACTATTAAATATATGAATGATGCCTAATAAATCACACTTATTGCATAGCCCACAAGCTTACCAGACAGGGACAGTAATTACCTAGAAGTGCATTTAGCATATAAGTGGTAGTTACAAACAATAAATGTAATTAAAACCACATAATTTCCATAACATTTCTTTCTCTCACCCTTTTTAAGACATTATTTTAATCTTTGCCTATGTTTGAATATTTCCATTGTTCCCATAATAAACTGAGGGGAATGTATTTTCTTCCCATTCTAAGTGAAATTTTGGTAATAAAAAATTAACAGCAAAACAGATCACCACCGTCCCCTTATTTTTTTTTGTTCTCCTGAAATAGATTCCCTTAAAAATTTCAGAACTCCTACAAACCCACTTTGATTAAAACTATTAAAAATGAAAATTTTAAAATGCTGGGAACCCCTACCACTTTTCCAGGAAAAAACATTGTGTATTAGTTTTACATCTCCAGTGGGCAAGTTGTACTAGTGGCTGGGTAGCAGCCAACAATACGATGGTCACTGTGACCTGTGAAATTAGTGGGACTTAGTCCAATGTCTATTGGAAAGGCATTTTCTTCAAAACTTTGTCATTATTATTACCAGAGATGGACATTGTTTCTGATATCATGAGAAGAAATGTCCAAGTTCTAAGTGGCAACAGACAATGTGCTGCCACCTAAGAGAGTGTTCAACGTCATCTTTGGTTTGCTGGTGGGGAGGAGCAGCAAATAACATAAAATAGGTGCCTTTTCTGCAAAGAAACAGGACACCAGGGTCCTTGAGTTTAGCCACCTCACCTTTGTTACAGGGGAAGAAAAAAAAAGTGGTTTTCAAGAAATTGCGTCTAAGTCAAAGCCTTTCAAACATCTGCTTGAGTTCTACGTATGTATAAAATATAGAAGCATTTTTTGTATTAAAATGCACAGTTTGCATTTTAATACACAATATGCACAGTGGTGCATGTAAAACATATACATTCAAACTGTAAATTTCTCTAGATTTAAAATCACTTCTTCTCTTAGTTCATCCTTGTATCATACTGTTCACTCAAACCTCCTACCTACAGCAGCATATAAAGCAGACTGGGACAGAAAATGTGGAAATCACTGACCATAAGCTCTTATAAGCCAAAACCAAGGAAAGCACATAGGAAAGCCAAGCACCCACCATTAACAGCAATTGTGTCCCATTTTCATCTCACGATGGCTGTTTTTTACAGTAGAAAGAAAGAAAAGGAGTTTGAGGTAGCTTTAACTACGTAAGATAGGACTTCGAAGATAAAACACCTTTAATACTACCTAAGATTTGGTTAACTGAAAATTAAGATTTGGTTAACTGAAAATCCTCCATTCATTGACACATCACACACCTCATCTGTGACCATTGCTGAGGCATACAGCCTTGCCTAGGGTCAGTGAAAATTACTCTTTTCTTTGTTTGTTTAAGGTCATAACGCAGTCTAGAGCTTTTTGAAGTAATTCAACCTGCAAATGACTTGGACTTCAAGAATATTAAAAGGGAAAGGTCACAGCTTTCTTACCAGGAAAAACTTGTCAGAATTATTGAAGAATACTTCTGCCCAGTCAGCACATCTGGACACTCAGTAAGATTCCCAGACTACCAACAAAGTTAATAAATGGTATGTCTTCTCATTGAATTACAGCTGTATCCCATTGTTATCCAAGCTAGGTCTCAGAATGTGTGTTTCTTAGTCCAAAGGGTCTTTGTGTAAGTCTGCACTGTTCCAAGACAAACAAAAGAAGTCAGATGAGAAGGAAATACAGGAATGCAAATCCCTGATATATCCCAAAAATACTTTCTGTTATTCCTATGCAACTCAGCTTCTGGGTGATTGAGAATGGTCTCCTGTGTTGACAACCAAATGTAGTTGCATCATTCGTCTTCAAGCAGGACAGCAGAACTGACCTCGAAGCTTGGCCACGCAGCACACAGTTCTTGCTTACATAGAACAGTCTCCTGGAATGTGTCACGAGCCCACACTCATGGCACATGTCCTATAGGCTAGTCTGAACTGCAACTCAAATGAGCAGCAAATATACACTTCATCCAGTGCAGTCAGCATTGGCTACTGTACATCAGCTGGAGGAGAGTTTTCAAACTGAGGACCTCTGCCTTACTCTCTTACCTTGCACTGCTCACCCGCCTGTCATTGGGGCTGTGTCTTTAAACACCTTTAATCATTTCTAGCTGGCAGCACTAAAGAAAAGCCTCAGCTGTTTTGCTGCGATTTTGTCAACAATGCTATAGGAATGAGAATTCTGCACTGGGTGCAAACTACCAATTAACCAAGCACTTTACTTTCAGGAAGGGTCATCCTTTTATGGATGTTATGATGGACATGAAGAGAGTCTTCCTTTCCTGCTCTAGTCCAACTACAAAATTCATCTACTGCTTTACCTGACTTCAAATGACAAAGTTATTCTTTAACTTTGAGTCATGTCCTCTTCTAAGTCCTCTGAACATATTGGTGGCTTGAAAGCAAAGCTGCAGAAAAAGGTCCAGGATAAATGTTAAAAAGACAATACCTTGTAAATAATAGAAATTCAGTTAAGTCCTGACATATTGGTATATCAGTATTTTTCCACATAGCCCACTCTTTGCCAGTGGCTTCCTTACATAACTTTGAAATACTTGTCTTTTAACATGGCAGCTGTAAATAACTACAGCATAGTACAGGGAGACTTTATACCTTAAATACGTGACAAAATATTTATATGTTCAATAAACAATAGAGAAGTCTCACTACTGCCTGATGAATCATTTTTTAAATGCACTCCTTAGTAAACCACATTTACAAAAATATGATTTCTTAAAGACAGTGCAGTGAAAAATGCAGCTTATATAATAAGAACATTAAATAGTAAAAAAAGTAATTTAAAATAATCCATTGTGTTATGAAATATGATTTGCTTTAGTATGCAAAAGTCATATTCATTGAATGGAGTTTTAAATAGGCTACATTCTATTGTATTTTACCTTCAGGGACCCTGGGAGTTTATTCTTTCTAATGAGCTGTGTACTATTCACTTAGAAGCTTCATTTTTATTATTATGTATAAGGGTTTTTTTTCTCCTTTAGCAAACGCTTTTTTTAAACAAATTCATTCTTTTCCTAGGCATTTTGTTAACTGCATGGGATAATATCTGAAATGCTTACAGTGTTTCTAACAGTTTGAAAAAAGATATATAATGTTTTCAAACAGAATATTTACATTAGTGATATCCTCCACTAGGATAGGATTGTCCCTTCTGGCTCCATTTTTTGTTGTTGTTGTTGCTATCCAAGTAGAGTTTATTTAGTGAGACTAAAGAAAAAGAAAACCCCATTAACAATAATAAGTCCTTGTTTAGGCAAGTTCAAATGGAACAACAAAAAAAAGGGAGGGGGGGAAATTCATCTTGGGTATCTTTTCCTCTAATGAAAAGTGTTTTCAAAAGGTAGAATGATGTCATTTAATCCTTGCAAACCACTCGCAGAATGAAACTAAGATACCTTAAACCGCTTTTCTTTACTAAGCTTATTTAGGATTTCATGGATGGAAACGGGTCTTGTAAACTTCAGTAGCCTTTAGTTCCCATCTTATCTATACAGAACTATGTGTGGCAATATTTGTCAAGATGGAAGATTAAGGTGTTCTGAAAGACAGGGGTTAGATTTATTTGGAGCCACCTTCAAGGTTATCTTGTAATGGCAAAGTCCATCACAGTTAGGATATATACAGTTCAGATATACACAGATAAACACAGTATATACACAGTTAAGATACATACAAGTATCAAATCCTCTTCCACCACACAAAACCCTCAGATCATTATCTTTTGCTTACTCTTTGCTATAGAGTTCACCACAGACATGACTTACATCACGACATTTTTGTCTCTTCTGCCACAAAAACTGGGAGGCATCAAATAAATGCCTCCCAGCAGTTAGCATGCTCAGACAAACAGGAGGCACCATTTTGTCCCATAGCACATACTGAAGCCTTGGACCTGCTTGCAGCATCGTGAATTCAAACATTTACATGGGTTTGGAAATCATCTGGAGAACACCATGGAAGACTACTCAGACTGGGGCTGATAAACAGAAAACCATCACCTCTTGCTTAAAAATTTCCTGGACCACAGATGGCTTGAGACTAGGAGAGTATACAACAGAATGATCACTATCTGCTTACCCTGAGCTCACACTGAGGCTCTTGTTCTGGGTGGGCTTTTAGTCAGACTCAGTATTCACAGTATCTCCATTCTCACATTATGGTTACTAAAAAAGAAAAAAAAAAAAAAGAAAAAAAAGAAGCATGAAATTCTGACTGACACTAATGCTTCACTGTTTGAAACTAATGAAGATCAAATGTGCAGTATTTTGGATCCTCTCAAACATTATTGTTAGGTCAAAAATTAGGAACAGACTCTAATCTGTGGAAGTGTGAATTCCTCAGTACTCCTGCTAAATGCTCATTGCTTTCTCCTGCTGTGTGCAGTGCTCTAAAACTGTGCGTGCCCACAGACTGCTCTCAGGCTGGGACTCCTCCCCAGCTGTACAGGAGAGAAGGAAGGAAAAGTCCTTCAGATCTGGATAGTAGGGCACAAGAGAGTCCTTCCCACTGCCCTCTCTTGCTCACATGCTATGGAAAGGAAAGAAGTGAAGGCAGCACCACACAGGGATGCCGCTTAGCCCAGCAGGCTGGGCAGAAGCTCTGCCCTGAAGAGACTGACGGGCCAGGGAGGTGGCACGGAGAGGCAGTTGGCTGGATGCAGCACTGCAGAAGAGGAGTGACAGCCAGGAAGTAAAGTCCCTAACAAAATTTTGGGGAAGGAGAGCACCTTCTTGCTTCACATGTGGTGGGAGAGCAGAGAGTGTCTTCCTGGGGCTGTTTCTTGAAATCTGGAGAAGAAACACAGGATCTCATGTGCTCCTGTAGAGTACGGTTCCCACCCATCCCTGCTGACATGCAAGTACTTCTGTCTTGAAGAGAAGCATTTAAAACAGTTAAACACTGATTTCTCGCACATAAGAGACATAACTTTTGAGGCAGTCATGGTATGGGACTACAAACTAAAGAGCGATTTTTCTATGCAAGTTCTTGTATATACCCAGGTCCATCCAATGTCCTTTACAACTGAAGGCAGTTCTTCTTTCTGTTGAGACTTCTTTCCTCCCTTTTTCTCCCACAGCCCCACTGCAGCTATTGTGTCTTACAGTTCCTGTTGGGATTGTTTGACTTTGATCTTTTTCAGAAATATTTGGCAGCTATTTGTAAATGGTTTTGAGAAAATCCAAACCTTTATGAACACCACCCCATCCTCATTTTGCAAATTCAGCTAATTTGATCCAAGTCCAAACCGAATTTGTAAATCCAAAAATAATAAAACAAAATAAATAAGAATATTCTTTTCTTTTCTTTTCTTTTATCTTTTCTTTTCTTTTCTTTTCTTTTCTTTTCTTTTCTTTTCTTTTCTTTTCTTTTCTTTTCTTTTCTTTTCTTTTCTTTTCTTTTCTTTTCTTTTCTCTTCTCTTCTCTTCTCTTCTCTTCTCTTCTCTTCTCTTCTCTTCTCTTCTCTTCCCTTCCCTTCCCTTCCCTTCTCTTCCCTTCTCTTCCCTTCTCTTCCCTTCTCTTCCCTTCTCTTCCCTTCTTTTCTCATTTTTTTCCAATGCAATGAGAAGCAATAGGATTTAAAATGCAAACTCTCATTCCCAAACCCATAAGATAATCATGTACCTTCTGCTGTTACTGCTGTTCCTGCTGCCAGCACTGTCAGCAGCTCCAGTGCTTCTATAGCAACAACTACTTCCAACTGTGCAATACTTGCAAGTAATTTAGGTGCATAAGACAACAACGTTTTAGTGAGAACTGCATGTTATACAATTGAAACATAGCATTTTTCAATAAGCCTGGGCCTGCCTCCAATTATAATTCTTTTGTATCTTTCCCAGACCCCTCACCACACTTTCCTGGGCAATATCAGTTTGCAAGGAAATTCTAGGAGCAAAAAAACTCCCACCCTAACACCAAATATAAACAAAACAAAATACATAAAAATTTAGCAGCCAAAAAAGCATCCCAGACAGTTACTGACAGGTAAGCATAGATATCAAGGTAGGGTGACCCTTTTAAGCAAAACCAAAGCATCTGGAGCATTTCTCCTTTGTTCAGGAATCTGCCCTTTTCTTGGATTATGCAGGGGACATGTTTCATCTGCTTAGAGCCCTAAAAACATTTTTCAAGCTGCCAGAGCAGTAATCTAAATCCCAAAACTCTCTCAGTCAATCCAGGATGTTTGGTTACTGTGTGTCATCCAGAACAGAAGTATAGGCAGGTACAGATAGAGACATGCTTGAACTGACCTTTTCCCACTGCTAAAGTTTACCTCAAATCATGAGAGGAACATAGAATCATGTAGATTGGAAGGGACCTTTAAGATCATCGAGTCCAACCATCAACCTAACTGCCAAAACCACCACTAAACCATGTCCCTAAGCATCACGTCTACCCATCTTTTTAATACCTCCAGGGACGGCGATTCCACCCCTTCCTTGTGGAAACCCTGTTGCAGTTTAAAACCCTCTTGCAGTTTAAAACTGTTACCCCTAGTCCTATCGCTATAGTCCCTGATAAAGAGTTCCCCCCCATCTTTCCTGTAGGCCCCCTTTAGGAACTGGAAGGCTGCAATAAGGTTTCCCTGGAGATGAAAAACCCCAGCTCTCTCAACCTGTCTTCAGTGGGGTGTAATGGGATAGTGCAGGTTCATTATGCCTTTGGACGTGATAATGTGATTTGTTTAGTTACTCACTTCAGTGCCTGGGTTTTCGACAAGTATAACATACTAAGATTTGAAGAAAAGAGTGTATGTTAAAGGAGCATAAAGCTGAATCAAACAGTAATATTTACTGGACTTGGAACACATCACACACACACACAAACACTTGAGTCTAGCACTTCTGCTTGCTTATCAAGGCTCTGTAAACTCCTGTAAGTTGTAGCTTCCTCTACAAAGATCAATAATTGTGAAGATTTCACACAGCACTTACAGAGGTACCAGCTGCTGCAGTATTCAGTGGGGATGTCACCTAATGCTGTCACCTAAATCCAGACTTAGCAGGCAGTTCTGCTCACAAGGAGGTTATTTGAAACAACAAGTAGAGTAAATTACTGAAATACAGTTCAAAGTATGAAAAGGGCCCAGTTCCTGATGTCTTCAGATTTGTTTTGTGCTCAGGTTTACCCTCATACTCTATGTAATCACTAGCAGCAGAGCTCATACGCTTGTATGCATTTACTGGCCCAGCACAGTATTCATTCTCTAAGTTTTACTCATGTTCCTGGATTCCTATCCACACTGATAAAATTAATACAGAAGTGCATGCAACAGAAAATCCTCCTAAATGAAAATTCAAAGCCTTGTGTTTCTTTATCGCTCTTGCAACAAGGCTGAAAAATACGAGAAATATTTTAAACAGTGTGAAAGTGGCATCTTCATGTTTATTTATCTTTGCCAAATTTCATACCACTTCTCAATGTAGCAGCCTATAAAAAGACACATATCTGCTTTTTCTGACAATGCCAGATTCGAACACTTAATCCCTCATCTACAGTAAGAAAGGAAAAGGGCCAAATGTCGTCTTCTGGCCAATAGAGGGCAGCTTGCTTCCTTCCGAAAACAGACTCATTCCGTGTTTGTGGACCAATTTGGCAAGGCACCTGCGGAAACTCCTTTTATCACCAGTTTAGATTTCACCATCCCCACTCGTTCTCCTCAATCAGTTTGCAAGAGAATAAGACACAGCCTACCCACCACATCCCAAATCATACATCTAACAAGAAACAAATGTGCAGCCCCACGGCTAGATTACGAAAGCACAGACTGGCTCAGTAAGCAAAAGACGGAGACCTGGCAGTCATCAGTTTGTAAGATGTCTGTGTTCCAGTATGTGGAGTTTCTTGCTGTCAACAATCCCGCACTTAGCCCTGGAAAACAGTGGGTAAAATCATAAACTTGCTGTATAACTTGAATAAAATTCAAATGTGAATGAAACATATCTCCCCTCATGGGGACAAAACTTGAAGACTCTTAAATTCTCATGTGCGACCTACAAATCCTATTGTGCCAAGCATCTCGGCAAGATGGGGGAGGCAAATCTTATTAACCCAGATATTATGCAAGATAGGGCTTTAACTAAGGCTGACATTTGATAGAAGGTCTAAATCTTGTAGAAAACTGACAACAAATGTAAGAAAGGATAACCAAAACTGTGTTCCAGCACCAGTCTTTTGGGAAAGCCTAATGAAGATGATTGTTAACTGGACCTCTCTGCCTTGGTACTGTTAACCCTTCTTGGCCCACATTCCTCTGGAGATTGATTAAATACTATAGAACCCACCTTTTGTTAGAGTCACTTGTCACTGTGTGTGAAGAGAGCACAGTTTGTTGGTAGACGGTCCCACCTATATTAAAGTCTGAGGTTTTTGCTCAGCTCTCAATTTTTCACCTTCTGTTCCTGCCACAGCTGGGTGTCTGCTTAAAATTTGTTTTCCACCAGAGCACTTCTAGGCTTTTCTTCCCACAGCTGCTCACAGCCCTTGGATTCTCATCCCCTTACATACTCCTTTCTCGTTAGAAGCCTCTACTGACTAAATGCTCAGCTTCATCATTCTTCCTACCCTAAAACTGAAGGAAGACATGAAATGTACTTCCCTCCTCTGGGGGGCTCAACACTGCTAAATCATTCATGTCAGGAACTGTTTATCTGTGTGCCTGAGAAAAGCACTTCTCCAGATCAAATACTATGTCTTTTTGGACTAGTACCCTCCAAACAGACATGAAAGCAGAGACATGATCCTCCTAATTTGTTCTGTTAACCTGCTCCCTCACCCATTTCCAAGTATGCAAGTAAAACACCATTCTACTCCATCCATAAATTCAGCATCATACTTTCTGGAACAAAGTTAAACCATTTCTCACAAAGATCTCTTAATCCTTTTTTTTTTTTTTTTTTGGCCAAATACCCTTCTCTGGCTTCTTGACTATCAGGGAATATTTTTCTTCAAGAAAAAAATAAACATACATGTCATGTCTCAGTAGTACTCTTAGTGTATGTACACATACACTAAAGCCTAGTTTAGGAACAGAATACATAGCATCATCATTTTCAGTAGTGATTTGAAGACATAAAGACTCCCCAGACTATTGCAAACTACATGCAGAATATTAACACAATAGACAAAAGAAGAAATCTCAAAATGTCAAGAAAGCACGCTTAATAGATTTTTGGGGAAAAAAATTAATTACTTTAGTCTCTCACTGAATGATTTGGCCCTGAAAGTATTCCGCACACTATTAGAGAAACACTGAGGAGATTCAAAAGACTGTAACAAAGAATGGAAACAACAAGTGTCGTGCTTCATAAAAGACCAGACATTTGGTTCAAATAGAAGTTATTATAGCATCAACTAAGGCAATCCCAAATGTTCAGAAATCATAGAATCAGTTACAAAAGAATAATGATATTTCGACTCTTCATGGATATCTTTTTTAATGATAATGTATTGTATTTCCTTTTTATTTGTGTGTGGCTTTTGTATCTTTAGGGTACACTCTGCTTACATACTCATACTTCTCTGCAGACTGAAAAGAAAAACAGAAACAGTTTATTGATGATGCAGTCACAATGTTACACTGACATACTTGGAAAAACAGAAGAAAAATAAGAAGAATAAAGTTGCTTCTTTAATCGCAGGATTCCGTCAGCTGAGACTTTAATCAAGATACCAAAATAAAAGTGTAGAAAGTAGCAAGCACTTACTAGGTTGAGCTCATGTCTTATAAAAAGAGTACGACAAATATGCTACCATACGGCTGATCACAGAATCACAGAATGGTAGGAGTTGAAAGGGACCTTTGTAGATCATCTAGTCCAACCCCCCTGCAAGAGCAGGTTCACCTACAGCAGGTTGGACACGAATGCATCCAGGTGGGTCTTGAATACCTCCAGAGGAGATTCCACAACCTCCCTGGGCAGTTTGTTCCAGTGCTCCGTCACCTTCAAAGTAAAGAAGTTTTTCCTCATGTTGAGACAGAATTACCTGTGTTCCAGTTTGTGCCCGCTGCCCCTTGTCCTGTCTCTGGGCACCACTGAAAAGAGTCTGGCTGCAACCTCTTGACACCCACTCTTTAGATATTTATAAGCATTGATGAGATCCCCTCTCAGTCTTCTCTTCTCCAGGTTAAATAGACCCAGGTCTCTCAGCCTTTCCTCGTAAGAGAGGTGCTCCATTCCCTTGATCATCTCCATAGCCCTCTGCTGGACTCTCTCCAGTAGTTCCCTGTCTTCCTTGAACTGGGGAGCCCAGAACTGGACACTACTCCAGATGTGGCCTCACCAGGGCAGAGCAGACGGGGAGGATAACCTCCCTCGACCTGCTGGCCACACTCTTTTTAATGCACCCCAGGAAACCATTGGCCTTCTTGGCCACAAGGGCACATTGCTGCCTCATGGTCATCTTGTTGTCCACCAGGACTCCCAGGTCCTTCTCCGCAGAGCTGCTTTCTAACAGGTCCACCCCTAACCTGTACTGGTGTATGGGGTTATTCTTCCCCAAGTGCAAGACCCTACACTTGCCTTTGTTGAACTTCATTACATTCCTCTCTGCTCAGCTCTCTAGCCTGTCCAGGTCTCGCTGAATGGTGGCACAGCCTTCTGGTGTGTCAGCCACTCCTCTCAGTTTTGTGTCATCAGCAAACTTGCTGAGGGTACACTCTGTCCCCTCATCCAGGTTGTTGATGAATAAGTTGAACAAGACCGGACCAAGTAATGACCCCTAGGGAACACCACTAATTACAGGCCTCCAACTAGACTCTGTGCCTCTAATAATCCTTTGAGCTCTGCTATTCAGCCAGTTTTCAATCCACCTCACTGTCCACTCACCTAACCCACACTTCCTAAGCTTACCTAGGAGGATGTTATGGGAGACAGTGTCAAAAGCCTTGCTGAAGTTAAGGTAGACAACATCCACTGCTCTCCCTGATTGTCTGCCTGAGAGAGGGCCAGATGCAGAGCTGGCCCGTTGGGAGAGACTTCACCCATAGAGAACAGCATGGTCCCAGCACCATACTGATGCCAGGTCCAGGCAAAAGGTGTGGCTTCCACCTGCATCCTGCTCTCTAACTCATAGAGTGAGAAGCTGTCTCAACATGGACACCCAAAAGCACAAACAGGTCCCTCTCTCTAGGTCATTTAACATAGATGATAAAAATAGCATATTTGCATCGTCTCCAAACATCTCATTTGAGTGTAAAAATTCATTCTTTATCATCAGTCACCACAATCTAAAGCTCATTATTGACCTGAATTCTGGTTTGAATTTGATCTTAGCAATAAACCAAGTGTTTTCGCCCTCCTACTACCCCCCTGCAGGGCAGTCAGGCAAAAAGCAAGCTAACATCATCACCACAGTTTGATACTGTAATCCTGCCCAACATTTTGCTTCATGTCATTGCCACACGTGCATGCAGAATAAAGCCATGTGGAGTGTGCTCACACAGGTTGTATTCTGCGCTAGGTGGAACTGCACTGAAGCAGTCCAGTTGTTCAAGCGTTTCTGCTTTGAATGTATTTCCAATATTAATGGTAAACTTGTCACAGGCAAGCCTGAAATACTGAATGTGGTGAGGAACTGACATTTCAGAAAGTGAATGTGATGGCATTTCATTCAAATTCTGTTCTGTCCACTTCTTCCCCTGCTTCAGGTGCTGTCAGGTTTGACAATGCTGATAATGAAGAGGTCGGCGCTGATGGGTGATGACAACGGACTAGAACGAAAAGAGAAATCTTCCAGATTGGAGTCTAGTAACATTACATGTTTTGGCTCTGTGAACCCAAGTGATTAGAATGGGGGAATAAATAAGCCCTGGTGTGAACGGTTGTTCCCATATCACAAACTCTGTATGAATATATTCAACATAGAGGAGAGAACTGAGCAGCGCACACAAGTTCAAGACTGACTCTCTGTATTTCCATAAGACGTTAATCATGAAGACTTTGCCAGATTGACCATAGGTGGGTTAGTTTCTGCTTTAAGGTAGTCACGAAGCTAAAACTTAGGGATATAATAACTCAGTCTTGCTTTCAGACCGCAAATAGAAATAAATTCCTCTAGGATTTGCTCATGATGAATGATACCTTAAGGGTAGTTTGCTAATTACTGTAGAAAGAAAATCAGACACAGCACATTGCTATTGAAGCAGTGAAACAAATATATTTATTCCTGTATAAATATGGCCTTGGATGTTTTGCTACCAAACTTTTTTGCAGAGGTGCAGAAACATGAAAAGCTGAAAAATCTGTCAGTCTTAAATATATTCACAGTTAGTCTAGCTTGCAAAGAATCTGAGAGGAGGTGATTTCAAAAAGGTACTTGATACCTACAATTTCTACCTAGTAATTATGCCATCAGTTTGGCCTTATCAGAAAGCAGCATTAAAAAAATTAAGGAGAAGAGGAAATGCTAGGACAGAAGCAAGCATTTAAATCAAAAAAGTGAATAATGATACTGTGGAGCTTCTAATTCTCATTCTTTTCACTAAATACCCTTCCCTGATATAGGCCACTTTAACATGAAGAAGTGGCATCCACTGTCTTTATGAGTATATGCATAATTATAGATAACCGGCTTACAGGTATTTCAGTCCGCATTATTAAACTCATCAGCTGAGAGCTGTTTGTGAGGCTTACTCACTCACAAAGAACTGTCCATTTTTAATGACATTAATTAGTAATCTTTGACCACAACAGGCTTGAATACTTGAGCTAGCAGCAGCGCTCTCGACCCTTGCCGTAAGTGACTTAAAGAGCTCAATCTGTGTAGCTTATCAAAAAGATTGAGAGGTGACTTGATTACAGCATGTAAGTACCTTCACAGGGAGAAAATACAAGGGCTCTCTAATCTAACAGAGGCATAACAAAAACTGGGAGCTGAAAACTGAAGTCAGGCAAATTAAGTGAGTAATAAAGCACACCATTTCTTAACTATAAGGAAGCAAACCACTAGAACAAGCTCCAAAGGAATCAATAGATTCTTGAGCTCCTACGGTCTGAAGAGCAACATCAGATGCCTTTCAGGAAGTTATGCTTTAGCCAAACACAGTGTGCTTCAGCTGAAACACAGGTTGTTGTGCTCAGCTACAGGGTATCTGGGGGAATTTAATGACCCGTGATATGCAATAGGTCAAGCTTCAGCATCTATTACTGTGGGAGAGGCAGTATTTTTTTACTATGCCAGATGATGTTGCCGCAAAACAGACAGAATTTCAAGCACACAAGCCTTCCTTCAGGTCTGACATAGACTGAAGTAGCAATTTACAAGGCTAAAAACAAGTTGAAAACAATTGCACCAAGTTTGACTGTTGTTACCCATCCTGGGTTAAAACAGCAGAGGGTAAAAGAGAGGGATACTGACATGAAGCAGAGTGCTTCAACCCATATCTTTTTAAATGAGTGCTAGTGATAAAGGAATAGACTAAAACCCTCTTTTTAACCACAAAACATGAACAGAACAACTGCTGCCTCTTCTGTTGCTGATCCCAGGTGCTTTGTTAGCTTTGTTAGAACCTGTAACAAGAACAGCAAAGCATCTAAGCTTATTCGGTCCTTTTTTTGTATTTTGAGGGTAAGGAAACTCTGAAAGCTTTCTAATGAGAACTGCGGCAGAAATTCGTCAGCTCTTTCCTACTGTTCAGTCAGATCTTGTCGTGGCAGAAGGAGGACATATTTAAAGCAATATTAGTGTCTCCATTACCCATTACTAGTCTCCTGAACTAGTTGTCTTCCTGCACGAAAGACCATTGATTATAAACTAGTGGTCAGACAAATCCTCAGCAGGAGGTTCATAAGCATTATTCCATTATGTCAGTGAAGCTATGTTAATATATGACAGCTGAGAAAGTCCAGAAGTTTTGCCCTAGTCATCGTCAAACAGGATTTTTCCATCGTCCCATCTGTCGACTTTGAGTTTAAAGACTAAGCTATATATGTAGTACGGCAATAATAAGGAAAAAATATTTCAGTCACTTTTGCTGTGACACTAACAATAGATACTACAATTGGCAAAGTGGTTAAGCCACTTATAGGCAAATCAAACTTTCCTTTCTAACTAAACCTTCTATGAAGCTCCACTGATAAGTAACAAACAAAATGTGGTAGAAGTACTAAAAGCAGCAAACACAGAATGACAGACCAGAGTTATGCACTTGCACTGCTGAACATCAACATGGCACAGGCAAACTTCCCTGGCAATTGCTCCAATCACTCATTCACATTTTTCTCTTTACTGCTATCTTGTGCCCCAGTTTATGGGCAGGAAAAGAGGCCAACTTTACAGACTGTTCCTACAGACAAAGAATTATCAGAAGCATAACGAACTTCAGCTCTCCTTGATCCTGACACAGACTGTCCATTTAATATCAGCAGTGCAATTAAAGCATATTTTATGAATTGAAAGAGGGCACCAATCCATAGTTGTTCTTCAGACAATAATCAGTACAGGTACTGATAACTCAGAATTGAATGGACCAGCGTAACAACATAATAGTAACTGGGTAACAATAAGTTACTGTGCAAGCAACTGTGACTCACTGTAATAGCAGCCCATAATAGTAGGTGCTTACAGACAGCAGCTTTGATTTAGCAAAGATATTTAATTAGAACTTAAACCACTTGCTTAACAGAGTGCTATAGCATAATGTAGCAGGGATGGTTTATGAAAAAGCCAATACTAGATGTATTTCAACCAGTAAACAAAGGTAGGGCAAAACCCCATCATCTTGCAAAATTCTTTTGCGGTTTTTTCATAACCTCTTTGTACTTCGACCAGAATTCTGTCAGCAGGTAATCTCACCTTGATACTCAGCAATCATATTCAGCTGCTGAAAGCACATGCTTGTGAATGCATGCAATTTTCCCTTTGTTACGACAGTGTGTATGGCCACTACTTTCTAACAGGTATGGATACACTTGCAGAGAATGCTAAATCCCGTGGTGATTTAGTGCCTTAAAATAGTTCAAAATATAACTCTACCGAAATCTGTTAGGAAATAATCCATGTCCCAAATGATCATAGTTTCAGATAAACTAAGCCCTCAAATAGAGATTACACATTTTAGTAGCAGCAGTGGCAACTCAGTGTAGCAAATGAGTGAGTAAAAGTTATTATCCTCACAGAAGTGGAGAATAAATCTCATTGGTCAAATCTATCCAATAAAAATTACGGACAGATGACTAAAAAGGAGAACTTCCATTAGAATTCATGTTCACCTGTGAGGAAGTGTACTGAGTCTGGCTGGGATGGACTTAGTTTTCTTCATAGCAGCTTTTATGGTGAATTAGTGGCTAAAATTGTGTTGACAACACATAAGTGTTTTGGCTATTGCTGAACAATGCTTGAACAGCATCAAGGCTTTCTCTTTCTCCCACTCTGGCACCTCCAGCAAGTAGGCTGGGGATGCACAAGAGGTTGGCAGGGAACAGAGCCGGGACAGCTGACCTCAGCTGACCAAAGGGATATCCCATAACATAAGACATGATGGCAACAACAAAGGCTCAGGGAAAGGAGGAGGAGGAGGAGGGTGGTGGGTGGGACGGGCATTCAAATTATGGAGTCTGTCTTCCTCAGCAACTATTAGGTGTGTTGAGGCCCTGCTTTGCTGGAAATGGCTGGAAATTGCCCATCTGTGGGAAGTAGTAAATTAATTTCTTCTTTTGGTTTGCTTGTGTATGCAGGGGTTTTTCACTTATTAAACTGTCCTTATCTTGATTCATGGGGTTTCCACTTCTGCTCTTCTGATGTTCTCCTCATCCCACTGAGGGGAGGGTGAGTGAGAGGCTAGTGGGTACTTAGTTGCTAGCTGGGGTTGACCCACCACAAGAAGGAAAAAAGTCCAAATATAGAAACCATGGGCATAGAAGAAGATGGTGAGATTCCCTGACCGAAGAGACTTACAGAGTGTCCAGTTCTTGCATTCACTGAATTCCATTCTACCTGAGGCAGAGAGGGACTGGATTCAGGATGGCAGACGAAAAACATCCAGAACATTTCCTTTCATAAGCCAAGAATAGAAGAGGGCAAATAAGCCATTCAGGTGATCCTAAAAACAGTTCAGCTAGTGGATAGAGGCTTAAAATCTAAACTCAAAACGTCATCAAAAGCAGAATGATTTGATTGTTTCTAACCTGAGGAAAACATAGGGAGTGTGACTAAAGAAGAAAGAAACTAGCTGAGCTGAATGAAGGTGTCAGTTTTGTACCTTGTAGAGGCATTTCCCCCACTTATTCCTGCAGGAAGGGAAAGATAGAAACATACACATCAACTACATAACCTTTTTTTTTTTATTTTAACAGCTTAAAGCAAATCTTACTGTATGAATGGAAAGAATTTAAATCAATTCCTTTGCACTTCAAACTCTTGTGACTTAGCTGAAAAGTCCATACTGCATTCCAAAGCCTGCATCTGCCAGACTCACAGGATAAGGCAGAGATGGTTTCCCTTAGCTCTGCACCACTTCTCAGGAGCTGCAGAAGTTTGGGGAGGGCAGAATCACCAGTAAGGGCAATTTAAAAAAAATATGCTAATTAGCTTTGTATGACAATATCATTCACCTGCTCCCAGGAGCTGTGTTGGATATTGCAGGAGTCATGTTACAAATTCCCAAGTATTTCAGTACTTTGGGATGCACTAGGTATGGCTACAATAAGTTGTCCCTCACCACACACAAAGCAAGGTGGCAATTACAGATGTACAGCACCATTCCTGATGTCATCCGTTTATCCCTCCTGGAACATAAAGGCTCTAGGGTTCTGCAGTACAGTGATATTTTAGAAAGAAAAATGAACAGCAGATCTTTCTTTGGGACTGCTCAAAACAGAGTTAAGCATAATTTCCATAGCCTAAATCACATCTTTATTCTGGTACCCACTGTTCTCCAGAGAAAATTAGAAACTAGGTTATATAGGAGAAACTGTTTGCTGTTCTGTCTTATCGTCTCTAAAAATAATAAATTTGCTCACCTTCAACCTTGTATTACTTCCTGCACTTAAAATATGCTCCACGTCTCAGAACCACATGTGACAGAAAGTAAAAAAGTTTTGCTGAAGGCTTAGTTGTCCTCTTTATGTTTATTCACAAAAAGAAAATACTGACATTTTTTCCCTCCTAAAGTACCAAAGACCGAATGGAAATAACTAGTCACAGACTTGCCTGGGGTTTGGTAATCAGTGCTTGACCTCTTCATACTTTGGTGCCCAGCCTAGCTTGTTTTTATAATAACTATATGATCACTTGAGAAGATCACTTGTGATAAGATGACTGGACCACAAAATAAAGTCTTCAGGAAGTAATATAGAAGTAAAAGTATTTGCAAACCAGCTGTGAGGGCAGAGGCTTTATTCCAAAGAGACAGGGATTAACAATGACCAAATTGATTAGAAAGATATACAATCCTTTCGAAAATGTCATTTAAAAAAAAAAAAAGTTTTGTAGGAATACACATGTCAATGAAACTTAGGTCCAGGATTAAACTTATGCTTCAGATGACATAGTGTAGAGCATTCACCTGTGTATGAGAGCCCATACTTCAAATCCTGACTGACTTAATGTAGGAATGTAATTCTAGGTTTAACAGTTCCCAAGCAAGTGTCAAGCTGATAAGATACAGATCCCATATTTTACAAGCACTACAGATAAAGGTATTGCATCTGTATAAAGAAATTATCAGACTATGAATGAAAAGAGAAATATGCATAGGCACCATTCAAGAAGGAAAACGGAAGCACAGTTCATCCAACTTTAAATCAGACGTTGAAAGGGACCAGATTCTTACTTTCACTCGGTGACTGTAAAAAGAGAGCCTTAGGTCACTAGTTCAAATACAGTATGTGCTACAGAAAAGTAAATGCAGGTGACATCTTCCCACTCTTTAGCTTTACAGTCTGTCACTTAGATCCAGATGAATCTAGCCAGATCATCAGAGCCCAAGATGAGTCCTGCACATAGGATTATTTTTTTTGCAGGGTGGGATTTTGAAAAATTAATAAATCTCAAATTTGCTTAGCATAGGAACAAAAAGAAAGTTAAGATCTTGATAATTTGGGGAGGGAAGAACTCAACTGTTATATTTCAGCCAACCTTCCTAAAGCTGAGCAAAGAGTACTGAAGAAATCTGCAGGACTTGAATTAATATTCATTATACAACAGCAGTAAGGGTACACAGGTGCCAGAGGCTTGATGACTGAGGAGGCAAACTAGCAATGCCTAAAGCATATTTGGGTGGCAGAATCCCTCAAAATCAGGTCTAGCTGCAGGCAGGAAAGATGAAGAACCTGTCCCATTTTTCTTAGCTACAGAGAAGGAAATACAGCTTTTGCAACCTCATATATGTGTGTCATCCAGATCCTCAGACAGTCCAGACTACCAGACTGATAATGAACTCCTGGTGAATCCAAGCAGAATATTGTCAGACAAGATAATAAAAATACTCTAAGCCAGTTGCTGCTAACTTTCTCCCAGAAACACAAAAATAGCTCTTATTCTTACCTGCATTGTGTGTTTGGGAAGATAACACAGAGCAGAGAATAATTAATTTCTTGATATAAAATTTTCAAAATTTCAAATGTCTGAAATGGTTTAAAACTTGTGTAAGGACACTCTGAACATAGAAGTATATTTTGCGTTACGTAATTGCAGGTATGAAGGTGAGAACTTCATAGTGGGCTGGTGCATTGCCTTCATATCACTGGTATCTATGAGTGCTGTTGGTGCGGGGATGTTTTCCAGAACTCACACGTCATAGCCAGCAGGCAAGGATAAGTTTGCAGAGGGTATGTGTGTGTGAACAACCACATACAGAATTGTGCATTTTTATTCTTTTGTCTGAGGGGAAAGTATTTTTGACCACAGCTTCTTAAAATCAATTCAACAGTTGCTAAACAAGATTAATAATGTATTTCCTGTATGATTAAATTTTTTTTTGGTAATACTTAACTAGAAGAAAAAAAAAAAAAAGAATGTCTTTTTGGCATGTCACGCTCACAGATTTCCTGGAATAAGTGGAAATTATGGAGATGAAAATGCCATGTTTAACACATTCGAAAGACAGTCTGCAGTTGCTTACTATTTTAAGAGATGTATTCCTAAGTGAAACCTTTATTTTTTTGTTGAGTAATAGAAAGTTTCAAGTAATTATTATTTTCATGGCCTTTGACTTTTGGGGCTCATGTACCCTAGGAGATTAGGACAGTGGCCCTGACCTAATTATTTTATAAAATCTGTCATTCATTCAAGACTTAAGTCCTCTTTCTCTAAATAAGAGTTTCAATAAGATTTGTTTACATAAGTTGACCTAAAAAAAGAGAAGTATTCTACAATTCCAAATTTCACTTAACTACAGAAGTCTTGCAGAAATATTGAAATAGAAAGAAAAAAAAAAAAGCCAAAGAAAAAATAAAGAAACCAAAACAAGATCATAGGTCTGCCAGGAAGTCCTACACAAGCTTTACAGGTGGTACACAGCCAAAGCAAAAAAACAAATCTATTACTTTGGCTCAGATTTTTTTCTATGAAAACATATTTAAGTATGAAAACCAGAGAAGATTGGATCAGGACTAGAATCCTTCCTATAAACATTCAGGTCTACAATTAGAATTAATCTTTTCTAAATAGCAGACTTTTAATATTAGTCTTTCTCTAATTTTCAACGTTTAATTCTTTGCCTTATATAAGGAAGCTAATATACTCTCAAGTAGATCTATAATTTCCTAGAATTGATTGACAAAAAGGCTTCCATTTAAAAAAAAATAAAGTAAATATGGAGGGTGGTGGACTTTAAACAGTGTAAAGTAAAGTTGTAATTCTGGCATTGCTGTAGGTCAGCAATGTTAGTAGTAACACAATGTCTTACAACCCTGGAAAGTAATTGGTCATTTTCTGGACATATGGAAACCTCCGTCAATATCGCACATTTTAAAATCAGCAGTGCTTGTCCCTCTGGAACAATAGTGGATCTAGTTTTTCAGCTCTACAAAGGCTGGAAGATCTGAATGCCATGCCTGCAAGTAAGCCCCTAGAAGAGAGAATCAAACATACAATTTCTGTGTGGTTTTGAGCCTTTCTAATTTAAGAGGAAACATCTGTATTGCCTAGCTGCCAATATAAGAGGAAGACACATGACCAGCCTGAGTAGAAGCACAGCTTACACCTATAGAAGTGTAAGTTTACACACAGTTTATAGAATTTCCATTCTTTTTTTTATTCAAATAGAAACAAATACTAGGTATATGATAATATTTAAATTTAAAGCAAAAGTAAGATAAATAAGCACATGTAAGTAATGGGGTATGTTCTAAGATCGTTACAAGGAATAGTGCGGATCTCCAGTAAACAGAAGATAGCCATTCTCGCTCTGCTAGTTAGGAAGTTTGAAAAACTTGACACTTCAGAATACATACATTGCAAGCAATTGCATTTCAGTTATGCTGCATGTGTGTGGGTATTGGTGTATTTGCAACCCTACCCCTTAAGGAACTGTGAAACCATTGGTGGTGGACTCCTGTAGTATGGAGAAAATACACGTCTGTAAATGTATAGAAATAAGAAAGAAACTAAAGCAGAAGTGTGAAGTCTGGAAACACAAACACACAGGATCTTGGAAAGAAAGGAGGGAGGGAAGATGGTAGAGTGCTTTAATGATCCCAAAGAAATTGTATGAAAGGAACAATGTGACGCTACTGATAAATGCTGCTGACCTTCATGGAGTGGGTTTGCACTTTTTGGCCCATGCACCCTGATGATTTGCTGAGAATCGTTTGCTGTTGTGTGAGTTATGGATGTCATTGTGTTGGTGCTAGACCAGGTGAGATAAATTTGTACTATGCCATAGCTTACTCGCATGTTAATTTGAAAAGTCAATAAAATGAACAAAGAAACAGCATATTTTCAGCTGGCCAGGACTAAAATGTTGAGACGTAGCTAACAAACAGGAAGAAATGTACTTGTGAATTTTATTAGCTCATTTTCTGGAGACAAGGAATCCCCAGAAGACAAGTCAGCCTATCAACAGAATAGACAGCAAATGCCAGAAAAGATGGGCATCATACAAATATATATTATATTATGCATCCTTTCCCCAACAGGGAAACAGTAAACAGCATCTCCCTTCAGAAGTGGGCCTCCCAGAGTCCACTTCCACTCATATGTAGAGCAGTCCAATCCCAGGAAATTCAGAGTAACTCAAGACGAAAATGAATGGTACAGTTTGCCTCTCACCTTTACCACATAAGTTTCTCTCAGCCCTTTTATGGCAGATAGTCTGAAGTAGGGGTTTTTTAAGTTTAATTGAAGCATACATGTATGTTTTTCTCTAAACAATATAGGATAGGATATTTTCTTGCTTATTAGTCAGATCTGAGAGTTTTTGTCATTCCTTTTTCCTCACTGTATTTGTTTGCTTTCTTATCCTTCCACCTCACAGATATAGCCAAGCTGAAATCAAGCCAGCTTTCATGCTTGTTCCCAAAGGGTTCAGCCTCCTTTTTTTTATTCAAATTCAGATTAGTCCAGTCTCTCTTTTTTCCCTCCCCAGCACCATTTCTGTATTGCACAGAATGGTTGAAAGGGGATGGAATTTAAGAAATAGGATCTATAACCTGTCCCTTTTCACCACGATTAGATATTTTCCTAGTTTGTCAGAATAATGAGGGAATTTAATGGTTACAGAATGGTAGGGTTGGGAGGGACCTTCAGAGATGATCTAGTCCAACCCCCCTGCAAGAGCAGGTTCATCTACAGCAGGTTGGACACGAATGCATCCAGGTGGGGTTTGAATACCTCCAGAGAAGGAGACTCCACAACCAGTGCTCTGCCAACTTCAAAGTAAAGATGTTTTTCCTCATGTTGAGATGGAATTTCCTGTGTTCCAGTTTGTGCCCGTTGCCCCTTGTCCTGTCTCTGGGCACCACTGAAAAGAGTCTGGCCCCAGCCTCTTGACACCCACCCTTTAGATATTTATAAGCATTGATGATATCCCTTCTCAGGCTACAGTTCCTATTAAAACAAATTGCATTAAAAAAAGTTACCCTTTTTGAAAGTTATTAATTTAAACTAGACAACATTAAATTCAAATTCCTGTCAGAGTTGATTGTTTTGTGTTAGATCATCCTAGCATAGTCTGTATTTTCTCCATGTCTTTTAATGAGAGATAGCTCTTTCTTTTGTGGAAGAAAAAGTGTTTTGATAACAGGTGAATCAGTTAAAAATACACTCCTTTAAACAAAGCAGTAAATAAAAACTGCACTCTTGTTCTCTGAGTTTTTTATTTTTTCACACATTTTCAGTTGGATAAGAGCAGGGAATGTAAATATTGCCTGCTGTGTTCTTTCTCCAGATATAGATACCCACAAGTTCAGCTACTGGAAGAGAAGTCATGTGGCCATTCCAGCTCATGTCATTATACTATAAATAGATATCCACAGGCATAGGAAGGAACCTTGTTGTGCTGCTGTTCACAATGATGACTGACTGTACTAATGTTTTCCCTTTTGGTAATATAATCTTAGTTAATGACTGCTTCCCTCTGTACTCTATTTTTGGAAAGGATATTTAATTATATTGCTGGTTTATCATTTCTTATATTAATTACATCTAGAGGTCATGTGCTAGCACTTTTAATATTTAATGTTTTGAAAATAAATTAAAATACATTATTTCAGGATAACTAATTTCCAAATATTACAGAAGGATTACAGAAACAATTATGCTCTATATTGTAAATCTAGTTGACTCAAATGATGGCTAAATGGAGGCTGAGTCTTTCCTCTTTAGGCTACCAGTTCAAATCCATCTGGTTTACTAGAGACAGAAAGTCAGTATCAAATATGGGTGGTTGAGTCATTTGCTGGAACAATGGAACTGATTTAGGCTGGGATTTTCAAGGCATCCCAGAAGTACCTAATCTCCTTAGGTACCTTTGAAAATCATAGTCTCAGCTCTTTTTTCACTTCACAAAGTCATTCACAAAGTATAAAATCCTCATTCCATTGAAATCAATGGGAATTCTGCCCTTCACTGCAGCAAGGCCAGAATTCAAACTGTTCAGGCCAAGTCTTACTTTGTTCATGTCTTTTTTACAGCAGCCAGTTTCCAAGGAGGGGACTGACTGTTTCCAAACTCTTCGGGAATTTTTTATTGCACCCCAACCTATGTATTATTACTTGCTTTGTGAGTAGGAGAAAGGTGGGAAGCAACCTTAGCAAGAAAAGGCTGAAAACAGGAGAATGATCTGAGTATGAATAACGTTGTTGCGATACATCCATTTGTTGAAAAACATTGTCCAAACATTTAGTCATACTGTGATACATTTTAGAAATCCCAGCACTGCTCAGGGTCCTAAATTCTGGCAATGCCTGTAATGAAAATTGCAGCCCAACAGGATTTGTAATTAAGCTAGTTAGAAAAGATAGGTGAAAACTGAACATCATCACTCCTTTTTACAGATGGAGAGCTAAGGCACAAAAATCTGAAATGGCTTTTCAGGCATCATATAAGAAGAAAGCAACCCACCCAAGAGCTGCATTAGGTCTTCAAAATCCTCATCAAGTATAGCCATTTAACCTATCTATCTATAGTCTCATTTTCATTCAAATACTTTGTCGTGGTTTGGGCCAGATTGGCCCAATCTGGTGGAACGACAGATGCTCTCTCTCTCTCCTGCTCTGCTCAGGAGGCAAGAAAGAGAGAGAAAAAGAGAGACTTAAGAGTTTAGAAGGAAATGAAATATATACAAAACCGTATCAAGCTCCCAGGATGACGATCACATCACCAGCAGGCACTGGGGAAGTCCCAGACTGGACGGGAACTGGATTCTGGATCTGGATTCAGGATCGGGATCAAAGGCAGATGCAGAGACAGAGTCCTCTCAGGATGCCAGCCATTGAAGAAAGAGAGCTGACCCTTTGATCCCTCAGCTTTTATACTGAGCATGAGGCAGATGGGATGGAATACCCTTGTTGGTCAGTTTTGGGTCACCTGTCCTGTCTGCTCCTCCCCGCAGGTGTGACCCCTCTACACTTTTCTGCTTCTGACCCTCCAACGGGGCAAGTAACAAAGTTGGCTGCCCTTGGTCGTTATAGCAATAAGTGTAAGCAAGGGCCTCTCTGCGTACCGTTCCTTGGCATCAGCTATAAACATGGGTCTTATCACTCTGAGAGCGAACAGTTTCCTGCACAACAGGCTGTTAATTTCAGCAGTTAGAAGAGGCCTAGCTAAAAAGTAAAGTTACTGAACAAAATTGGTCCTGTTTTACCTCAAACCAGGACATACTTGCATGTAAAATATTAAAATTTTCAAACAATACATATAAACATAAGAAGCAAACAAGTCATTCTTAGAATTTGAAGGAATGTTTTTTTGATTCTGTTGTAACTCACCTCTCCTGAGCATGAAGAGCTCAGCAGCATCCTGCTGATGACACCAAACCAAGTGGTGAGGTGAACACATCAGAAGAGAGAACAATCTTACAGAGAGAACTGGACAGACTGGAAGAGTAGCTACCAAGAACGGTATGAAGTTTAACAAAGTGCAAAGTCCTGTACCTGGGTCAGAATAACGAAAGATCCCAGTACAGGCTAGGATCTATGTGGCTGGGGAACAGCTTTGCTGAAAGGGACCTGGGGTCCTGGTGGACAAAAAGCTGAACATGAGCTAGCAGTGTGCTGCTGCAGCAACAAAGACAAATCAGATCCTGGCCTGCATCTGCAGGGGCATTACAAGCTACGTCCCACTCTACTCAGTGCCTGTCAGGCCTCATCTGGAGTATTGTGCCCATTTCTGGTCCCCACAATTCAAGAAAAACATGGACAGACTGGAGAGGCTCCAAAGGATGGTGACAAAGATGTTCAAAGCGTTGTAGAACCTGTCGTGTGAGGAAAGACTGAAGGAGTCGGGTCTTTTCTCCCTGGAGAAGAGAAGGCTTAAGGGGGACCTCATCACAGTATTCCAGTACTTAAAGGGTGGCTTAAAAGACGACAGAGGCTCTCTCTTCACAAAGAGTCACATAGGGAAGACAAGGGAGTGCATTGGGAGTGGTTTCATCTTGATGTAAGAAATAAATTTTTTACAGTAGGAACAACTATTCACTGGAATGACCTCCCCAGGGATGTGGTAGAGTCCCCATTGCTGAAGGTTTTCAAGATGCAATTGGACAGGGTGCTAGATAATCTCGTCTAGGCTGCCTTTCCCACAAAAGCTTAAACCAAATAACCTTTTGAGGTCCCTTCCAACCTGGGCTATTCTATGATTTTATGATAAGTCAGTAAATCACAATTATCAGGAATTGGTAGTGCTGAGATTATTGTCGAGGATTCTAATATTTATATATCTGAATACAAAGTAATTCAATATTTAAAGATTGTAGGACTACAAGCAACTTCTTCAGTATGTCCAAACTCTTCTGATTTGCACTGAGATAATTTTAAAGCGTTATTTCTCATCCCCTCAGCCTCTTCACACTTACTCACCCATTTGTAATGCTTTTAGGAGATGCGCTGGCAAACTGTTACTCTTCTGGCCTTGAAGGAGATGATCATATCCCCAAACCCCCATATTTTGTTCCGTTCTTGGCAACGGCAAGCAATTTCACTCCAGCCACTTGCAACCCACTCACTTCTCTTTAGGGCACGATTATATTTTCTGCTCATCCCTGCTGGAACATCGAAACAAGAAAACAACTGTAAAGCCAAATAAAAAGGTGATTTGATTCAGTAAGAAAGAAACTCCCCAGAAACATCTGGCCAGTGCCCTCCTCCATCCTGGTGTATCTCTATCCAAGTCCATTAGACAAGCAGAGTTTTCCAGTCCTTGAACTTTTGGGTTGAGGACCAGATCGGACCGCTTATTCTGTGACAGCAGGCAGTGAATGCCCAACTGCTGAAGCAACAAGCTAGGCAAATGCTTTAAAGTACAAAAAGATTGTGCGAGAGGGAATAAGAAGAGACAGAGTGGGAAGATAATTGCAGCTTCTCCACTGAGGCCTCTAAGGGGCAGCTTCTCCACTGAGGCCTCTAAGGGGAAGGCGGAGATTTTTGCAAAGACAAACTCTGTCTTGAGGGAGTTTGCAGAGACTTCATTTTGCTTTCTGGGACAGAAAGTGGTTCAGTTACCAGAATAGATCTCAGACACTGAGAACTATTTTGCTGGAATTATTTGCAACCCAGAAAAGTTACCAAAATCAGACTTCTACATCCATCTCCCACAACAAAGCCAGATGAACTGGCACTGTTGAGAGGGATAACATTTGCTGATACAAACTAGGACCACAGTATGTGAGGAGAGCTGATCATGCAATTTTTCCTCATAGCCTGACAGCTTCACACACTTTCTCAGGTTGAAATGCTGAAAACACCTACCTACAAAGAATTGACCACAGGAGTGATTTGTCAGAGATAGTCAATATAGGATAAGGAGAAAGCCACTCTGATTTCTAGTAGCACGGCAATAAGATTGCTAAATTTCCAGTGAGTAGTGAGTCATCAAGTTTCTGGTTGAAATCAAATCTAGTGAATGCAAGTATTTTATTTTCGGCAGACTGCAAGGAACTTTGACCTGCTTGCAGTGATTCTTTTTTATTTTACAGTCAAAGTGTTCTAGTTCTTTGGAGTCTCTGGGTTTGTTTTGCAGCTCTCTACAATGAAAATCATTTGTTGGAACATTTTTTCTGCCTTTAGAAGTGCGTTATATAAGGATCCCTGCATGGAAAGAAGGCTCTGAACTCCGTCTAACCATGAATGGTTCACCAGACAGGAGTGAACATCTACTTCACTTAGCATGCTCTGTTGTCCAAGCCCCTAACATAACAGTCCCTTGACTATGTTATCTTTGGTGTACTGAGCACCAGACATTTTTGTGGCTCATGAACTAATTACTGAGTATGTACTGTAGAAATGCAGAGGGAAAAATTAATCCAGGAAAGCGTTACCTGGAAGCAGAAGGTGAGATTTGGGCTGAAAACTTTAATGTAATACAGAAATCTGTTTTAATTCTGGATGTCGAGTCAGAGGGAAATGCTGCTGACACCATCTGGCCTTCAGCACTCACATTCTGTGAATAAAGCATTGTGTTAAATTCCTACCTCATTAAATCAGCGTTGTGCTCTGCTACTGCAGCTCTAATCTGCATTTACAGTGTTGCATGTAATACCTTGTAAGGCAAACAGAATGCCTGAACTATGAGGTATAATGTAATGCAAAAGTCGGGCCAGCTACATTCTTGTCTAGTTAAGTACATTTTTACATTCTTTACTGAATACTTGTTGAGCAGTATTTTTTTTTAATGTAGTGTTGGAGTTGCAAGGAGCAATTAGCTTTCCCAAAAATTCAGAACAACAGTCAAAATATCTCTGGAGTTTCACAAGAAAAATTTCCCTGTCGGCATCATTCAGGAGCCATTAAGCATAAGAGCATGGAAGAAAGTCTAAGAATAGGGCTCTATCTTTCAAACAGAAAGTTGCTGTTGAAAGGCCTTAGATTGGCATCACTGGAGATTTTGACGGATGATTAAGACAAATACCATCTGGACAAGCAACAGCAAAGTGCCCCCAATATGCTATTGTCTATCAGTCCTGGCCCTTAAATGCCAGCTGTAAGTGACTGTCAAGATAGGATGGGTTCTGTCACAGGCCCATTTATTCCCCTTTAAAAGGACAGGATGCTTGGCAGTGACTAGGTTCTCCAGAAAAAATGTTAAAAGAACTGTTCTCTTCTCAAAGTTTTCCTTTAAATGTGTCTCCTGATGCCTGCAATGAACTTGGTTAACTAAGCAGCTGTGATACTGTGCACACTGCTTATTATACTGATCACTAACATTTCAGCCCTCATTGTGGAGATCCAAGTTTTGTATCTCATCTTACACTTTGAATTTAAATATAGCAGGGTATTTTTGTTCTGTTCTTGCAGTGCATGGCAAAATAGTGGGATGTCAGTGTGCAGAAAGAAATGAACAAGAGCAAATGAATAACACTATTTTATACAAACTATCAAAACATTCAGTCCATTGCACTGCTCATATAAAACACTTGAGAAAGCGGTAAGACAGGAACAGTTCTGTTCTCTCCTAAATATTGATCTTTCTTTGTTTGCAGAATTTTGCCTAAAGCCTTTGGTTTACGATAGAGTGTTAGGAGACAAAAGACAGTTTGAAGAGTGTGACACAGAGGGGGAAAAAGGATAAACTTGCTAGTGGGTCCCTGTAAAGCATTCATTATATGCCTATCTATCGCTGTGGAAAGGAAACTGGATTCAGTGACCCAGCTGATCCTGCCAGTACTTTGTCACTGCTTCCAAAATTTAGAGTCATTACACAGATATGAAGGTCTCTATGCACTCAGAAATGCCTTTTGGACACCAATGTCAATATTAAAAGGACAGCAGAGGTTACTTTTTCCACCTTTTCTGTATTTCACTGCCCTTCTAGTTATTCTTAAATCAGAATTGTCCGGCTGATTTTTATTCATGGAGCTCATATAGATCATCTTCTTGGCTCTGAAATACAGCAGATTTTATCATTAGTTGTTCCTAAAATATCTTCAACCTCTTTCTCAATCAAGTGATACAAATAGAATACAATGCAAAATAGAAGCACACTTACTAGGAGTTTTTCAAGAGGTGCTGTCTCTTTCTTTGGTTATTAAAGAGCATTTTTGTTTGCTTGCAAAAGCGAAGGAATACATTTGCCAGTCCCTTGACACTCCTCTGCAAGTGTATGCGCCTGATATGAATTCTGTCACAAGCCAGCGGGAAAAATTTTTGTTGGTGCCCATTGTGAGAAGATTGGCAGCACATCAGTGTTTATATCCCATTACGGGTCTCCTGAGCTGCTTATCTTTCTCACTGCTAGCAGTCATCTTAGGCAAATCCTACATTGTGCCACAAACCTACTGCCTAACTTGGGTCGAGTCACCTGGGGCCAGATCTAGGCACAGTGTGGCAATGCTGAGCACAATGGTCATGCTATGTGGTCATGTTTAATCCAGTATCCTCTCTGTGACCACTGCTACTAGGAGAGGGAGGTGCAAAATCCTATGGTGTAAGTGGGATTTACCTTTCTCTGCCCCCTCCCTCCCCCTGGTAATAAGAATAGTGTCAGAAGACAAGGAGAAAGATAAAGGAAAATGAGAAGAACAGAAAAATAAGTAAATAAATAGATTCTGGAGACACAGAAATCCACCCAAGACATCTCAGTAGAAGTGAGGATGAAGAAAGAAAATGGATCAAAAGTGAAAATTATAGAAGCAAGTAGCAGAGAGGAAGTGTTAAAGAATGACAATGCTTACAGCATTCTTTATTGTAGATATCTATTAAAAATAAATCTGTTTGAATGAAGGTGTCTCAAAACCATAGAGTCAGATATAGTCAAGGTATCTATTTACTCTGCATCTGTAATCTCATTCTTCACTCTGGGCCTTGGCCTAGCCATAGTCTGGACCCACTATTTTATCCAAATTAAGACACAGGATATATGTCTGCATGGCTAGCTATCATGGGCGCTGTAAGTATGCAGAGTCTTTATATTTTCACCTGAAGACAAACAAATTGAAACCTAGATGATCTTACTTCCTTTGTTTGAACTGAAACAGATCAACAAAATTGCTCACTTATTTGGTACCAGTTTTAGAGGTAGGTCAACAACTACCAGTTCTGTAAACTCATTTTTTGTAGTCTGTTCACACAGCATGAGGATCTGAGCTGCCTCCCACTTTGCCCCCTTGGCCATTCTAGAAGGTAACTGAGGAAGGGATAATGACAGATTCACAAATAGGAGTCATGTTTTATATTTAAAGTCAGTGAATGGTGAGCTCAGGGACAGTTACCAGACTTTGTCTCATACCCAGGATAAATACTTAGTAGAGATACAATTACTGACACCAAGAATCATGTTTTATGAACCTCCAACAGCAGTTTATGGATGCTCAGCATAAAAGAAAAAAATGCACAAAGAGATTTAAGGTGGTAATTTAGTATGGATTTCCTCATTGTGAAAATGTCCTTGCTGTCACAGAACCACATCAGATCTTGAACATTCCTTCCATTTAGTTCATTTTTATTGTATTAATAAAATTATGACTTTCTAAAGTAAAATCCGATTTGATAACTCCCACACAGAGAAGAATAAACTGAAAGCCAGCACGTTAAAAGTGTTATAATTTGCATTCATATAGTGCCTTTTATCAAAGAATCTCAAAATATTTTTAAAATGGCTATTATTCAGTTTTTCAGACAAGAAAGCAAAAAAAGGGACACAATCATGAAGATTAACACTTTTCAACTTGGATATAAATATTAGATATGAAAAACATGGCCCAGCATTCAGAATTTCTGAATACCTACAGCTGCTAGTACTTCTGAAAATCAGGCCATAACTGGTTTTCAGGTCAACAAAAGATATTGACTAAAATTAACTACTTTCTATTTAGACTAGTTGTTATTAAAGATTTTAATTGCTTAGGATTACAGCTGGTTGAAAAATTAAAATTATTTTCAGGCAGTGGTTTGAAGTCTCAAGTCTGAGTTCATTCCTAAGGATTTGAAACAATTTGATTTTCATTTCACTTCTATTTATTCAGCAATGGTTTACAAGTCGGTGATTGATATTATTTCTCATTTGGCTTTCAGATAAACCAAAAGGATTATTAGAAATATTAGAAGAGTTATTTTAAAATTATAAATCATTCAGAGCCTTCCCCTTCCCTCTTTATCTACAGCTACATACTGACCAGACAAGTTAATCTACTTTCCCACAGTAACTTTTTAGGCAAGACAAAGCATATCTCATTGGCAGCTTCCAGGCCCTTCTATAAAACGTCATTGGCATCTAAAATTACACACCTATTCTGCAGCACATCTTGAGGTTTAGGCTCAAGCAGAGAATACCACCCATTCTGCCCATGTCCCCCAGGAAAGGCCAAAGATCTGCAAGCCGTGCAAGCGCCTAACCAGAAATCAAATGGTTGGTCAGGATGGGGAAGGGATGGGGGAAGGAGCCCACTCTCCACTCCAAGAGCAGGTGTTGGAGCAGGAGATCTACCCTCTCCCAGGAGAAGGTTGGATGCCCTTTTATGAGGCTAATACAGCTCTCCAGCTTTCCTTTCTGCTCAGATTCAAGGGGGAGGGCGAGAAGGTCACTTTAAACTTCCAAAATGTCTTAAAGTCTATGAGGTTTTGAACAGTCTAGAGATGCAGGTTCAAATGAACTTAAGCCTTGGTCTCATTTCCTGGACAAAGTGTCTAAAAAATGGGAATACTGAGCAAAAAGACACAGAGCAACATTCCAGACATCTTTTTTCAGAAAAGGCCACCTAGCTCTTTTCAGTGTTTTGCCACATGAAAAAACTACGCAGCTCTGATTTCTGTTCATTCCTCTTGTGGTTGAACCCCAGTAGACCACTCAGCCCCACGCATCAGCTTGCTGACTCCCCCCAGTAGGATGGGGGAGAGAATTAGAAGAGTAAAGTGAGAAAACTCGTGGGCTGAGGTAAAGACTCAACTTTTAACAGGTAAAGCAAAAGCTGCGCATGCAAGCAAAGCAAAATAGGGAATTCACTCACTGCTTCCCATTGGCAGGCAGGTGTTCAGCCATTTCCAGAAAAGCAGGGTAATGGTTGCTTGGGAAGACAAATGCCATAACTGTGAGCATCCCCCCTTCCTCCTTCTTTCACCAGCTTTTATTGCTGAGCACAATGTCACATGGTCTGGGATATCCCTTTGGTCAGCTGGGGTCAGCTGTCCTGGCTGGGCCCCCTCCTAGCCTCTTGTGCACCCCGGTCCACTCACTGCTCCCAGTGACAGAGAAGTCCTTGAGGTTGTATAAGTACTGCTCTGCAATAGCTAAAATGGGGGATTGTTATCACTAGCCTTTTGGACAGAAATCCAAAACATAGCACCATATGAGCTTCTATGAAGAACTCTGTCCCAGCCAAAACCAGTACAATTCCCCACACAAACAGACAGAGGCATGGCTATGCCTTTCAGGTCACCCACCTCTGTATTTCCCTTCATAGGGATTTTTGGTCCATCCTTTAGGAAGCCCTATGCTAGTTTCTCTCTCTCTAGCTGCAGAAAAAACCTTTGCATTTCAAGTACATCTTCATCCAAGTTAGTGTGATTATCTTTCTATTCAAAATCTCAGCTGAACCTTCCATATCTTTTAGCACTTTTTTACTCACCATCCATTTCTATTGCCTAATTCTTTCTCATAGTCCACTTGCCAAACTACATCTATTAAACTGTCAGTTTGGGGAGAGGCAGTTCAAGGAGGAGGGAAATAGTCTTCAAACTGAGAGTGCAGCCTGAAGTATAGATGGCAAAGATGTTAAAAAGTAACCTTGTCATTAAAAGTGGCAGCAAGGTATTGAAAAGAAGTCTATTCAGACTACATGTTGGTAAAACTCATGTTGATGGAAAAAATGGAAACATATAGCATCTGTTATCCACCTAGTTTCAAAGGACCTTTGCAGTTTGCAGCGTTTGAAGAAACTATCAATTTTCAAGAATGGTGCCTTGATTCATCCCTAATTTTACTGCACCTGACCATGAAGTTTTGCATATCCAATGCACAGGGCCCAGGGGGAGAAAAAAAAAAAAAAACAAAAACCTCTTGTTTTTATTTTCTTGCTTTAACACTTCATTAACTTATCATCTTGGAAACACAGAGTTTACCGCCAGCCAATTCCCATCTGGTTCCTCAACAGGTTTTTTGCAAGCAGTAAGTCCATTATTGTTGCTAGGGTTGTTTGGCTTTTCTTTTTTCCTATTGTCAATCATTTCTACTACTCTTAAGTGAAATGTTCCAGCTGAGAAACAACTCCCAGTAGGCAATTTTTGCCCAGGCATGACCTCAGAACTGAGTGCTGTCATCATTGAAGACATGCAAACACTGAAGCTCTCTGGCACCAGTATTTCAGAAGGAAACACGTCTTGTATATGGGACTGTGGCAAAGATCGCATATAAGTCAATGCAGCAACAAGTACTTGAGAAACTAATAACAGTTTGATTTCTGCCTGAAGGTTCTCAGTCATTCTCAGATGCCAGAAACTTCATCTTCTGCTTTGGTGTAACTACACATGATTCTTCTGGAATGTAAATATTTAGGCTATGGTCAGAGCAAACTCAATGGCAATATCAAGTCATTTTAGTAAGAACTCTAGTACATTTTTAAAGCTAAAGGATGGTTCCTGTTTCATTTTGATCCTGGCAGAAAAATAAGCAGGGGAACATGATGTTACAGTTTGGCTTTCCTCTTACTGAGCCAAGACTGACAAAAACATTAAGGTGTCACTAGCGCTACCAGTCTGAAAAAAATATTCAAAAGCAATGCTGACAAACGAATTTTCAAGTCTGCTACCCAGATATTAAATAGTCTTTATAGCATAGGAAAGTCTTGTCACAAAGATCTTTACTTGCTGCTCAGTCAGTTCAGCTTCTTCCTCCTCCAGGTGTTCATCAGAAATTGAAACTGGCTATCAAATCCAGAAAAATGGCTCAAGGCAAAGTGGCCAGTTTTATGATCAAAGGCTAATGAAAAGGTTAGTAATCTATGCTGAGGACGGCGGGAAAGTTCACCCTGGAGACAAAACTGTGACCAGCTCAAATGCGCAAGCTATATTTTTGCTAATGTTGAATGTTAAAAACATAGAGTGAAGAAATTTGCAAAAGTGGAAAGAAATGTTTGTGTCCAGATTTCACTGAAATCACTTCTCTTTCTCATGCATACTAAGGGACCTCTGTCAGCCTTTGTATAACAATAGCATGAGTGTTTCTTACCAGCTGAAATGAAGGGTAAGGACAGAATGAGGAATCTGTAACAAGTAGAGAAGCATTTGCTACGACACTACTGTACGAAATTAGTTTCACTGATTTAAATCACACTTTAACGTTTTACTAAAACCTAAAAGCTGCTGTGACCTGTTTACTACCTATATGCTGTACAAACACCAGATAGCTGATGAAGAACCTACTCCTTATACTTAAAAGGCAACTTTTGCTGATTTTGTTCTTTAGTCCTGGTTTGGCCCAGCTCAATTCTCACTGTTTTCTCACAGACTTTTTGTTCAACCACAGACACCTCCTCTTTTTGTTAGGCTACTCCCCGTCTGCAGAGCAATGACATTCCTCCTGCCTGAGAGAAGTGATGAGGAGACTACCCTGGGTGCTGCCTTGGCAGACTGACTTTTTTCAGTGCTTTTTTCTTTCCATTTCTCTATGTATTTGTGGCAATGCCACAATGCCAGAGGTGAACACCATCTCAGATTCAACTTTCAGATTCTCATAGCAATCAACAGCTGTCTAGAAATCTTACACTGATTATCATTTGTCAGTTACCGATCATCAAATCCCTCAAAGCAGAAGGCTTGCTCTTAACACTAATGCTAAATAGCTGACTTAAAATAAAGTAGAAAAATAAAAATTGTTATCATGCTCAATTTTATTTTATTCAATACAAGGACTAAATCCAAGCTAAAAGTTATATTGCTGTGGTTAAATAGCCATGATGTTATTTATGGCAAAAAAAAAGACTCTCTGGAAGGAGAAGATCAATGAAAAATGCATAAAATAAATTTTAAAAGAGCATTAAAACTATAAAAATATAACTATGGAAAGGGTTCAAAGAGTGCTAAAAGAAACTTGAATTTGCCTGTAGAATGAGACACTTGAGGGAACAGGGGAAAAAGTTTAAACTAAACTATGAAAGAAACAAGGGACACAAAGGAAGTATATAACCAAACCATAAAGAGAAAAACATTTGTGAAACCTTCTTATTACTTGGTATACTAAAAACAACAATGAACTTTAGCCAGCTTAGGAACACCTTATTTACATCAGACAGTAAAGCTAGCAGTTCCATTGATTTCAGAGATGAGACATGAATAATTGCTTGTGTCTTTATATGTGCTTTATCTTTCAGAGTTTTCACTTGATGCTTGCTCATTGTTGTAAAGGGTGAAGAAAGATCAATGCTATGAGGTTTATAGTATTTAGAATGACAACGAAACCAACAAATTCCTGATCTACCATATAATGGCTTTACTCTGGTAAACTTTCTTCCTGTTAAGATATATCTAATTGCAAAAAAAGGGTAGAGAAATTAATTTGGCTGATGCTTTTTGATGTACGAATGCATCACTTGCTTTAATATTTCTAACACAACTTCTGAAAAAAAAAAATGTTGTGTGCATCACGTGCTTGTCCTTCTGGAACTTAATATTTACTTTAATATTGCATATGCTTCATTTGTGGTTTTTGTCATCATCATATAGGGCCCAGCTGTTGACAGCAAACTTAGCCAACCAGCCTTCAGTAGATAGATAGGATTAATCAACAGATTTAGAAGTCCCTTCAGCAGACAAATCAGGAGACACCTTTTCTCCCTACTGACTGTGTCCTGTGTCCTGACAGATCACCCCACAATACTTTTTAGTCTGAAACAGACATGAGGACAAGACCATATTTCTATCAAATTAGTCAAAGAGAACAAAGCATGGAGTCAGTGTTATTCCGGACACAGGAAGATCCACAACACATGGTCCATATAGACTTCCCTGCAGTTAAACTGTTTTGTATTTTAAATAAATTTGGATCAACAGAGAAAGTTTTTACCAGATCAATACCTGCTTGCCACGGTACTGGTGTTTCTTGTTCACTACTATAAGGTTCAAAGCTGGATTTGGAGTACTATGAAGCCACGATGAAATTCAGGTGAGGTGGTGTGACATACACTTCCACAGAATGAAACATTTTCTTATTTACAAAAGGTTTTGTGGTCTTCCACACTTTCCAGAGTTCTCTATCCCTATCTATTACAAAGTTTTATTAAGCTTTGCATGTTCAGACAAGGTATTATAAGGTCAACAATAGCAGAGTAGCCATTCAATACTTAAAGGTTGTCTTTAGGTTAGGTTATAATTGTCTAATGAGTTCCATTCACCGAATTGTTGGATAGTGGGACTTTCATTACTCTTTAGAAACCCTCTGGCTTAATATAATTGCTGCAGATCCTGGGCTGGAAAGAGACTTGTATAAACATTTTAACTAGCTTCCAAAAGTTGGCTTGCTTCCTCAGTTGGTGTCTTGCACAGTTACATGTGTTATACACTTGTCTGGTGAACAAGCTTCATTAAGTTCCACATCCCATACTTCATCTACTGTATTACATGCGTTAACAGTTCCGTAACACTCTGCATATTTTATTTGGCAATGCTCTAAGTTTAGGTTATGTTACACATTAAAAATTCTGCAAGTCAGAGTGAGGCTTTATAAAACTCACTCACGATTTTGTAGTGTCCAAATGTCCCTCAAATGCAGGACATCAACTGTTCAAACTATATGGACATGTTTGAAAATTACTCTTTTTTCATAAGCTTGCTTACTTACTGCTCAGAAGGACATTTATACTGATTTGTGTTTTCAGAACTGTCTGGAATGGGATGTTGCATTTGTTTAGGAGTGACGCCTAAGCATTTGCCACTTCCTGCAGATTTGTGAGATGCAGGGGCATAGACTAGGAGGTGTTTGCTTTGTTTATTATGTGGCAGGAAATAGGAAAGGGAGAACAAACTAACACTTTCTTGAAATGCCGCTGAATGCCATTCACTCTTTACTGTGTTGTTGGAGAAGGTCCTCCGCATACAAAAAACATCCGACGGCTTACCAGAACAGGTTGCCTGGCTCCTTCCCTATCACCATTCTTCCAAGGAAACTTCTCAGAAATGAGAAGGCCTGATAAATTGCTCTGAATTGCTCCCTTTCTTTGACACATTTTCACAGCCTCTCCATCGTAAGGATATATCTGATGTCACCTGGCAAAATGTAGTCAGTGTCAAACCACCGTTTGTAAACTTGGTCCTGTCCTGGATCTCCTGCACAGGTCATGTCCTGAAGCATGCTTGCCTCCTCTTCTGCATGACCAGATGCGTGCCCAGTTGTGTGGTGAAAGTATGAGTATGTGTGTTTGCATCCGTGTCTCCCTGCATGTATCATCCCTGCACAGCGCCACGTATCTTTAACAACTTTACCTTTAGATCAGGTAGCAGCTATACCATGAATACCTCCACTGTGGTAGTATAAACTTCTCAAGCTAACAAGATGTATACCATTGACGAAGTGGATGGTTTGATTTGCTCAGAGTTCATGACTGGAACTCTACACAATGCAGTGCAGCTTTTGGATCTGGACACAAAGAGTCTATTTTAATCTATATATAAATCGAATACACAGCTACAGTTTTCTACAAATCAAAATGCTGTCTCCTTGAAATCAGAGGGAGTTTTGTCTTTGTCTTTAATGAATATTTGAAATGAAATCTTGGCCCATAGTGCTTTGCTACAGGCTTAAACACATGCTTAAGTATTTTGTTGCATCAAAGCCACACATTAGGTACACAAAGAATGTTTTAAACCACAGTTAATATGGCTTTACTGATCAGCTTATATGCAAATAAAATAAAATTAAGTACTATTCATTTTAATCCTTTAATGGCTAAATCTTTATGGAAGGTATAAAGAAATTAACAGGAGAGTTTCACAGCAACATGAGATTTAAATTTTAACAAGTCAGACATTAAACAACAACTGACATGCTGTGGACCTGTGCATACACATAATTATCCTGATTCCTTTATTAAGAACATTTATGTGTTAAGTTTTAGTTATTAAATATCTAAAGTTATTAAACATTATGAAAATGAACCATATACATATGTTAAATGTCAAGGGACAGACCTATGCGCCTTGATTGTGGCACATAATATATTATTTCTGAAAGCAACCCAGTCAGAACAACATATTAAAAAGGGATCTAATTGTTAGTATATTAAGTTGCTTCATAGCTAAAATATAAGGAAGAGAAAACAAAGTGGCTCAACATTTAAAGGAACGTTAAGGGGACACACACAGATGACCTGAGGGGAAGAAGAAACACTTTAATGCAGGTATTTGGTTTCCAAAAAAACTTCAGCTCACCTATAATAGTTTTTCTTCCTGGTATTTGTAAAGAGCAGCAAATCAGAAATACCAGTTCCCAGCCTGAGAAAATTTGCCTTACAACTTTTAAAATTGATTAAAATCTTCTGGCAAACTCATGATGTATTTAACCATTAACTTACCCAGATAACAAATACCTGACCTCCCAGTTTGTTAACTAATTAGCAGGTCAAATCAACTGCCAGAATTAAGAATATTTAATACTCAAGACTGCAAATCAGCATTGTCCATACTAGTTATAATAATCTCCTTATGTAACACCTATCTTGATATTTCACCAGTAATGGTTGAACAGCCTCATTTCTGTATCGACTGTTTTAGAAAATGTGCCCTAACGTGTCCCAAGGCACATATACAAAATGCAATAACTTGCACAGAAATAATGCCCTACAGTATAATAATATACGTGCATAGGAAAAAATGTATGGTATGTAAAAATAATTTAAACAGTAAAATGGATATCGATGCAGATGTTTTTTTCAGGTATGGGTTTATACACTAGAGATCTACTCACCTAATGTTACTAAGAATTCAGAATATGCCCTTTAGGGAACATCTAAAGACAGCAGATCCTAAATCAGATAGATCAACGGAAAAAAAGTTCTTTGCCACTTCTATTTTCCATGCAAGCTTGTCAGGAAGTTATGGGACACACTAACAAGGAATAATCCGTAGGGCCTAATGTTTTGCCTATGCAGATATATGATATACACGGAATGATCAGTGGAATAATTTTTCCACAGAGAAATGTCTTGCTGGTTGCCAATTTTTATTTCTTATACCATTCCTTATCTTCACTTTTTTCTTCACTTAAAGGCTTAGAAATTTTGTATTGTTCACTTCAGTGATATGCATCTTACTACAATTAGGTCCAAAAGAATGATTTTGTTTTCATAATAAAACAGCCCTAAATACACCAACATCACTCACTGCACATACTGCTACAATTTTACATCACAACTCTATTTTCCTTAATACTTATAAGGTAAAGATGTTTCCCATATTTTACAGTTACGTTTTCCACTAATATAAAAGGAAAAAAAAAATTGTTTAATGCCATAAATATCAAGGAAGAACTGAAATATTTGCATTTCTGAAAAAAAATTTAGGATCACTACAAGGGGAAAATTGAAATTGCAGCAGTTCATTTTCAATCCCCAGTAGCGTTTCAGGGTCAGGCATCCTAGCAATGCTGACCCAGCAGTTAAAATTAAAAATACCTCTTTCGGTTATCATGGAGTTTGTTACCACTTTCACAGTAGAAGCATAAGGCACCAAGACAGGTTACCATACCATCACTGCAAGAGTACAAAGTTTCATTTCAGACATGTATCAATCATACAATAAGATAAATGAAATTAAAACTACACCCATTCCCAACTAGAAGCCTTTCTAGACTTTCTCTCTATCATATGATTACATTTCCATCTAGCCGATCAATAGTGAGTTATGGCTCATGCCCTCTCCTCTCAACACTGTAGATGTTACATCAGAAAACTCATTCCTGTTTCTTGATCTCTCCAATTTTTTTTAAACAATTGTCACTAAATACTGTATACTTTGGCATGTCATGTCAAACTCTGATTTGGATGGATAAATTGGCAGAGAACTGGAACAGGCTGCCCAGAGAGATGGTGGAGTCTCTGACTCTGGAGACATTCAAAACCCACCTGGACACCATCCTGTGCAACCTGCTCTAGGTGACCCTGCTCTGGTAGCAGGGCTGGACTAGCTGGTCTCCAGAGGTCCCTTCCAACCCTTGTGATTCTGTGATTCTGTGAAATGAGAATATCAGATAAAGATCTGTGTCACACAAGTGACTTCAATTCTACTTCAATTTCCGAAGGCATTTTCACAGAAGCCCTCGAGTTTTCCACCTATGTTTCAGAAAAATTATGCTGTTTCTCTTCTTATGCTTTTCTTTATTGACTTAATAATATAATTTGAAAACAAAGAAAGAAAGTATAAAAGTTAAAAAATAAAAAATTTTAAAAATACAAAAGAGCAATTCTGAGTGGATTAACAGAGATACATTATAGCTATCTCAACATTATATACACACGTGTGATTCATGCCATTTAAACTTTATGTGCATGATATATAAAAACATTCCTTGGAAGAAAATCTGAAGTTAATATTTTTTCTTTTTTTTTTTTTTTTTCTCTTAACAAATACAGATATATTATTTCTGGGCTATACTGACAGAGGATTGTATTGATTGTGTAGGACACTGGGGGAATAAGGTATCTGGTGCAAGGTTTTCAAATTCATCAGAGTCCAGTTACTAGTCTTCTACTAAAGAGGTATTTCATTCTTCCTATACATCTCTAGATTGATTCTTCTGTTTTGGTACTACAAGTAGTACAGCATTAGATTATTCTAACATTACAGACAGCAACTTCAAATGGCCTACCTGTCAACTGGTACTTCATTTCACACCTTGATACAATTGGGCTCATAGGTTCTTTGAATTTTCTGAAGCTATGGGACCCAGTGGGATTGGCTGCAAGACTAGAGGGATCAAGAGTAGCCAGAGCTTTTAGTGCAAGTGATAACCTAACAGAAGTAAACATCTACTGATAGTGTGTAGGGGCAGTATGGAATGTCTGCAAATAGACTGAATTTCAGACGGTCTCCAGATTGTGCTAGTATATCACTCTGAGTGAAGAGTATTGACTCTGACCTTTCCAGGGTGATAGTAAAGTTTTGGAGATCTGTCTTATAACAAATAAGAAAAAAGTCAATACTTGGATGACTCCATTTGAGAACTGGTTAGGATGCTAGTCTCAGGAAACCAAGACATCAGTTCCCTGAAGTCTCAACAGTATTTGAATGAACTGAACACCCTTTTTTAGCAACAACTTTAAGAAGTTGAGTCTGCAGAATCTCCAGCTACTTAACTACAGTAGAGGATTTTAGTGGGATTCAAAAAAACCTGCCCTTTCATTGGTCTTGTGTTTGGAGAGTCTATATAGTAAAGGCTGTGGGGCACCTCCACTAAAGTGAACAGGACCCTATAAGTTCCATACAAAGTGATTGACTAACTCGGGCTTAAAAATTGTGAAAAGGTGAAAGTTGTCATCTATTTTTTTTAATTCATTAAGTCAACCAACCCATATATTTATTTGAAAACAATCAAACACCACATTGAGGGGAAAAAAATAGGTAAAATATTGGTTTTAAAAACACTGTTTTTCTGCCAATTCTATATTTTAAGTATTAAGTGAAAACAAATGAACCCAAAGAGCTAGCGATTCCTCACTAGAAATCCCTTCCTGTCTCAAGTACTCAGTTCCTCTGTTCTCATCATATTTTCTTTTCTCTAGTTCTCATGTTTTTTTTCTCTACCACAAACAAGGTCTTACTTCTCAATGTAAAAACAGACTTTCACACAGGAAAATTGCATGCTTATATTAAAAAATAATTGTAACTATCCAACAACTTTTTCAGCTATACTTTCAGATACGTATCTTGAAAAAGAAACCTCACAAGGGGCAAGAAGAAGCCCAGTTCCTCCCATTTTCTCGTCACCTTTGAAAGGCAGCTTCCTCCATACAGGTGGCTAGATGCCCTCAACATATTGCATCTGTTATCTTTGATATGCTTAGCACAGACTCCTGTGGAGACATTTTCTTAATTGTGAGTCAGAGAAGCTCTTGGAATCCCGACTGTCTCTTTTGCTTTATCTAATGTGACAGGCTCATTTGTCCTAAATACTTCACTTTGCAACCCTCAGAGTCATCCTCTAGCGGTATCCTATAACATGTGTCACTCTTTCCCTACTAATATCCAATTAGGCAGTCATCCATCTTTTGCTATTACCTTCTTTAATCAGAAAGTCATATGCAGAGATGGAAAAGATCTATTTTACCCATCTCCCCGTCAATGCAGATTTATTCCCTAGAGTATATTTTCTAGCTTTATGTTTATTTAACTTAGATTACTACAGATTTTCAAAATAAAGTTCGAGCCAAATAATATGAACAGCTTGGATTACACCATTTGGGAGTTATATGATCAGTAACCAATGCCAAGAGAATCAATAGACAGGAAACGACATTTTACATGTGAGCAGGGAAATAAATGTGTCTGTTGCTCTACAATCAAATACAATTCATAGGACTAAACATTACCTAAACAGATTCTAGTGGAATTCTAATAGTTCTTTAGAAAAATTGGGTCTATCTACTCTTGGCAACCAAATGGGAGGCAAAACAGAGATGGTCATCAAGGGCCAGACATTTTACGTTATCTATAAATTTACACCACTAAATATATTACTTTTTTTTTAAAGAGTCAGTGATAGTGTGAAATAGCTGAACTTTTCAACAAAATTGCCCAGACTTCTCCAGGGAAAGTGCGTAGGCCCATCCTCAACCTGTCAGTGGGTGTGATCAAACCCAGAAGCCTGTTCAGTGCAAGGGCAGCAAGTGGAGACTCCCAGTAACGCCAATTAGTGCCAGGTACAACAGTAGTTATTGTGATGTAGTCACTTGCCCACAAGGATTTGGGCTGAGACCAGCAAACTTACTTCATGTAAATCACTGAGCAGTGGTCAGATGACAAGAACATTAGCTCGTCACAGGCTCACAGCGACAGATCTTCATGCTCTCCTGATGCCACCTGGGCCTGTCTTCCCATGTTATTCCTGCTCTATCTTCTCTCATCTTCTGTGCACAAGGCATATATCAGTGCACACAAGCAAACACAAGAGGGAGAAGAAACAGCAGGAAACCAGGTCAAATCATCTCATATCACAGTACACCAACAGCCCTGTCAATACCATCTCTATTGGTGCAAAGGAGGTCACAGCTCATTAAAACTGAGAAGAATTGCTATTCAGAGAAATGGAAGAGTAATGGGAGAAACAAATAAACAAATAGAGGGTGATGACACAGACAGGTCTTCAGCTTTCTAAGTACCCTAACACAAAGATGTGGCTACACCAAAACATAGACATTCACTGGATGAACTCTATATATGACATAGGTGGATTTAGTATTAATTCGGCCTGTAAATTAACATGCAAGTTGATGGCATTTCCACTTAGCCTTGTCTATAGAAATAAAAGCCCTAATTAAATAATAAAAATTGATATACTAGAAGTTTAATTAAAAAAATCATAGTCACTCCAACACTTTCTACTTAGCTTTTTTATAGAAGCAATGAAATAAATATGACATAAACCCCTTAAAGAGAAACATAGTTTTTTGCTGATGAATGTCAGCAGCTTCACACACTGTCTTCATTTATTATAAAGTCAAGTTGCAACAAACTGATGAAAAAGGTTTCTTACAAAAGGGAATAGGCAAAACCAATAACCCATGTGTAAGGAACAGTCACTCTTATAACCATTCTCCATCTCAGTAAGCACACCTACATTAGAAAGTTAAATAACTCAAGGGACTCTTTCCAAGCGCTGGGATACCGTTGGCTAAATTGTTAGCACTGACACTGATATGGCTTTGTTGCAGGCCAATGATCCTCTCTCTTGATCAGTTTTTAGGCATGGCTCAGGCATTACTAGGGACTCAGAACAGGTAGGTATTCTCTTTGGGGGACCAAGAGAGCAAGTTACTGTGGATATGGGCTGCTCCTTTCAAGTTGGCTTCAGAGAACAGTCCCAGGCATATTTAATTTACTGTCACAGATTTGGTTTCTGGAAGCACAGTTCACCCCAGAAAAGGCGAAAAGAAGTGAAAGTCCCTACTCTTTGTTTTCCCTGTGTCTGCATTAAGAAGTAAAATGGTTAGCAGATATACTGCCATACAGGTACTGGTATCTCAGCTTTCCCATGAAGACTGACCTCGTAGTGAGTCACTGTGTGAAGAGAAGATACACTGTGTGGAGGATAAGCACCACTGTTCCTACCCCACTGTTTTGCTTGCTGCCACTGGGGACCATTTTTGCTGTGCACTGTGTGCTACTGTTGTGACTTCCAAGAGATTATGAGAATTTGAGGGTGAATTGTTCTTGTTTCAGTCAATAATTGTCTTTCTTCACCCTTTCATCAGGTTTAGCTTCTCCCTCCCTATCGGATTTGAGGCTGCTGGAATGGTTTGTATCTGGAGAAGAGATAGCACATTTAGTTATCAGGAACTTGAATACCATGATAGCAGAGAAAAATGAGAGTGTTAGGATGACAGACAGCAAACAGAAAATGATGGGTGCTGAGGACATTCACTGACCATCTGTATATGGCAGAATGGTCATTCTGGGCTGAGGAAATAACAATTAAATCTGAATTATGTTGCAAAGCTGGGATGACTTACTGACTTCAGGTAGGGAAGGCCACATTTTTGGTATTCCGTGATAAGCTTGCCACATCCCTATAGCAGTGCTGCACTAAAATCAGGACTACTTTGAAGCAGAAGAACTCAGAGAGTTTCATCTGTGGGGTCCATAAAAGTAAGAGTTATCGTAGTTAATTTTTAAGCTGCACATGCTATTTCCTCTCTTATGTAGAGCCATTAACTGGGTCCTGCAAAACAGTACCCTTTTAATCCTCTTATGAATAGGAGAATTATTTAACAGGCTGCCCATATTCTAATACTGTTACTTAGTCCTCAGATTTGCCTTTGCCTCTTAGTAACTTCATCGTCAAGTCTCACAGAAATTAATGTAGGTGGTCAAAAGACAGTGACGGTGTCTGCAGTGGAAGGAATGCAAACAGGGTGGGAGTACAGTTACAATGCCACTGGTGAATATCAGCATCCTCTGAGCTACCCTTGCCCACAAAACTGTAAAAGAGGCTCTAGAACTGCGATATGAAGAAAGCCTGTAATCCTGGAGCCCACACAACCTGCTTTCAAAAATACAGTTTGGTAGACTGAAGGCATTCACGACATGCGCTGCAAGAAAGCTCGATCTCAGCAGCAAGAAAGCTCGATCTCAGCATTTCAAGTGTCCCTGTTATTGCTGAAGTTTGTGACGACCCATGAAAAAAGAGGGGAAGAAATATATTAGAAGTGAATGAGACACAGAAGGCATACGTGTTAATTTTGAGCAGTTAGTTACAAAGGCAGTTGTATCACATGATGGTATGAGTTCCTTGAGGACAGCCTTAAGAGTATATTGACTGTCCTGTTTTGTGGGGTTTTGGCTTTGATTTTAAGTAATTGATAAGATATTGTATGACTGCATGAGAGAAATGTCCTTCTGGTAAAAACAAATAAGTATTCTGTAAAGAAAAGCAAAGTATTAACTTCTGAAAAGTTAATATATAGGACATTGCAAAACAAGCAACAAAAAGGCCTCAGAAGAAAACTGTTTAGATTGGTATGTTCCAATAGCTCCTGCTGACTGGCACATCTGTAAGTATCTGTGACTCTTTTTTTCCCTCTGAGGCTGAATGGAAGAGCTCTCTTTATGTTACACCTGAAACTAAGTTGGGGACAGCAAAGGAGCTGTACATTGTTATTGATACTGTGTATTGGCTTCTGGGATACAAATCTTTGCATCTCTTTTTCTACGTGATCCTTTTTGCCATCTGCTTTTTCTGGCACAGGAGCTACATGCTGTCTTGAAGCAATTTCTTACATGTCTTTTGGTCCCTTTCATTCATTCCTTCCCTTGCATCAAGGGTCACAGGCTCATAACACTTTCGGGCATTTGATAGACACCTCCCTTCTTCTTTTCTTCTTCTTCTTACATAAAATTGGTCTTTCACTCATTGTGGAGAGAATACCTCTTACAGATACCCCAAATGAGGCCAACGATGAAAATAGGTTAAAAAAGATATTTTTAGGGGTTTATCAAACAGAAGAAGATTGGTGAGAAAATTTCTTAAAATTTTATGTAAAAGTCGTCCCAGAAATAATGAACTGAAACAAGTATCATGGTGGCTTGTCTAATAACAATTTAGAGTCAGCAGGGTGAGTGCAGGGGTAATTTTCTTGGCTTCAGATGATGACGGGAGATTGTGGGGTATGCCAAGCATTAAGCGTAAAGTAAATAGAATGCAAATAAGAATGAATATTGCCAAGACTATTCTGGTAAAGACTGATCTTAGCTGAGGTGTTTTTCATGAAGATCTTAAAGGCTCAAAGAAATTTGCCGACTGACATTGCTAAAGACCTAGAAATGATACTCTGAGCTGACTGGAGAGGGTCACGGAAAGCTGTCCTACTGATCTACAGAAAAGGGGCACCCTACAAAAAGCACATCCACATGGATGCAGGCGGCCCATGGCAGTCTATGCCCACATTCCCAGACAGCCAGGCATACTCCACTTCTGTTTCAAAAGCTGTATTACCAGGATCGAGGGGCTCTTTGCTCAACACCTACTACCTCTAATTGACTAATGCAGATAGACACCAGGGTGGGTTTCCATCCCCCCCTCTCAGAGCAGAGGTCTGTCTGTGCACGTCCCAAGTAGATGTGACTCCAGGAATATACAAGCATGGTTTAAATTGCTTGAAAATATTTTCAAGGTTATGCTGGGAAACAAAGGATTCCTGTGCCAAGAAAAATCCAAACCTCTGCGAATAGGGAAGGATGGCCAGGCTGGTCTCATTTTGTGAGCCAATTCAAAGCTTCACTCTCTGACCCAGCAGCAAACTAGCTCTCTGTCCACCTCAGAATTCAGACACAGCATGCAAATAATTTGTTTTGGACTCTACAGCTGGAAAGCTAGGGCATTTCGGATTGGATATTTACACTGTAGGTTTGCTTTACAATTTTATTCATAAAAACCCTGCAGTCCAAATAACTGGTTACTGGATAGCTTGCAAGGACAATTTTAAATTGTCTATGTATTTTATTTGAATGCTTAGGCATGATTTTCAGTAATGTATTGTTTTATGTTGCTAGAAGTTCCAACTGCTTGCACTGCCAAAAGCATGCATTTGGGAATAATTGGGGGTTGCTAATAATATTATCTTCCTTTTTTTCTTCTTTTTTGCTTTTGATTGCCCATGCAAGTTGTACTTGTAAATTGGCAAGATCCAAAGAAGCTTTTATTTGCTCCCTGCTGTCAAGCACTGGGAAGGGGAAGCAGGGACGACACAGTCATGCAAATAACTTTATTTCAAGAAGCACCATGCTTTAATCTGATACCTTAAGTGAGTTATTGTTTTATTCAGGCCCATTTTATCTGAATCTTGAAGAGCACCTGGGATGTGCAGTATCTTTGATCCTTGTCCAACACTGTTCTGTGGTCTAGGTACATTTCAGACCCTCTTTGCCTCAGGCCATGCAAGATGGCCATTGTCACAAGGTTCTCATGCACATCCTAGCACAGATGGCACACAATCCTCCACAACACCAACAAATATGAGGCAGTCTCAGATATTTCATTGATTTCCTTTGCAGTCTGGTGGTACTGTCCCTCTCTGACCTTGCTCCATGTTCTGATGTTTTCCAAGTCCTCCACTTTTTTTTCAGGACCCCAAGCTACTTCTGTTCCCAGAGATTAAAATGCACTTGTCCCTTTTCTCCCCTGGATGAAACGCGCAGTTCTTCTCATAGCCTCAACAGCAATAAAAATGGAGCCACAGTCACACATGCAAAACTAAACTCGTATCTTCTAATCACATCAAAGATAAGGGTGAGGGCAGTGAGATAGGACAAGAAAGGAGCTCTTTATTCATAATAATTCCCTCCTAAAAGAGTTTAAAACTTTGTCTAAAATAATTACTAATATTGGTGAAAAAACAAAGGACTACTGGTAATGGCACATGCTGTATAACTCTACATAAACTCAGCAGCTATAGCTACTGGCATGGGCTATAAGACACACATAAAATATTCCTCCGTGCCCAGGGAGGGCTGGACTGTTGAGGGAATTCACCTTTCAAGCAAGCAATATTTCTCCATTACAGGTTTCACCCCAGCCCTCTCTGTTGGAGTCTGCTCCAGTTCTTTGAGATACCGTTGCTCCCACGTGCTTATGATTTCCATGCTGAGTTATCTGTCAGCAAGCGTAAGGGCAGCCTGCAGCTAACAAGAAATTGCTGAAACGGGAAGGATGTTTTGTTTATCCACAGACCCATAATGGCTTTTAACCATCACTCGCACTATGAGGTTTGGAGACTTGGTTCAGTCTAGCAATGGCTTTCATGAGCTAATCTCAAAGCTGGGTATGAAAGCAAATGAGATGGCAAAATTTAGTGGTCAAATCACAGAATCATAGAATCATTTAGGTTGGAAAAGACCTTTAAGATCATCTAGTCCAACCATTGACCCTACTCTACCAGGTCTGCCACTAAACCATGTCTCTAAGCACCACATCTACACAACTTTTAAACACATCTAGGGATGGTGACTCAACCACCTCCCTGGGCAGCCTGTTCCAATGTTGGATAACTTTCCGTGAAAATTTTTTTCCTAATGTCCAGCCTAAACCTCCCCTGGTGCAACTTGAACCCATTTCCTCTTGTCCTATCGCTAGTTCCTTAGTAGAAGAGACCAGCGCCCATCTCACTACAACCTCCTTTCAGGTAATTGTAGCAAGCAATAAGGTCTCCCCTCAAGCTCCTCTTCTCCAGACTAATCAATCCTAATTCCTTCAGCTGCTCCTCATAAGACATGTTCTTCAGTCCCCTCACCAGCTTCGTTGACCTTCTCTGGACATGCTCCAGCACCTCAATGTCCCTCCTAGGCTGTGGCGCCCAAAACTGAACACAGTACTCAAGCTGCGGCCTCACCAGCACTGAGTACAGGGGCACAATCACTTCCCTCCTCCTGCTGGCCACACTATTCTTGATACAGGCCAAGATACCATTGGCCTTCCTGGCTACCTGGGTACACTGCTGGCTCATGTTCAGCCGGCTGTCCACCAGTACCCCCAGATCCTTTTCTGCCAGGCAGCTTTCCAGCCACTCCTCCCCAAGCCTGTAGCGTTGCCTGGGGTTGTTGTGACTGAAGTGCAGGACCTGGCACTTGGCCTTGTTAAACCTCATGCAGTTGGCTTCAGCCCATCGATCCGGTCTGTCCAGATCTCTCTGCAGAGCCTTCCTACCCTCAAGCAGATCAACATTGCCGCTTAATTTGGTGTCATCTGCAAACTTACTGAGGGTGCACTCAATCCCCTCGTCCAGATCATCAACAAAGATATTAAACAAGGCTGGCCCCAAAACTGAGCCCTGAGTTACCGCTTGAGACCTGCCACCAGCTGGATTTAATGCCATTCACCACAACTCTCTGGGCTCGGCCATCCAGCCAGTTTTTAATCCAGCGAAGAGTACACCTGTCTAAGCCATGGGCTGCCAGCTTCTCTAGCAGAATGCTGTGGGAGACTGTGTCAAAGGTCTTACCAAAGTCTAAGTAGACAACAGGCAGGTCATCTGGTCATAAAAGGAGATCACGTTGGTCAAGCAGGACCTGCCTTTCATGAACCCATGCTGGCTGGGCCTGATCTCCTGGTTGTCCTTCACATGCCGCGTGAGTGCACTCAGGATGATCCATTCCATGATCTTTCCTGGCACTGAGGTTCAGGCTGACAGGCCTGTAGTTGCCTGGATCCTCCTTCTGGCCCTTCTTGTAGATGGGTGTCACATTGGCAAGCCTCCAGTCATCTAGGACCTCCCCTGTTGACCAGGACTGCTGATAAATGATGGAGAGTGGCTTGGCAAGCTCCTCTGTCAGCTCCCTCAGCACTCTCAGGTGGATCCCATCTGGGCCCATAGACTTGTGGCTGTCCAATTGGGGTAGCAGGTCACTAACTGCTTCCTCCTGGATTATGGGGGCTTTATTCTGCTCTCCATCCCTGTCTTCCAGCTCAGGGGGCTGAATACCCTGAGGATGACTGGTCTTACTATTAAAGACGGAGGCAAAGAAGGCATTAAGTACCTCAGCCTTCTCCTCACCCTTGTTGACAATCTTCCCCTCCGCATCCAATAAGGGGTGGAGATTCTCCCTGGCTCTCTTTTTGTTGTTAATGTTTTTGTAAAAAACTTTTTTGTTATCTCTTACGACAGTGGCCAGATTAAGTTCTAGCTGTTCTTTTGCCTTTCTGATGTTTTTTCTGCATGACCTAACTAGATCCCTATACTCTTCTTGCGTTGCCTGCCCCTTCTTCCAAAGGTGGTAAACTCTCCTTTTTTTCCTGAGTCCCAGCAAGAGCTCCCTATTCAGCCAGGCTGGTCATATTCCCCGCTGGTTCATTTTACAACACATGGGGACAGCCTGCTCCTGCATCTCTAAGACTTCCTTCTTGAAGAATGTCCAGCCTTCCTGGACCCCTTTGCCCTTCAGAACTGTCTCCCAAGGGACTCTCTCAACAGGTGTCCTGAACAGGCTGAAGTCTGCCTTCCAGAAGTCCATGGTAGTGGTTTTGCTCACCCCCTTCCTTACTTCACCAAGAATTGAGAACTCTATCATTTCATGGTTGCTAAGCCCAAGACAGCCTCCGACCACCACATCACCCACCAGATCTTCTCTGTTTGTGAGCAGCAGGTCTAGCAAGGCACCTCCCCTGGTAGGCTCACTTACCAGTTGTGTCAGGAAGTTATCTTCCACACACTCCAGGAATCGCCTAGACTGTTTCCTCTCTGCTGGGTTGTATTTCCAGCAGACGTCTGGTAAGTCAAAGTCCCCCACTAGGACAAGGGCTGGGGACTGTGAGACTTCCGTCAGCCACTTGTAGAATGCTTCGTCTGTTGCTTCATCCTGATTGGGTGCTCTATAACAGACTCCCAACAGGATATCTGCCTTGTTGGCCTTCCCACTCATCCTTACCCATAAGCATTCAACATTGCCTTCACAGTCATTGAGCTCCATACAATCAAAACACTCCCTAACGTATAGAGCCACCCCACCACCTCTCCTTCCCTGCCTATCCCTTCTGAAGAGCTTATAGAAATCCATTGCAGCATTCCAGGCATAAGAGTCATCCCACCATGTTTCTGTGATGGTGACTATGTCATAACTATCCTCCTTCACAATGGCTTCCAGCTCCACCTGTTTGTTGCCCCTGCTGCATGCATTGGTGTAGATGCACTTGAGCTGGGCTATTGATTTCCCCCCCAATGTTGGCATGCTGCCCCTAGGCTCATCTCTAACGAGCTTGATTGTATCCCCTTCCCCTTTCGTACTTAGTTTAAAGCCCTCTCAATGAGCCTTGCCATCTTATGAGCAAGGATCCTTTTTCCTCTTTAAGACAGCTGAATTCCATCAGGCACCAGCAGGCCCGGTGCCGTGTAAACCTCCCCATGAGCAAAAAAACCAAAATTCCACCAGTGGCACCAGCCTCTAAGCCACGTGTTTAAAAGGTGTGTTTTCCTGTTCCTCTCAGTGTCCCTCCCTGCTACTGAAGGGATTGAGGAAAACACTACCTGTGCTCCTGATCCCTTGACCAGTCACCCCAGTGCCCTAAAGTCCTTTTTAATTGCTTTTGAACTACTGTCTGCAACCTCATCATTGCCCACTTGCACAACCAGGAGTGGATAATAATCAGAGGGCCATAGCTGACCAGGGAGTTTCCTAGCGATATCCCTAACCCAGGCCCCAGAGAGGCAGCAGACTTCCCTGTGGGATGGATCCGGTCGGCATATGGGGCCCTCTGTTCCTCTCATAAGGGAATTACCTAGAACAATTACCCTCCTTTTTCTCTGAACAGAAGCAGTCCTAATGCGTGGGACTGACCGACTCAGCCTAGGCAACCCCCTGGAAGAATCTTCACCTATCTCCTCATTTGCCTGGCCCTCAAGTTCCAGAGCTCCATACCTGTTACGTAAGGGCAACTGGGAAGGTGAGGGAGGCCGGGAGGGGACTGACCTGCCTCCCCAAGCAAGGACCTGTTTCCAATCCCCTCTGTCTCTTAGTTCCCCTCCTCCTGCCTGGTGGCAAGAGGGGAGGGGATCCTTTACTTCTTGTGGGCCCCCTATGTGCTGCCTTGGCCTCAAGGTGTGGCTCCACCAATCTATCTCCCTCTCACACTCTCTGATCCTCCTTAGCCTTTCCACTTCCTCTCTCAGCCCTGCCACCAGGCTAAGCAGGTCATTCACCTGGTCACACCGCACACCAGTGGTGTCTCTGCTGTCCTCCAGTGTGAGTGACAGGCTTAGGCACTCCCAGAGACCTGCACGGCTGCATGTTTGTCTGGAAGCTCTGTCTGGGTCACCACATTCCTTCTGAAAATGGCTTTTGGAGGAGTGGTAACCATGGCTAGGTCCTCTTCTGGGAGGGCAACAACCACTAGTTGAGTTTGCCTCTCAAGACAGGAGGGGGACCAGTTACCACTGATTAAACTTACCTCACTGAGTGCCGACTGAGTTCCTCAGTGTGCAGCGACCGGTCAGGTTGTAACCTGTCAATCAGTCAGATTTTGGCAGGAGTTGAATGCTTATATGACTAGGCTTCTTCTGCAAGAGAACAAACTAATTTCAGAAACAACTGCCCCAAAGTCAGAAAAATTAAACCGGGAGGAAGTAACTTGATGGGGTGTCTCCCGCTATTTCAGCAGGTGATACAGACCTCAGCCCTACTCTGTTTAAATCAGGCACTGTCATAAATGGTGTCTATAGTGATAGAGAAAAGATTTAACCAATGTTAAAGTTTTTAAAGAGTGTTGTGGTTTGACCCTGGCTGGATGCGAGGTGCCCACCAAAGCTGCTCTACCACTTCCCCTCCTCAACGGGACAGGGGAGAGAAAAATATAGTGAAAGGCTTGTGGGTCTAGGTAAGGACATGGAGAGATCATTCAGCAATTACCATCACAGGCAAACAGATTCAAACTGGGGAAATTTAATTTAATTTATTACAAATCAAAACAGATTACAATAATAAGAAAATAAAAACCAAATCTTAAGACACCTCCCCCCACCCCTCCCTTCTTCCTGGGCTTACATTTACTCCTGAATTCTCTCCCTCCTTCCCCTGAGAAGCACAGGGGAACAAGGAATGGGGGTTGCGGTCAGTTTGCCGCACATTGTCTCTGCTGCTCCTTCCTCATGGGAAGGACTCCTCACACTCTTCCCCTGCTCCTGTATGGGGTCCCTCCCATGGGAGGCAGTCCTCCATGAAATTCTCCAACGTGAGTCCTTCTCACCGGCTGCAGTTCTTCACGAACTGCTCCAGCATGGGACCCTTCCACCGGGTGCAGTCCTTCAGGAACAGACTGCTCCAGTGTGGGTCCCCCACTGGGTCACAAGTCCTGCCAGCAAACCTTCTCCAGACTGGGCTCCTCTCTCCACAGGTCCACAGGTCCTGCCAGGACCCTGCTCCAGTGTGAGCTTCCCACAAAGTCACAGCCTCTTTCAGGCATCCACCTGCTCCAGCATGGGGTCCTCCATGGGCTGAAGGTGGGTATCCGCTCCACTGTAGACCTCCATGGGTTTCAGGGGGAGAGCCTGAAAGGGGGGTCTTCAGCAAAGGCTGCAGGGGAATCTCTGGTCCAGCACCTGGAACACCTCCTCCCGCTCCTTCTTCACTGACCTTGGTGTCAGCAGAGTTGTTTCTTGCATATTCTCACTCTGCTCTCCAACTGCCATTACTGTTGAGCAGGAACGTTTTCCCCCTTCTTAAATATGTTATCCCAGAGGCACTACCACCATCACTGATGGGTTCGGCCTTGGCAAGTGGCGAGTTTGTCTTGGAGCCAGCTGGCATTGGCTCTATTGGACATAGGAGAAACTTCTAACAGCTTCTCACAGAAGCCACCTACTGCTACTAAAACCTTGCCAAGCAAACTCAATACAAAGAGAAACAGAAAATTAGATTAAAACTAGGAATTAAGGCAGATTTGTTTAAAAACCCCACAATTTATGATTTTGGGAATGAGGAAGGGTTTCTGGGTATTTGAGCTTTGCAACAGTATAAGCAGCTACGTAAGTCTGCATACCTGAATTGCTGGCAATAGGCTCGTTGATATACTCATACACACTTATATTTATACATTACATTGATTTTATAGCTATCAGAGTTTTATGTGTCTATTTGTGTTATGTTAGTGACCAGTACTCCCTCCAGGGTGTATAACCTATTCTACAGGATTTTCTTCATAATAGGTCAATAAAAGAAACCTTATAGATTTTATGGTAATGCTATAATTCAAATATTAGATGGTTTAGTAAAGATGTTCTAAAAGAAAGAAATTGCTCAACAAATTTATCTACACAGTAGAACCATTATCTCTGGACTCACAGTGGCATTTCTTAAACCTCATGAGGGAATTCATCTTACAGACTATTAGTAGGGTTTGCCCTATAGCACATACAGCTACCTCTCTGTAGGATGCATGGTTGTTCAGTCCTTTCTTTTGGAGTGTCACAAAACTGTAGTAAACATTTTACAGACGTAGAAACTTACAGATCTCTGTTCTGCTGAATTTATCAGATGCTGTTTCATGCACATCTAGCTTCTCTGTGAACTTCATGGGCTTGCTCAGAAGTGTAGAAAGCACAGATGCTTTCATGGCTGTGCAACTAGCTACAAATCCTGCAATTGCATCTAGTCCAGCTGATCCCAGATACCACAGGGAATGCTGCAATGTCCAGGACTAAAGTCTTAATACCTGTAAACCATCTGTTTTAATACATTCCAGTATTCCTCAGTCAATCAGGACATTCTGACAGAGAAACTGCAAAACCGATTAACAGAAAATACGAAAAGGACAGTGACAAGGAACGGAAATAGAGACATACAGATTTTTCAGTTCCTTTTCCAATTATTTCTGTAGAAGTTATAAACCCTTTTGCTTTCTACTCTTGGTGTTGGTTGATTTGTTTAGAATTACATCCAATTTCCCTTGTTCTTCTTTCAGCCTCTTATACTTCCCTTCCTTGATTCAAATCTATGGATATCCACTGTTTTCAAACGCAACCCATATCTCAGATAACACTGTGCCTGTTTGAGAAGACTGATGCTTCAAAATGAACCATCAATAATCTCATGAAGACAGAGGCAAAGGGAAATCAGAGCCTGGAACAGGTAGGGGGGCAGCAGGGGAAAGTCTGTGTAAGGGAAGGAAACATGTTCCAGGGAGTGAGAGAGATGCAAAAGGAAGAGTTTTACGGGACAAATATTGTTGTATTACCCCTCACCCCTCTATCAAAGACACAACTGATAAAACATGGAGAAGCTTCTTTTAACAGATGACCCGTGGGTTGTATGCACACAAAAATATGAGCTTTCTTTTTTATTAATACACTGAAAATGAAATCCCTTCTTCCTATATTTTGTTGTGTTGCTCTTTGAATGAATAATTTCCTCCTCCCCATCTCTTGTCCGCTCCCTGGCCTTGCAAGCAGACCTTCCTCTGCAGCAGCTGTGGCTCCACTGAAATGGATGCAGCTCTGCTTGGTAAGTGGGAAGGTATAGACAGATCTTATTGCAGGTCTGAGGCCTACATACTTTGTCTGTTATAGCAGAGTAAAAGAAGCAGATGTAGTTGTGCAAGAAATACACTCGCATGGGACTCTGAAGCTAGAGATTCAGCCCCCACTTTTTGACTGGAAGATGCAAAGCCTTTTGCAGTTCTTTTCCAACACAACAACAAGCTCATTCCCTCAATTCTTAGCACAAAAATGGAATCAACAGCTCCTTTTAAATTCTCTCTTTTATCCATCTTATTTTGGGGGTAATAACGCATCTGGGTCAGCAAGGATACTTTTGCACTAGTTATCTTAGCTCTTTTTAGTCGGGAGGAAGAAACAGACCTTCTAGCAAGCAATTCATCTTATCTTAAATGAGATACCTAAACTAGGTTATACCATTAGTACCCAAAAGCACCCATTTTTCTATATTACTATTAAGGTAATCTAAGGTGACTAGCATGACAGGAGACAACTGTACAGTATCTGTATTTGATCACGTTAATCCCAGTCCCCTTGTATTTTTGTGTGGCTATTGTGAATGAACTAGAAAATAGACATCAAAACTTGATGCCAGTTTGTTCCCAAATGCAAACAGAAATTTACAAAACAGGAGTAAACAATGTCTCTTGAGCATTTCAAACGTCTGACTATATCTTCTAGGCTTGATAACAACAAGGTTGTATGGAGTCTTGGGCTTTTGTTCAGTCAATGTTATCTGCCAAGAGGTCTACACACTGTTCTGCTTCTACAGAAATGCAGAATCACAGGATCACAGCACAATTCAGGTCTCTAGTCAAACCTCCTTCTCAAAACAAGGTCAGATGGGGTCAGATCATGTTGCTGAATCGTGAATCACAGAGACCAAGATTCTTTAATCAAATCCCCACATCCTTCTTCCCACTTCACAGAAAAGTCCGTTACCTTAAGAACAGATAGTTACATGTCTGGAGTTCATTACCTTCATTTTATGAATCTTGAAAAATGTGAGATCAAGTTTTTCTCCTATGGTCTTGAAAATATATATTTATTTATTTTTTCATTTTAGATCTTCTTGGAGTTATAGGATTCCAACAACTGAGATTTTCAGAGAATCCTCTTACAGTGTGAGACTAAGGTAACAGCACTGGAATTGTTACTTCATCAAGCACACCACAACTACCAATTTGAGTTATGTCTGACCAGGTAGATCCATTTAAAGAAAATTATTTTTAATTGGTCAAGTTTTTCCTCAGGCATTTTTATGCATCTTATATGTGCTTCATGCCTTCTCTCACAAAAGCTCTGGTGACACAGCAAGCACTATTAACCACACATATAAAATTATAATGGAAAAATACCGAGTAATTTATCCACAGACATGGATAGGAAAAATACTCTGAGCAAATCCTCAATGCATTTGTATTCACAGCCTCAGCAGAAACTCCAGTCCTTCCTTTGTGCCCACAGTTTGGGCCTCTCTGAAAGGCATAAACAAGAGCCAACATTGACATGCATAGATCCCTGTAGGAGGACCCCATATAACGTCTCTAGGGCCTGATTGTTCCCAGGTGTTATTAGATACTGCTGTGGCATTGGTCACTAAAGGTTAAAAAGGACAAAGCCGTGATACCTGACTTCAGGTTCCTGAGACACAAACCACAGTATGGCAGAGGCAATTTGAGGCCAAATATCACTGTGTGCTTCCCCTTGTTGCAGTCTTCCCCATTAGCTGCCAAGAGACAGGAGTCTGGGCCCAGCAGAGCTTTGATCTGAGTTGATATCACTTTTCTGCCTCTCACTCCTCGCAAACCTTTCAGATACATCCTAACATGCAGATACATCCTAACATACATCCTTCTGCACGGTATTTTTTTGGAAGCTTGGTTTCATAGTGCGTAGCAAAAGGGATCTACTAAATTCTTCTCCCACTTTTGCACAGCTGCTCACGTCCAGTTCCCAGTGACCCAAAGTGGGAGACAATGTGTGGCAAAAAATACCCTCCAGGAATCCAGGTGGAGTTTAATACCTTGTCTTAAAACAAAAGACTCCTTAACCCAAATGTTACAGATGCTTTTCACAGCTCCTTTTGCAGAGAGATTAGTTTAATGGCTATGAGATAGTTATATATAGTGGTGCTGTTTTTAACAAAAAACCTGTCATCTGCTGCTCCATCTAATAAAGGCAAGAGATTCTGCAACTCTTCACATCAAAAGACACAGCCCGATGTTTCTTATGAGTCATGAGTCAATGAATTATGTAGCTTGCTTTCTCTTAAGCATGTAATTTGATCTCCAAGCATGAGCAACAGTTTTTGTATTTCAATCAGTAAACAATTGCTCTTTAAAAACATTCCAACTGATGTTTATTTGTACAATCTGTCCTTCAGCAGAGCCTTAGTTTGATGAAGTAAAAGATGTAACTCTAATAGCAAAGTGTCTAAAAACTGACAAAACATTACATTTGATCATGTGTGATGAGTGCACTAAGGAAATATGTACTTTGGAAAGCTGATACAGCATCTCATTGAAATGACTGTGTCTTAAACATTGCTTCTTTCTGAACTAACCAGTTGCTATCACTGCAGTGAGAATTTGCTTTTTTAAATTACAGGGATCAGGTTTCCAACAAAAAACATGAGTAATGCATAGACTGAATGAAAGAAAAATAAAACATTTTTCTTCAGTCTTAAGTTAAAAGTGGTTACTGTGGATACTTCTTTCCCTTAGGAAAAACGCAATGAGGTCCTTTATTTCATTAGAGATGTCAAACATGGAATCAATATCAGTGCTGAGGCCTTGACTGGTGGGCAGCCTGGGTGGGCACTGGGTGGGCAAGCAAGCAAGATGTTCTTCCTTGATTAGAACAACATCGTTGCAATTAGGTAAGCTACAAAATAAAACAAAAATTAACTTGGAAGCTCAAACTGTAACTGAAAACTTGACTGCAGTTGTGTAACGCTAAAGGTAACAACTGTAGTGCCAGACATCTTTGGACATTCATTTTTCAGACAAAGAAAAGACGAGAGGTTCCCACTCACCTTTCCAGTGGACTAACACTGTCCATTATACAACACTCAAGAATATCATTATAACGCAGGTATTTAAATACACAATAGAAATGTCTTATAATTTATGTGGTAAGTAATTTTTTGAGCTATCTTCACAGAGCTGCACATCACTTTGCAGAATCCATCCAAAGCAAAGGAATATGCTATTGCAGTGTAGCATTTTAGATACTCTCTGCAGGAAGCAGCACCTAAGGATTGCAATGGTCAGCAAGGTATCTCAAAGCAAATTATTTCAAAGCACTATGTCCTTCTGGAGATTTAGTTCCTTAAGTATAAGTCATTGTAAATCCCTGGCTTTTGATAAAGGCTTAAAAAAAAAAAGAAAAAAAGTGTGTCCCTATCTCCATCTTCCATAATGAGAAAATAGGTTCTTGCCAACACTGTTATTTTTTTTCCCAGTTCCTGTTCATTTCCTTTTACTGACTAAAACTGGAAGGAGTGTGCCTGGTTTTGTGCAAATTTGGCAGGAATGCTTATTTTGGTAGGTTTTTATAATTTTATCTCCTTGCTTATGGCTTTGTATATTATTATGATAGCTATTCCTAGTGACAGAACAGTGGTAGATTTAGTACATCTGTATCTCGGTCTGCATGTACACAGTACAGCACATTACCAACACCTTTATATATCATAACTCCTTTAGTGCCACAGTCTTACAGACAAATCACCGCTATGACCATAGACCTTATGGATACAGCTGTGCAATTTTGACAAGTCCCTAAATCACCAACTAGATTCTGATACACAGTGACAAATATTTCATCCCCTAAAAAGTTCCTTTATAGTCAATTGGACAACTTCTGAAAAAAAGTTACCCAGACTCCATATTTATTCGTCAGCTACCTGTTCATTTTGTTTTCATGTTCTAGCCTGTCTTTATGCTTATTCTTATTCTTATCTCTAATACTGATCTCTTTTGCTTTTCATGTGATCTTTCTCCAACAGTCATGATACCTCAATAAAATAACGATGTGTTCTCATTGATTACTAAGGATGGGTTTTCAGGGCTTTTTGATTCCTTCTGTCAGGCCGTGCTTTGAGACCTGTATGGTGCAAGAGACCCTTAAGCCAGCCACAGGACTCAGAGGCAAATTTCTTCTGACAGCTGAGGAAGACAAACCAAGGTTTGTACAGCCTGTAGCTAAAGGGGTCCCAACCTGCCTCAGACCTTTAATGATTCTTTTAAAAAATATATATATATTAAGTAGAGAAAGTTTACATTAGTCAGAGACTAGTCAAGTGGATGTGGATGTAGATTAAATACACAGTAACTCCATAAATAAGTAATCAAGGAAGAAGAGATACATTGCCTTTCATCTCTAAATTGCTGTTTCAAATCCAGACCCGGTGTCTAAAATGTTAATTTGAGCCTATGACATCTACTCTGTGGCCAATGTGAAGTGAATTTCTGGTCCCTGGCCAGTTTCTAATGGACAGGTGGCAACTACCCAAGAAAAGACAACAACCACAATTGGCACCCCGGTGGGGAGTCATAGCAGTGGGACAAAGACTGAATTGGTCAAAAGAAAAAGTGATCTCCTCACCCCCTCCAGACAGTTCAGCTAAAGCAGGCCTGAAACAAATGGGCAAAGCACTGTGGGAGAAGATTGTATTATGATTGTCCTGCCATCCTTTTCCTTTGTGAATAAAACAGGAGACTTGTTTTTCCAAGGCTGTCAATCTCACACCTTTCACAATTTGAGAAATAAAGAGAGAAATGTTGCTCTGTCCCCCCTTACCAGGTCTCCCTGCTGTGACAGTGAGTGTTGCCAGTCACACGCCTGAGCTCTAGATCAAAACCAGGTGGCACAGCAAACTGTATTTAAACTTTGACCCTCAGTTCCAATCTGTTGCACAGCTTTTGCTTGGGGAAAAAAAGAAAAAAAAAGGTTTTGCTAACAACAAATGTTTTTCACTTGCCAAAGGACTCATTAAATAGATATTCTACCCCAACCTCAAATATTTCTGTAGTGTGACCCCCCTCCCAGAGCACCAATTGTAAAAGGAATTTGATAATGAATTTGTCTTCCAGATTCCAATATTGCATTCTCTTTTCCCTTTCATTTTAGAACAACAGAAAAAAAAATCATAAAGAACAAGGAAAAAGAAATTGATAAATCTGTCTAGCTACTATGAGGAAACAAAATGACTGCTGTGCAATGTCACAGCTAGTAATGCCTCAGATTCAACTGAAACAGCATTGAAAAATAGCCAAACAGGAACCTTTCATGTCTGACTTCATAGGTCACCCACCCCATGCTATGTGTTCTTTCTGTGAATCTCTCAGCTAAGTACTTCCAGCTAAAGTAGTTCAAATACACAGAATGAGAAAAATCAACAAAGAACAAGACACAATGAGCAGTCTAGAAATACCACTTAGCTGGTGCATTGTAACAGGCAGCACTGGGTTAGTAGCAACATGGCAAACAACTCACTGTAATTTGAGTTTGTCTTACGGCTGGAGCACATTTCAGATTTATCATTCTAGTTTCAAATGTGCTATCAGATATGTACATGATCAGAGCACAGTTGACGTTCATTTGAGTTAAGAAGATCCCCAGATTCTGCACTTCCAGCAAAATGCTACTTTGAAGTAGCTTAATAGCAACTAGAGACCATGAATAAGCACAAGACATTGGAAAATATATTCAATGAAAGGAATTGTCTCAAGAATTTATTCTAAAATATAGAAAGCTGAGGCATGGAAACTGGAAAGGTTGGCTGCCTTCCTCCACTAAAATAACAGCAACTGCTCAACTGGACACTATTTCCATTAAATACATATATATATACACATTTCTACTAAGAGTATCTACCACACTTAGAGTTACTGCTCGTGAAACAGAGTAAGGAAGAATATTTTCCTATATTCCACGTGTATGTGCATGCTTGTATACAGTTACACCTCCAAAACTGCAAAAGCTACACAACAGGAGTAATCAACCCTACAAAAGCTTTGCAATAGTTGGGACTTTAAAGGTTTTCTGCATTAACAGAGGATTACTTCTTTTTAAAACTTGTGATAATAGAAAACTATTTCAAGTTGACTAAGATTCAGAAAAAAAGCAAGGGCTCTGATTTCATATTATTTTTGCACTGTTTAATCAGTTACCTTGTTGGTAGACTTGTAATGTTTTGTATTTACCTGATTTCTGTCATCTTTCTGGTTTAAGAAGAAAGCCCAGTAAAATGCCAGCCTATAACTTTACAACAAGGATCAAGCAGAGATGCTGGTGTAAGAATTCCCCAGGCTGGATCCTTGTTTACACTGCAAATCCAAACAACTCCATGACTTCAGGGAACTTACTTATCCATGCCAATAGTGTAAAAACTATCAGAATCTAGGCCACAAATTCTATTTGTTACAGTTGAAAGGCTGACCCAGGCACATGGGATTTAAAAAACCGTATCACTTCAGTAAAGCAGTGAAGAGCTCAGAACAATTCCTTCAGATCAGTGGCTTTATTGGGTTTTTTGTACTTAGTTGCATTGTATCTGGTCATGTCTTTCTCATATTACTTTTGCTCACAAAGGTTAGTCGATGCTGGTTTACCTTGGCCTTGTTTACCCTACTTGTTTTTCCATGTTCAATTATATGCCATTCAGTCTCTGGCTCATTTGTACATGACTCGTAATACATTCCTAGGTAACAACATGTCTTAATAATTTTTTGCTCAGTAGTGTATATAGAAATCAATCATTCTCTGCTTTACTTCTCACTGGTTACATTTTCATTTTTTAGCTTGGTTTTCTAAGGAATGCTTGATCATGCTTGTTGGTCTGTCGACCCCCTTCTGATAACTTTGCAATCGATCAGACCTGAAAGAGGCTGGAATGTAAAAGATAAGTTATTATGAGAATTGTGAGGAAAAGTCAGAAATCAGGTGGAGGAAAGTCCAGAATTATTGCCCTTGCCACAGGGCAGGCAGAGACACCCACATGGCAGCCGGGAGTGAGCTGGCCCAGGAGCACACCTGGAGCACCAGGTTACTCACCACAAATACTGTTGCTTGCTCAGCGGAGGGTACCATGGGGAAAAGAAGAGTAATTGTGAAGTTGGCAGTGTGTATTCAACAGGATTAGGGCACAAATCCATAGCAAACCAGGTTTCATTGGTTCCTCTCTTCAGGAACTGCACGTTTTACAGTTTCAAATCTTTATAAATATTTGTTGCTCAGAACCATACCATTCCGTCCCACTTGAGAAATCAAAACCCTGTTATCCCTGCTTTTATGAGCCATCTTCTTTTTACAACACAAGCATTGCAAATGCACTCCTGTACAATTTCTGTAAATAACCTAATCATAAAAGAACTTTATTATTATTAAAAAGTGAATGTTTCAGATTTTTCTTCTTCGTGCTGTTGGCCTATTTTACAAACACAGCTCAAGTAATTCTACTTTTCAGTTTCCACATCAACACTGATTTGCAACTGAGAACACTATTTTTCAAAAGGGAGGATCAGATATTCTGAGGCATTCCAGACTGTAAGTCCCTATCTCCAAAGATCTGAGTGAAGCTGAGCTGCATTACAAAGTATTTGTATTACAAAGAGAAAGATATCAGGCCTTCCTTTTTATTGAGACATCTCTAGAGTTCATTTTTTTCTCTTTTAAGTATCCGGTGATACACAGGAAGGCACAGCACTGGTTGTGTACCGCAGCTCCAGGTGTGAGTCTCTTTGCTTCCTCTCACAGTTGTTCCTTGCTTTTAAAAATTTTGAGGCAGTTTTTGAGTTCCTCTCAGCTCTGAGCCTTGGATACTTGAATAAATCCTGGATAGGAATTGATTCCCTTTGGTGAGGCTACTGATTTGTGGTTAAACATTCCCCTAAAAGCCTCTTTCTTCTCTTCTTGTTGACTTTATTCCTGTTGATGTTGTCCCTGTACTTGGCCTATATAACTTTCTAGATGAAGAATTAAAATTCACATATCTCAACCACTCTAAGTTAATGTAAATATAGATTATAAAACCCTCAAGCAGTAACTATGTATTGTTACCAAACACTTCGATTTTATTAAAGCAAATCAGAAGTGACATGATGTGCCATTTGACAACACTGAAAAACTTTACTCAAGTGTGATTGCCAACTGTGCAATTTCTCATACATGAAGCTGCCTCACATTAACCGAATAAATCCATTTTACCCACCCTTCCCTCTGAAATGGCACATAGAAGCAAACCAATTTTTATGGTTCAATTTAGTTATTTGCTGCATCACTCTGTACTACTAAAAAGCCAGACATGGATTTGGAAGGGGCAATGTTAGTTTTCTTGTGCAGATATGTGAGAATTTTGCCACTTGAATGAAGTTTACATTTCAGAATACAGAAGGTGTAGGAATTAATATTATCCTTATGGTTGACCATATGTGAGTTTTCTGTTATATCTATGTATTTATATATATATATATCTCTAAATATATCTCATCAGCAATATCCTGTTTTTGTTTTGAGTTACAGCTACACACAAGAACGTCTGTCATATTGATGATGTTACAGTGTCTTTAAAGACTCTAAGGATCCAGACCCAAACAGAATTATTTTGAGGATAGCTAGAGAGAGGGAATATGAAGAAACATGACATTAATTAGAGAGATTAATATGCTCCATGTTTTTCTTGTTTTCTTTTGGGAAAAGGATCAGGAAACTGATGTCAGTACCATACTATTCCTGATAGCACAATGTAATTGTAGCAGGTGGGCAATGCCATTTTTGAGACTCTCTGAACTTTTTAATAAAACACTAGTGAAAGATCTGCCCATTTACTAGAGAATAACTAATAACTCCCTAGTTTGGAAATCATGCTGAGACCAGAAAGATTCTGTTCTCTGTGTCCATAAGTGTTTCCACATCACCTACATCAGGATTAACCTGACTAGCAAAGGTGCCTTGTCAAGAGGGTTCTTAATAAGCTCTCTTTGAAAGAACACACGTGATCTAGCAACCCCCCAAACTGTGAATCTCTGGCTTAGATTTCAATCCATAGGGATAAGTTTGTATTACTCCCTGAATGACTCACGAGCCTAGAGGAAAGTAGTCTGCACGATCATTTTAAAGTAGCATTTTAAACACCGTTTATTACCATAACCATTTATCTGTTTTATTATTTATGTAAACTAGTGCTTTTGACAAATTAGTAAATTTGACACATGCTTGCAGGAAAAAATACCAAATCAACCTTTAAATTGTCTCGTTTAGGAAAGTATTTATATTCTGGGAAATGTTCCTTATTTTTCCTTAGTAGGGACTTTCTATCATATCTTTTAGCAATTTTGTCATTAGTATGCTCACTAATACATTAATAGAAGTCTATTGTTCACTGTGTTTCATCTTTTCATATTAATTCCATATTGTATCATTTGTATTCACTTTGGTGAACACTCCTTTTGATCTGCATCTTATCACATTAACGATTTTGCTACAAACAACATTGTATTATGAGACTTCAATATTCTGTTAGCATATTTAAATGCTAATAATTCAAAGTTGATCAAACCACATGGCAAAAAGAAGGTCAATAAACGAGCAGTCATAACACAAGGTTGGCAAAGCTATTAGAAAAATATGGAACTCATTAATGACCGTCGTATCAGATACTTTTAAAGATGAATAATGACAAGAGAATCTAGAAGTAGATAGTTAATTAACTATTAGTGCATAATTTGTGACTAAACGTATTTTCAACAACAAATTATTAAATAGACAGGGAAACTGACACTGCTTTTTTGCCCTCATATTATTTATTTTCATCTGTATCTCCTTCACAATCTCTTCTTTTAATTCACAGCATGCCTATATTAGTTTTGCTCTCTGAGGATGTGCTGTCCATATTTTTCAAGCTGTTCTTCACATTCAGACAATTCCACTCTTCCCCATCTTTTCATTTCAAACACAGACTCGATTCCGTGGGTGTCTGTGGTAAATGTGCAAAATCCAGAAAGCTGAGGTGAATTTGAAGGTAGGTAAAAAGAGCTTTCTTTCATCCTTACTGTATGTAGTACTGGGATAATTATTTTTAGAAATTAGATTATACTGATCACTTTATAATATCTCCACAATAATCTACTTTTTTTTTTTTTAGTATCAGATAAATGCAAACCAAAGAGATTGTGCTTCAGTTGGGACCATTTCAATGTGGGCAGGTAAGGATACTGAAAGTCTGCTTTATCCTGAGGGTGAGCTTTTAAATTCCACTTTATTTTATTTATTTAAATGCAGTCTCAATGACAATTTTGAAGTAAAAGTTTTGTAGGGAATTGAACAGTGCAGCGGTAATCGTTGTTCAAATTACACAGCACACAAACATGCTCTGGAGTTTTGGTAAGTAAATAAGTGGAGAAACAGAAATAATGTTCTTTCTTAAGAGAGTTAAAAGAGAACTACAGCCTTTCCAGGATCCAAAGATAAATGAAGGGAAAACAAAGTGGGGTTTTTTGGTTGTTAGATTCACATCTGTTTAGTTCAGAATTGTCTTCTCAGAGACATGGGACAGTGTTTAGTGATAAAGCAAGCACAGAGTGATCCTTTCAACTTTAAAGCTGTTCTTGCTAATGTCATAGGCCAGAATTTTAAGAAGTCAGAGCTACTCTGACTAACAACGGCTGCTCAGGCCTCAAGCTAGCTAACGTTAGACTGCCCCATACAGAACTTTTATCAGTTTTTGCTGGGTCTCATTTTAAATGCCTCTTGCACTCACAGGGCAATTCGGGTTTGTCCTAAGGTAAGGGTGTTCGCAGCCAGACCTCTGAACCTGCAAGCTGCTTTGTGCAGCTTGACCTTTCCATCTGCACGCAGCCCTTCTGACTCCAGCAGCAGCTGTCTCTGGCGTCAAGGGCTGCCTACATGCAGCAGCTTGCGAGATCAGAACTGTTGTCATGCAGGAGATCCAAAAGTACATGAAAAGCACAAAAAAATCTGCAGATGTGAAATCACCACTGGTTAGATGGATCCTCAGAAACAGAGGCACTGTCTGCTTTGGTGCATACTTTCCTGTACCTCCAACTAAAGTTTCAACCTTGGAACTTGGTGTTTGACCATAAATGGTCACAGGAGTATGTCATCTGCAAGGGAAGAAATGACCTTTGCTCAAAAAAATAAAACTTTTCTGGAAGCATTTCTGAACATGTTAAAAACGGTGCAGAATTTTCCATACTTGTTTAACACATTCCATGATACAAAAGAAAACTTAACTCTTCCTGAGCCAGTTCCCAAACTATTGTCCTTGGTCGAACACAATTATTATGAATGATTACCACTAAGTAGAAACTAATCTTCCACTTTACAGCCACTATCGCTATTTGAGTCAATGGACTCATGGACTCGAAATACAAGTGTACTGGAGAACAGTATTTTGAAGTTCCATAATTTCACCCTTGTCACCCCTATATCTACATCTGTCCAAAGGTATCCATCAGATATAAGGTTGCTGACTTCACTGTCAAGCACACTCATCATGAGCCTCCATCTGTCTTTCATCTCTCATTTGGTCTCAGGAGGTCAATTTAACATCTGTCCACCCTACAATATTATGTAATCATTGTATTTTCCAGCAAGTATATTTATATTTTGTTTGGTGCTAGCTCACCTGTGTTGGAGAGAATGTCATCACCATCATCCATGAACCATCTCATCAGTCTTCAAGTCATTGCTTAACATTCTTCTGCTGCAATGGCTTCAAAACAAACAAACAAACAAACAAACAAATAAGCACCTTTTGGCAGCAGGTAGGCAGGTACTCCTGCCTGCTAGGGTGACCAATTTTGTCACACCAGTTATGTCCAGAAGGGTGATTTGAGCCTGTGTAAATGTATTTAAGTTTGCTTTAAACTGCCTTTAGACATACCATTGACAACTTGGACACCCATTCCCGCCGTATCACGGTTTTATCCTTTCTCATCTTTATTAGAAGTGCTTGAGGAACATGAACTACGTTTTGGGTTTTGCACTTGTACAGCAGGTCCTACACACTGGGAACACAATGAGGTCCTCGATCCTGAGAGGTTTGTAGGTAATGTTATCATTTAAATTACAGAAAGAAAAAAAACCCAACCAAACAAACAAACAAAACAAAACCAAAATTCAATAAACCAATTCTAAAATCTTCCCTGAGGTGTCAGGAATCCAAGTCAATCCAGCCCATTGAGATTGATGAGTTGTTGCATATAAGCAGGACCTGCCAGGTTAGTCTGCTACTCTAGCTCCACTAAAAAGTCCTGCAGATGTAATGGTCTTCTAGTAAAATGAATACATAATCTAACCTTGGTACAATCTTGTTACCCACTGCTGTTGAGCACAGCTTTTTTTTTTCCTTTTTCTTCCCATGGAAGAATGCTGCCCAAAAGTTTTCTAATAATTATCCTGAGTTGTCCCAGTTCTTCCTCAGCAGTGTTGGGAAATAAATTACTTCTAATAACATGGTAAACCACAGTAGGACACTCAAACACAACTTTGCATCCTGCTTTCCAGTAAATTTTATGGAGAGCTCGGAGGCTGGATCATCAGAACTTTTTCATTTCTTTCCCTGCCTTACCTTTTTGTCAACTGTCATAATGCTTTTACTGCTGGGAACAAATGTACAAACACTCAAGAAAATGAAATCAAGGATTAAAATTTCACTCAGGCCTTTCCCAAATAAATTTTATTTTGACAATTCACTTGCTTTATTCCTATTGCTTATTCAGTCATCTCAACTCCCATTTTAGTTTGAATGCATTTTCAGCTTAGCAGGATACGAAAGGTTTCTTTTTGCATGTTTTTTGTGCCTTTCCAAAGATTTAATTGAACTCCCATTTTCAGTACCACACATTTGCCAGGTTTCTTGCATAGCACATACATTTTAAAAATGTCCAATCAGGTTTACTTTTGACTTGAATCTAATTACTACTGTTGGACCTGGCCTTGCTTTAGTCCTTATTCACTCTTTGAAGTTACTCATTTCAGAGCATTTAAAATTCATACAATTAACTTGTTCACGGAATTTAGATGCGTGGTTATTATTAGGGCTTTTGGGTTCTTTCTTCAGCAAACCCATGCAAGTAATCCAGCCCCATCTATTTGAATAATCTATTGAGCTGGGTGATCTATTTATGACATAATGGAAAAGCAGGCAAGAGTGATGGGAGCCGTGTGCTTGGCAGTAGCTGTTGCAATCAATATTCTAGTCATGAGCAAACTGTCAAAAATTAAGGATGTACAGAACTGTATTATTTTATCATGGGCTGGGTTATTTTCAAAGGAATCTGGGGGACTTACAGGCCCAGCTCTCATTAAATTCTAATGGAAACTGGGAGTCAAACTCTATTGAGCTGCCTTCAAAAAAAATCACAGCAGTGGTGAATAATTTTATGAGGTCACCCAATCAAAATGCATTCCATCATGATCTCTACACACAGTTAAACAACTTCTTGGGCTTAATTCTTCTCTTTTTAAAGGATGAAGAAAACCAAAATAAATTGTATTTACATTTTTGTGGTATTTCAAATTATGTTTTCCTAGCAATAGCCTGGCTTCTTTTTTCCTTTTAGAGGCAAATTATTTTTCATGTCATGCTCTGTCTTCACTGTGCCATGATCTCATAAGAAAGTGATGAAAAATCCAGCTGCTGATATAGGGGCCAATACTTGCAGGGGGTAAGAAGATGAACAGTACATATTCAGAGACTTTCACATTCTACAGGTAATCCTGGTAAAATGAAGAAATGTGATCAAATTTAGTGTTAGATTAAACAGCAGGGATCTCTTTGTATCACCCACCAACTTTTTCTTCAATAATATATTCATATATTTAATTTTGTGTGAGTATTTACAAGAGCCCTGACTATATGCTAGGCTTCTGTATAATTTAAATGGTGAAATAAGGAAACCAGGAGCAGCAAATTGTCATGAAATGGAGCATTTGCCCCATCCTTGCAGCTGTCCCATGAGTGGTCGTTGTCAAGGTGGTCTGCCATCCTCCCTCGGGATTGGCATTAATGTGTTTCCTCACATAGGCAGGAACAATTCTTCCCAGCTTCTTTCTCTTACCTCATGACTCTATAGGAAAATATTACACAAATTCAAATCTTCACTCTTGCCAAAAGGTTACTTTTACAGTGACCGTGGGCAAATCTATAAATTACATACATGGTGTTGATTCTGTCTTTCTGGGTCAGATTTTTTATAAGGTAGGTAAATTGCTAATTCAGTCTAACCCAAAGGACCCTGTTCTTGTAAATCTTTGCTCTTGTAAATCCTTGCAAATAGAGAATTCAACAAATCCATGGGAGGACACTGCAAATCCACGTTCAGTTATGAGTTCTGTGATGTTGTTCTTGCTGAAATCGTGTATCACTTGAGTTGATCCACCTTGTATTACCATACAACCCTTTGGGGAAAAACTGGGTGTGTTTGCAGGTCCACAGTCCTGCATCCTCCTTCATGAAATGTCATTAAATGTTCAAATTTTTAAAATAAGTGACTTGCCTGTAGACCAGACTATGCAGCTGAGATTTTTCTCCTGTCATTTGCTTTATCTGACATCAAGGTATGTAAAACTGAAAAAAAAAATCAATGAGAAGCTGAGGACCTTAATTACCAGTAAGGGTTGATTAATAACAGTCTCTATTTCCTCTCTCTTTTCCTCTTCTCCAAACATTCAATGGTGGTACCAGATACAGTAATTAGAAAACTCGGTGCAAGTGAGGCAATTTTCTTTTACAATGAAACCTTTGCTTTTACTGCTCCATGAAAGCAAGACAAGGTCTATTAAAATGACATTAAAAGATGAGCTGCTGGACTGAATTAGCAAATAGGGTTTAGACAATCCAAAGAAGAAAGTAGGGAATGAGATATAATTAAAATGTTGATATGAAGAATAAGGAGACAGAAAAATCGAATGAGCTGCTTTTCAGTCAAACTAAGTTTTCCTCCATTCCTTTCGTTTTTCAGCCAGTTCAAAAGTTTTCAGTAAATCTATGAATATATTTGTAGACATATAGCTATGCATGTATGCATACATGCACAAGCACACACGCATGTATGTCCCCTGCTGATGTCAAACAGCCTTTTTTCTAATATCTTTTTCCGGTGATAACACAATGGTTACTGTTTAGTTAAAAACTTGCATACAGTCCTTCACTCAGGACCCAGATTTCTCAGAAAATGGTTTTATATGATGTTAATACAGCCAGAAGTTTCAAGAAAATATATCTGGTAACCCCTGCATGACTACTCTGTGGTCTTGTCAGATTTCACTTGTATTATCAACAATCATTGCTCAGTTTTCTTAATTTTATCACATGTTTGTTTTCTTATGTGTGGATGTTTGTGCAGTTTATGATCTCATTACAATCAATACTGATAACTTGCAGCAATAAAGGCTGGAGTTCCAGAAAAAATACACAGAAAAAAAATGTATTTTTAACCACTTAAAAATTTCGTTTTGTTCTTTTTTTCCCCTCCACTCAGAACACTTTTAAAGGGTACTGAAGCTACTGTTTCTCACACAGGCTTTGAAACTCCAGAGTACCTTCCATCAGCACCTACGAGGAGAGCCATACATTTTCAATCTGTTGAAAATAATTGTGTGGAAAAACCCATTCTGTTGCTTCCAGACACAATCCAATCAGTGTAATGGTTTTTGAGAAAGAAGGACCTATATTCACATCTCATTCATGTAAAGAATGAGATAATAGAAGACTTTCATGGTAGATGAGCACCCTGCAGGTACTGTAGTTTGCTGCAGCATACATAAGGCCTTTTTGGGTTTGTTGCATAAGGAAAAATCTCACTTAAATTGTACTCTTCCCCCAGGCTTCAAATACTTTTTTTTTTTTTAATGGACTGAAGCAGGAACTGGAGGGATTTTGCACCCCAGTACAACTTTCGCTTTTGAATGGCAGCTCTGATGTCCTGGGAGAACTTGCCATAATTCTTGTCTTTCTTTAATGAGGTAAAATTGACCCAAACAGCAGATACCAGGGCCCTCACCATCAAACTTAGATCATTATTTCCCAATCAGACAAAGAAAAGCCCTAAAACAAAAACAATCAAGGAAATGAACGTCTTGTTTCTTTTTGGTATTCTCTGGTCCTGTTACCATCGTGTGGTTTTCAGTTTTAATTGAAATTCAGTAACAGCAGAGTTCAAACGGAGAGTGGATGTCAGCCAGCGTACTGCAGCGGCAGCACTGCCGGAGAGGTGCGGTTGTTTGACAAAGAAGAATGTTCCTTTGCTTTTTATAGCACACCATTGTTATCGGTTTCCTTTTTATTGTAGCGGGAAAGATAGCCGCCACTTTCCTGTTCAAACACTGTGCCCACGACAATCCTTCCTCAGCTGCTCGTACCTCTCCAAATCACATTCCTCCTAAGCTGAGACCGCTCACCTCCACTCTGTGCACAGACGCAACTGATTTGAGAAAGAATGCATTAACAAAGACAGATTAGTAAATTAAAAACTGGGGAAAAATGAAGAGCTGTAGACATTCAAACACGTTAGAGAAGTGAGTTTTGAACAGCGGTGACTAGAATTTGCTCTAACTTGACTCGTTTGACCTTACATGTGTTAACTGATTGATTTTAATTCAAGAGATGCTAATGCTTAACTGATATATAATCTATATACATATATAAATGAGCAATAGAAAAAGTACGCAGGAGAAAATGAGTTCTTGAGGAAAAGCCTTGCATGGTTGAACATTACTAAGAAGCATGAAAGACTTCTTACCAAGAAGCTGACATGCAGTTCTTGTACTTCATTTTAAACTGTCTCATATTTTGGTTCAGTTCTAAACAGCACTCAAGATAGATTATAGATATGTTGTATCTGCAAAACACCACCTTCATTACATAGATAAAGATTTGTATTATTTATTTACTGTATTAATGTAATGTTGTCATTGGCAGAGTTTATATTAGTCCTCATCAAACCTTTCTAGAAAAATAAAATTTGTGGTACAACTGCATGTGTGATATGGGATTTGTAGGTCTGGATTGGCAGTCAGCAATCATGCCTCTTCACATACCTGTGTGATATGGTCCAGATTAACATATATTTGCAATTTTTTGTGGCCCAAGTGAGTTCACTTAGAGTATTCTCACAAAGAGGAAAATTCCTGCATGATTTAGCAGAGCTCAGAAGTTCACTCACCTCTCCTCAAACTGAAAGAAACCAGAGAAATAGTAATGTTGTATGTAACTCTCGTACATATATGTGACATGTTACTAGTTCATGAAAACTCTTTAATTCATAGAATGCTTATAATTTTTGGTAATGTTAGTCTTACAGAGATAATGTAAACTAAGTTTGTTTTATTGCATTGGATACGTTTTTGTGGAGGCTAGGTGCTAACTATGCAGTTGAATTTAGAATGATAAACACAGAATTTCACACTGAGGATGAATAATTCAGTTTTTAAGTTGCTAGCAAGATAAGAATAAGTGGATTGCTGTCAAATGATCTTTATCTTATTTGTCAAGATAAAGCACAGTCCCAAAGCCATAAACAGATTGTAAAGGAGACATTTCCTTCTTACCCTTTCTTTCACACTTTCAAAGATCTTTGCAAATCTGTCCAACTAAATTACAACACTTTTTTTTTCTCTTTATAAGCTGGTACTTTTTAAACAAGCAAACCCTTAGTTTATGCATCAATGTGTAGAAAGGCTTTTACATGTACTTCCCCCTAAAATTGTATGTAATTAGTGCATGCATACATGCACATGCCCCAACATCAATTTTACAACATATTTAAGACAAAGTTACAACAAAACAGCAGCACATTTTCACATTTCTCATGTATGAAGCTCCAGCCAATATATCCTACCCTTTAGATTTATCAGCTATTTAAGGTTAGGTGGCTGACCATAGCTACTATACTATTGTTTTCATTAATGACAATAAGAAAAAAAAAAAAAAAGTCTTCACTCTTTTCAGTTTCTCTTTACTCCCCTAAAGTTCCTTTTCCAGAAGTGACATCCCATTGAAATATGGAGCCATCAGCCTCTTCTTCCTCTCTACATATCTTTTCAGCAGTGCCCTGAGGGGAAAAAAAAAAAGTATTCTGGCCAAATTGGGAACACATTTCCAAGCTGAATAGTAGTTCCCACCAGCAGCAACTTTGGACTCAGACCAGGACCTCAGCTCACGTAAATCAGCATAAAATGCCTTTGAAACTGCAATAATTTGCACTTGCAGAAGATTTGGCCCTCAGACCAGAAGCTCAGCACGAAAGAATTTATATCTTCCTTCTTAATTATGCCACACAAATGGTGTGTTGCTTTAATAAGGAGAGAAAAGCAGCTTCCAGAAGAGATCTGCATTTGGTGAGATGGAGTTCTACATACACACTGCCAAGATCATCTGACTGACTTTTTCTTTTCTTTCCTTTATTTTTGAGCTATTTGTTCTTAATCATGTATTTAAATCTAACTGTAAAGATTTAGGTTCTAGTTGTTGTTTTCTGCTAAAGCTGTACTGGTACAATATGATTCTAAGTCAGCTAAAATCAAGCAAAAATAACCTAGGCAATATTTAGACTTAAGACCCCTCACTCCTATTTTCACTTTGCCTTAAATCTATTCTCTCAATCATTCGCTTAAAATTATTTTTATTTTAAGGAATATTCTTCAAGTTCTCCCTTTCAAGTTTCCTTAAAAAAATGAAATTGGGAACTTCTCCAATTACACAATTTCTCCTGGAAAGTCTCATACTGATATAGGCAAAGCATGTTAGAATAAACAATTATTTTCTGAATCAAAAAAAAACCTTTTAAGAGTCTAATACTAAATTTACACAGAGACTTTGGCAGCTAGCTACAATTTTAGGCAATATTGTCCAACACTGAATTGTCCGACACAGAGATGTAATGTCCTGAACAGCAGTGCAGTCCCTCAACACCTCAGTATCTGCCTATGAAGTTGTGCAGGCACCTCATTTTTCACTGATGTTGATGTGTTTCTTCTGGGCTTTTATCACACTTCCCGGGTGCTCCTTGGGGTACCTCCAGCAGGATGTTGAGCCACCCTTCATTAATCCTCCTTAGGGGTCCAGGGCAGTCTGGTATTCACAAAGCACATCGACTGGGATGGCATCTCCCAAAGCGAGACCCAGGGATGAGGCTGCCAGGTGAATGGATTAGGAAGGAGCAAGAGGCAACTTGGGCCATGTCCCCCCAGGATGCATCAGAGGGTGGGGAGCCTGGAGAGTGCGATGGCACTTACCCATTGCCCATGCCAGGGACAGCCTTTCCAGCCGCTGATTTTTCATCTGAAGGTTTGACCTCATCCACAATGCTGAGGGGCCTCATTACCCCCTCTTAGGAATTTCTTATCCTCTGAGGTAGCTGCTGGCCAAAGTAATTGGCTCCTGTGAGTGCCATCCTTAGGCACCCAAAGTTCGCATTTTACAGGGTATTTGGATCTGAAAAACTTCATAATTAAGAGGCCCTGGCATGGCTCAGGACCAGCCAGGAGAAGCTTGTTTTACTATGGTGTCTTGAGATAACCCTTCTGACACCTTGCCTTTGATTAACTACTGAACCCCTCTCTCAACCTTCAACCAAAGGGTCACCAGGCAAAGAAGATAACTAAAAATTCCCATTACTTACTTGGCCCTCTGAATCTATCTTTGAGGGGTTTTTTAGAAACAAAAAATGTGCAGCATTATCCAAATACAAGGTGGGGCTTGTACATTTCCCAGGGAAAAATGTCCCATTCTCACAGTCCTGTTCTTCTCATGGAAGTAATATATGTAGCAAGACAACTATGACTGAAGAGCGAAACCAAAATGCCTCATTGTTTTTCAATATTTTCCATGTTTCTATTTAAATAATAAAATGACTGAATCAGTGCATCTTTTAGTGAATTTAAAGAATTATCATGTGCATAAAAGAGTGGCACATATCTCTGTACTTACTGTTTCTGAGAGATAATCACTTATCATTGGATTACAAGTTCCTTTGGGGTTTGTGAGAGGGAGGGAAATGAATTTTCTTGGTATTCAGCAACCTAAACAGCACGTAAAATTACATCTGTCTTTCCCATTGCAGTCTGGTACCTGAAGAGGGGGTATGTTTAGGAAGAAATCACCCTGAATTTGTTGCCTCACCCATCTGATAGACCCTAGATGTACTGAATTTCCAAGTATTGTCTGCTTACATATTGTGAAACATGTCCCCGTCCCAGCGGGATGCATATGGTAAGCACCAGTGAGTGGCTGGGGCCAGAACCAAGGCTCTGCGCAGCCGGCTGTACGAGCCCCGGCAGCCTGCTCTACAGCCCACACAGGAGCAAACACAAGCAGCACAAACTCCTGACGTCGGCATCTCCTCTTAGAATAACCAAATGCACTTGATGGTGACTTGTGTTTCTGCAAGGGTGAAATTCAAATGCTGGGTTGTCTGGAAGAGTTCTGAACTTTGTGTCAATTAATGCATAGGAGAGTTTATTGTGCCTAATTAATGCATTAATTAATATTTTGCCTGTGCTTAGAAACATGTACCTAGAGTGGAAAACAGGAAAACCTCGTAAGAGATGAGGGAAGTGTTCTACTGGAAGACGTGAGGTTCTGAAATGTACGGGTTTCAAAGAGCTATTGTTGCCTAAAAGAAAATGGTGACAAACATTGCATCTGGATGCATTCCACTTACTCATTTCTTCCCCTTACTTTGTATTAGTTGGGCTATTTACATGAAAACATCATCTTTGTTCCTTAAGAGTTCATCTGCTGCTTGTTCCCTGCCTGAAGTCAAAATAATGCTATGTTTGTGAGATTTTAATCACCTCTACTGCAAACAATTATGAAATTATAAACAGAAGATTATGACTTCAAGTGGGAACTAAGTGGCAGGAGCTGATGAACTCTTAAAAGCAAAGATCCTGTTATCATGCAAATGCTTCCAGTAATGAAGAAAATGAAGAAAAATCATGTAAAAAATCTAAATATGAGCATCTGAATCATAGACAGCAGTGGGTCTTTCAGACAGGATAATGGTAGTTGAAATGATTTCATAATAAACTTGAAAAGCCATGTTAGCAATTATCATTTCATTATATATCCATTTTTGCATCTATAATATTTCTTTTTCATTAACAGGATTTTGTTTTGAAAAACAGAGTCCTACCAGAGCCTACTATTTTTTAAATAGAATCTCATAATTTTCTGTAGATAGCATATGCTTTTCACACCTTTTATTTGTTTATGGCAGAAACATGCAATAGAAGCAAGGATCACATGGTTTATACTACAACTTCCTTCTCCTTCCAGTTCAACAGTGCTGAGGAAGTCAGGAGTAAGCCTGAAATATTTGGCTTCAAGGATACCAATAGAAGAAGGCAGCCAGCCTACGTGTGTGCCATTGCCTGCACAATAGCAGCACAGGTTCTCTCCAAACAACCCCTTTGCCTGAGCTGTGTACGCTGCCAGCAGAGGGAAGGGCTCTGCCCCAGACTTGCTCTTTCATCTCCAAGGCAGGATATAAGGAGAAAAGCATTTGACACCATTTGACACTTCTCGAAGGTTTGCAGTGATGCACCATCAAATGCACAACCACTCCTCTGTGTTTCACTGCGTTTCCTTGCAAGGATTGATTGCAAGTGTTCTGCTTAGTATATTTGTGCAGGTTTCACTGATACCACTCTCTCTTGATTGACGTCGGCTTAGCAATGCTGGTCAATTGAGCAACGGCACTGTTCAGAGAGACCTGCTGTTCTCATGCAGGTTGTGGATTTGGATTGCCCTGAGAATCCCTGGCAAATCCTGACACATACACTTAAAAAGCTGTTTGTTCCCAGTATGCTCTTCAAACTGCATTCAGCTTCTGTAACAAGTAGATGGATATTAATGGCTATCACTGAATTATATGGACTGTTTAGAGACCTCTGCACAAGATTCCTCTAAACTTGCTTTATATATTTTTGGAGTGTGTTTTATTTCTGGCAGCCAGGCGGGTGGCCTGAAAGACCATTTCAGCGACTGCAGTCACTGCTGGCATAAGAATGGGAGACTAACAGCTGAAGACACCTCCAAGGCCACTGAGTCTTTTAGAAGTGATTTGGTCCAGCAGAGGTAATTCACCTGAGGACTGAGGTGTAGCCCAGTTTCCAGGGGGCAGAACTGCTCATAGCAAAGGTGAAGACACCAAAAGAAACCCAAGTTAATATCAACTCATTATGTAAGCAGACAATGTTTTGACCACTGAAGTCCCGGTATACGTATAACTGCCTGAAAGTTAAAGTGCCTGTAAAGCAGGATGGAGGTGAGATTAAGGATATGGCAGACATTACTCACATCGTGGTGTTTTATGATGGCATGGTAATCAGGTGAAAATGGAGGTTTCTCCAGAATTGCACTTTGAGAAAATAACTGATATTTGTTAGATGACAGGGTTTCAGTATATTTGCTTTGCTAACTGAAGCTTCAGTTACTCTAAACACATAATTGCATGCCATGTGATAAGAGCAACACAGACTACAAAAACAGCTTCCAAATGCTAAAAACAGACATTGAGTGAAATTTGTCACCTCAAAGGACTAGCATAAGATCCAATAAGGCTTGTTGTGGTAATGTTTGCTACCTTGCTTGAGGTCTCATCCTCCAGGAAGAATAAATGCATTTAAAAAATCAGGTTTTATTTTTTAAGTAAATTTCTCGCTTTGTGTTGCAGAGAAAATCTTGAGTATATTATTCAGGTGCACTAAAGTGCCTAAATCAGAAGTTTAAATAAAATATCTCCAAAGTTTGTTTAAATGCTAGGTTGCTGAGACTGAAAGCTGTGGAACTTTGGTCACATTTACACAATAATTTGAAGATTTTTGTAGAATTTCACCATGCTCTTTCCTACATAAAGCTTTCCTTCAATTTAATACATTTAATAGTTCATAACTAATTCAAACCAACAGCTTTGAAAGCACATGCAGTTGTGTCATGTAAAGCCTTAGTTCAGCTATAGAACCATTTAGATGTCTGTATCTTATTGTGCTTTCTCTGAAGACTATAGGCCAACAAGAAATTTCACGCTGTCGTGTACATCTTATACATTCTTTCTGTAAAGCTTCTTTCCAGAACTCAAAGAGCTGAATGAAGAAACTATTCCAGTTTGGTCATAGTCAAGACAATGGTTTTTATATTCTTGTTGCTCAACTTTGTCATTTAATGGTAAATCTTACAGGTTTGGATTGTTTAAGTCAATAGATCATATTAGAAAACCAGCTTTAAAAGAAAAAAAATCTCCTGACCACCATTGCTCAATACAAAAAATTGTACTCTGAGGGTACAGAAATCAGAAAGTTACATAAAATGTATTATTCTTTAATAGCCTAACCATTTTTAAGTCAGCAGCATAAATTTAGGGACCTAACTCAATGTGAAACTTTAATTTTACACTTAACAAAACTGTTTAGGTACATGGTTTTTGTTGTTTAAATATAGTGTTAAAGTTTTATTAAAGACCAGCAAAATTCCTCCTGTTCTTCCTGAGATATTGAAGTGTAAAACATATGCACACATTTTACCTACTGTCAAAGTTTCTCTTCCTAGTGCTTTCTTTAGAAATAATTGAAGGTAGAATCTATATACCTTCTATATAGAAATATATTAATGCTTTCAATCAGTTTTCTATTTAAGATTCTAAAAGAGATAACAAATAAAGAACTACTTCTAAAGGTAGTGATTGTGGCACCTTTGGGATACTAACATTTCCTAACCATTCTCAGCCTTTTTTACGATCCCTGCTTAATTTTCTCTTCTAAGACCATATAGTGTACAAGCTGTGTTTTTAATAATTTTGCTAGGTTCATAATACCAGTGTGATGCTTTAATGAAGATTCAAGGAGTCAAGAGGCAGTAGGCCAACTGTTTTCACTGAGACACTTAGCAAAGTGAGATATACAATGGAAATTTTCTTTTTTTTCTTCTCAGTCTTTGTTGGATGCTATTGCAACCTGCAAATGCTACACTGCTACAGCAACAGACTTCTATCATTCTCTGCTGCAGGAAACAACCAGTGCGCTGTAACAGACATACTTCTCTATTATCCCTGTTTAGTGTCTCCAGCCAAAAAGCAACAACAGCGGTTCATCCTTGGTCAGGTCCCAGTTGGGACTATGTAATTACCATTGCAGTGGATCAGAGGCAATTAATTTTATTCCTCTTGCTTTAAAAAGCAGCAATCAAAAGAGGGGGATGGTGAGGCTTTTAATGCCAGAATACAGTCCAACACAGAGGTTACACAATTAAAATAAGAAAATGTCAAGCAACAGAAAAGTTAAAATAGCACTACCTCAGCTGGCTTACAGTGGCAGACTGCTATGGGGAGCAATGCCAGTTTATACTCTCTAAAGATCTGTTGCAGGTTTCCAGCAGTTCTGACATTGCTATTACTAAACCATATTTTTTAATAAAGTCATCACAACGTGCAGTCTTTTCTACTACAACCAGCTTTGTTGCTTGATTGTTTTTATTCTAATCTCAGACTAGGAGATGATGACATAGACTTCTTGGATAAGTGAGAGTCACCAGGGCTATCATTCCTCAAGGTGCTTATTTACACAGATCCCCAATAACAATGGTTTCACCCTAGAAAAAAAGACTTCTGAACAGCAAGATCAACCAGCAAGAGCTTTGTCCGACTTGTTTCCAGGCTCATATTGCATTTCATTTTCAAAATAAGAAACCAACCGCAGTAATAAATCCTGTCTGTCACCACACCCCTCTTTTTCCATATGTATTAGTTCCAAAATAGTTTGAGCAATATGTAAGTTACATCCTTTCAAACATCCACTGAACTTCATACAGTGAAAACATACAGTCCATGAAGAAGAAGTAATACACAGAGGGCATCACTTGCTTGTGATGCACATTAAGATGGTTGAGTAAGCTGTCAAGTGGTAACCATCAAATTTTTGTCTGTCCTCAATGAATTCCCAGCAAAGAAATAAAGCTTCCTCGAAAGCCAGTCTACAGGTTGTCTTGTTCTCTTTCAAAAACCATGTCCAGAAAAGAATGTTCTGTATGGGTAGGAGAACAGTGCGTTTGTTAAACATGTTTCAAAGGAAGAGACATTCTAAAATATGTGTCAGAAACTATCTTAGACCTAGTAAACTATTTTCTAATATCCTTTGAAACAGTGAACTCCTTAATCTGACAGCGAAAGTATATGCTAGATCTGACCCACTATGGTGCTCTTGAAAAAGAGACTGCAATAAAAATGATGTACATGCTTTGCTAAATGATCCATTTCTATTCAGATAACAAACCTCTCTTAACATCTAAAAATGTTATCTCATCTCTTTTGAAACTGAATGGGCTTGTCAATAGACTCTTGCACGGGTGAATTGACTTAGGCTATTTCAAAGAAGGTTTATGGGGGGAGTCCAGATAAATATATAGAAAATATGAGACGGGATTAGATTTTGTTCTGTCTGTTATATCACACAGCTAATCCATTTATTTATTTTTTCCTAATTCTTATTTTAAGGTTTTGGGTTTTGTTTTTATTGGATGTGGTTTTTAATATTATCTGAAAGCCTGCCAGATGAAAACTTGGATACTTATACTCTAATATTTCAAGCTTCAGGGTTTTTTAACCTCTAGTGTTGGGAGTCATCCACTTGCCTTACTACCTGACATCACCTAGACAAGGCAAATACCTGAATGCATACTGGTCAGCTATCCTGCAATGATTCATTTGAAGGCTCTTACTTCATGTCCTCCCCTGTTACGGAAGCCAACAAACCATGTTAGTAGGGGTAGCACAGAATTGTCATTGTCTTTCACTTTGGGAAGCCAGTGCCACACTGGCAGCAGGAGGCTGGAATAAGAGATTGTGGTAGTGCAACGCCACCCCTCCTCAGGCCTCTTGGTACTTGGCACAGTGTCTTCCCCACCTGGGCCAGATAGTAATACAACGGACCAGGACAATACATAATGGTCTAACATGAAAGAAAAGGTGGAGAGCAACGGACTAGAACACTATGGCAACCCCTTAGTGTACCTGGTTCCCATGGCTTCTACCATTTGAAAAATAATAACCATAACCGATCACTCCTGACAACATATACATCGTGGACACAGAGGGGCGGGTATCAGGACCCCAAGTCCTAGCAAGTCCTGGGCTTGCATAACTGGTGGAAAGTACTGAAATATTCCATTGTCTGAGCTGGGCTGGAGTGGAAAAGTAACTGACAAAAGTCAATTATCTCGGATCCTATAAGTAGTGATTCTAGTAAACATCCTTTGAGCTTTTCTGGATCACAGTGGGCTGTGGCCAGCATCATCCCTGAGTTGGGACACTGCTCAGGCTGACACCTCAAGGCCAGAGTGAAAGAATCCTTCTCAGGCCTCAACTACTGCCTGTTGAGGAATGCCGGTGCATCATGAGTATTTACCCTGAATTTGAGAATTTTGACTATATGCTGGCCTCCATTCCAGCCACCTCTCCACCTATATGTTTGTAATATACACATTAGCTTTATGGATGTGGATGTTCTTCCATCCATGTGTGCACGTGTAGGACTTAAAAGTGGTACCTTTTGGCTCGTTAGAGTCACCCACTATTAACAAATTCCCGATCCTTGCAATCGCAGACCTCTGTGTGTGTGTGCGCACTTATATGCTTTGCATATACATATATATATGTATTAATTTGAGATCTGGGCTTTTACTTACACATATATGTATTGATTTGGGATACCTTGTAATAAGTTAGTGTGAATCTTGCCATCTTCAAATCTGTAATTAAGTTGCTGTTCAGTTACTTTGTTAAATCACTTTGTAAACCTTTAAATCCATTAATGATTAAGTGCTGCTAAAATTCAACCTCTTGATCTACTTCAAATCACTGATTTTGCATCGCTACTAAATCATCACCATGTCAAATATTTCCATCCACAACAGAGAGGAGTTACACCCCCCTGTTGCAGTCGGGGATTGTGTTCCCCAGCCAGGGCCAGCATGAGGAACAGGACGCTCCCCCCACTGATAATCTTGTGCCTATCTGCTGCACAGTCTGCTGCTCACCTGTCACATAGTCCAGGACCTGGGCTATCCCCAGTAGATGACACTGCCTGTGGGGAAGTCGTTCCTTAAACCCCAGCATGCAGTGCATCAACTCACAGACATCAAGACCTCAGAATATCAGGAGCACTGTAAGAACAATTGTGCTCACAATCTTAGGTTTAAGTTATGAGGTGTAATATTACACATGCAATATAAGTGGAAAGGTTAAGTTGGCCTGAAAATCAAGGCCTTAAATTCATTAGTGGTACTCCACGCACTACATCTGTTTTACATTGACATAACACCACTAGACTTTTTCATTAGAGCATTTTCCTATACATCAGAGCAGAGAGGAACATATTCTAAGTACACATTCAGACCCAGGGCCAAAGGCAGGGGGAGGGTTTGGGAGGCGCTCAGCATACAAGAACAACCATCAGAAAGTTCTCCCTGGTAAGAATGTTAACTTTTCAATGTTTTTGTCAGAAAAGGCTAATACATGTTTAAAACAAACATACTGGATTACAGAAAACAGAGGTTATGCATATAGCTGTTACACACACACACACACACAAATCCATTATCAAATCACATCTGAGAAATCATTTGCTTGATAAGCAGGAGTGATACAGAGGTGGATTGAGGTGGACTGTTTTGCCTTGCATTCCTCATGCACCTCTGGGTAAATAACTTGATATCTTATGAATCGCTTCAGTTTAGATTCTGTTTCACATGGCGCACCAAGATTTTGCACTCCAACCTGTTTGTGTCATTTGTGCAGTATACCTCTAAGGGTCTTGGTGGAAATATTGAGGAACCAAAGGCACAAATGCATTTATAATAATATGCAATCTCAATTCCTACCTATTTGTTTTGCTTTTTCCTCAAGAAAATGCTTCAGGTGTTCTGTCTATCACGGTCTGCCTTTCTGTTCCTAGAGCAGCGTATTCAGTACTGACAGTCTGGCTAAATACCAGCCTACCAGGAGGGGAACCTGCTTAATTGCCTGGACTCTGGCCTCATAAAACAGCTTTCACACCTTAAGCTGGACTAGTTCGCATCTGTGGCTGTCAGGTTTCTGGCTTGCAAATGAAGAAATCAGCTGCTCCTATTCCTTAAAGAATACCCAAGGGTACCAAACCTCATGCATAAAGTCAAAACATACAATCTGATTTCCATACAGAATAAGAATAACATATTTTGTTAATAAGAACTTACCTAAATTGCTGTACCTGCCTTTTTTCTATTTTTTTTATATACATAGATACTGAAGAGGAATTAAATCAGACTTCTAGTTACAATTTAGATCATACCACTTTTGTAGCCTATCTGACTGTAATCTCAGTTATGTCATCTGAGTCCATTCAGACTTTTTGCTTACTCCATTTTGAGTGACATGTTTGAGTCATTTTATTTTATTTGATAAACAAAAGGTATTATGAAAAGCCTGCCTCATGGCAACGTATACTCCAAACATTACCAACTAACTAAAAACCTGCTTTTCAAACCTAAGCATCAGCTCAGTTGAGAGGTTTGGAAAAGGGCAATCTTGTTTCTGTATAAGGAACAGATTATTTTACCTCCATACAACTTCACCCTTTAAACACAGACTTGAGTCAAGGTAAAACAATTTCTTTACAATACATGAATGTTAAATAACTACAAAGCTCCAGTTTTGTGAAAGGAAAGTGAATGCTCTTATAAATCATAAAAAAGGTTTGCTGGCATTAGATGTTCTATTAAAAAAATCCTGCATGGCCTACTTTACCTTTCCCCACACAAATTATTTTTCAAATAAAAGACTGTGTACACTCGTCTGCATTTAAAAGATACTACTATATTCAAAGAACATTAAGGCTGACAAGTTAATCCCTTAAATAATAAAAAATGCTGGAAATCAGTTTTTTTCTACTTTAGATTTTAAATCAAAGTCCATCACTGTGGGGGTTGAATATATTCAGTACAAAATCGATATCAATAGCAAAACCCTCACAGATTTTATAGCATTTTCATACTTATCTGCTTTGACATTAGAACTTTGCCTGTGCATTATTAATTCAACTGTGCTGTTTATGTGTATTGGTGATACAATCTTTAATTAGGTAATTACCCAGTATTTTTCAATGTGATGCACAAAATGACTGGCTCTCTCTTCATGGGCAGCTAATCAATATTTCTTCTTATCCTCCCATTTATTGCATAGTTCTGACCTTATTTATTCCAGAGTCTCTTCACCCAGCAGAATACTATTTATTTCTCAATAGACTTCTTTGTGATATTGCTGGCACCACTATAGGGCTCAAAGGTAAATAATTCATCTTTTCGATATCCTCAGTAGGTAAAACCTTTGGAGAATTAAGACCTAGGGAACAATTGCTCTCTGGTAGGATCTGAAAGTCATTTTCTCCTGACCATCCTTCTGTCTCATGCTCGTGAACTCCTATCAAAATCACAGAATGGGAAAGAAGTGGAGGAGTGGCCCCATTCAATGTGGAAGCCATGCCTCTGGACCTGGCAGCTGGAAAGGTTTTTCAGGTTCTCTAATTTAAACTTGACCAGAGACAAAAGACCTGACATTTGCCCCAATTTTATGTGGACAAATGTAGGAACAGATCTCTGTAGCTTTTCCTGATTTTTTGGCATTTCACCAAAGCAGGTCAGCTAGACAATAGCTCAGATTCAAAGGGAAAGATAAAAAGTGTAAAGGGGTTCACTCTCTTGGAAGATGGGAATTGTGACTTGAGCCTGCCAAGATCTTCTTCTTGTAGACAACAGCTTGAACCCCTAGATTATCACATAAAAGAAGTATGACATTACCATCATCACTGTTTGAAGATAAAAAGTTCTGTCCTCTGAAACCAACGGCAAATAAAGGCAGCCACAGTGAAATAAATAGTAGATAAGTACATTCCATTCTGAGCTCCAGAATACCAAAAGTGGAAGCTAGGAGGAAAACTGTGGTGTTGTACAACCTTAAGCCGTTATGTTTTAAAATGTTCAATAGTTTATGAAATTTTAGGGCAGAAAATAATAAAAGTATTAAAAAGACATTTTAAGTGTTTTTTCCATTCAGCAGAGCCCACTGTGAAACAGATGAGACACAAACACGTACGTATGTCCTTCTTTCTACTGTTGACAATGAAGAGCAGAATGCCTTGACATAAGAGCAACACGTAATGGCAACATATACTTTTCTCATTTGTCTCTACAAAGTTCCAGACTACCTTCATATCCTCTTACACAGCTTTCAGAAGATAGAGTTCCTGGGCTTATGTCCTGAATACTAGGAATTTCTTTGCCACTCAGAGTAACTGGGAAAATAAAAGGTATTAAATGGACCTTTCAATACCTTCCTGACATTGAGTTTCAAAATTTGAAATGTACATGGAAAGAAGTTTGAAATGTTTTCTAAAATTTGTACTGTCTCCTGCTACCCATGTTTCATGTTGCTTTTTTAATTTAGAAGTTTAAGCATGAGAATTTCAGAAGGTGAAGTTCAGTTTTTTTATGTGCCTCATTTACTTTGCAGTGCTAGTTCTAAATGGTCAGCAACAATTTTTATGCAATGACCAACAACTAAAAACCTGGGGGAAGTAAAATACTCACTAAAATTCACCGAGGAATTTAGACCTTATTGTAGCAGCTCTAGCCACTGTGACATTCTTCTAGTATGAAAAACTTAGTTTCCCACTTAGACACCAAGAAGTACATCCTATTGATTTTCCACAGCAGAAGTAGAAGGAAATGAAGGTCTAGAAGGAAAATAAATTCTTATACGACCATGTACACTGCACAGGGTACTTCGAAATTTTCAGACAATTGGCTTATATAGATCACCATCTCCACAGCATGTTAAACATGCAGCTTTCAGCTGTAGGGATAAATAGACGGGATAGAAGCAATGAAGCTGTAGTTTATGCACAAGTTCTCTTTAGTTTAGCGAGAAATCAACAAACTGTACATTTGAATTCTTCTGCCCTGAATCTACTCTGGTCTGAAAACAAACCATTACAAGTCAGTGTTCTTTCTCTTTATTCTCACAGCTTGACAGACAAGAAAATGAAAGACAGAAAACGTCTGTCTTTTTTCCCTTCCTCTTTTTCTTTTTCAATTTCTTCTATAAAAGGAAAAAATGAAAGCCCAATAAATATAGCTGAGGGAATGATGCCTGAGTTGTTGCTACACTGCACATATTCTTATAGCCTTCTAAATCGTAAAATGTTAACAGCAAAACTAAATCTTGACATGTTGATAGCTAAAACCATACTGCAATATGGCACATCAATTGCCTGTTATGTTTTTGAGGACCAAAAAATATTCTCTTCTGTACCATTAACATAAATCAAACTGGTTAAATCACTTTAATACTCCAGGTGCCTTTTTTTTTTCCTCAGATGGCACAATGGTTGATGTCAGTGCTAGTGGCAGAGGGGGGAGCAAAGAAGAGGGGGAGGGGAAATCAGATAGACTGTAGATTTGCAGAAGGGTTCCGTACACAAATCAAGCTCAATAAGCTTGTCAGATGAACATTTCACATTAAACAAAATAATAACCTGTCATATGATTTTAAACAGCTTCTTTCTTCTTCTTTTTTTTTTCCTCCCAGGTTTCAGAAGAGCAACGCGGGGCTGTAAGTACAGTACCACAGCTGCATTTCTCAAACTCAGAGCAAACATTTAAAAACCTCCATATCTTTGGTTCTTGCCAGATGTTGATTCTAACAGGAGAAAAAGTACCAGGTTTTTCCAAAACCTCGGCATGGGTGAATTTTGGCTAGTGCAAAAGAAGAAAATAAAATCTCTAGTTCTGCAGCTCTGGAAAATTACTGTATACAAGTAACATTTCCTGACTCAGCAGAAGGACATCAATGAAAATAAAATAAACAGAAAAAACACAACACGCCTAATTGATATTTGACTGCTTTGGATGTTTGGAGGGCTAAATCTCATGCCTTAAGTAACCAAGTTAGGACCTCAGCCTCCTCTCTGCTAACCACCAGTAACTGATTTCTCTCAAAGCAGCTCTATCCAATCTCTAATAAATATTTAAGTCTCTGATGGTGGCAAATGCTCATGCTGGAATTCCTCTAGTCAGAGAAGGAATGGAGCTCGTAAAATCTCAGGGTTCATTCAAGGTAATCCGCCTATGAACTTGTTTTTTCATAAGAAGTTCTGTTTCATGAGCTGCCTCAATTTCAGACCACTAAACCTGTAATTAATGGTAATGGAATGGCTAGACCTCATTTGCTTGATGAGTGCACAGTCCACCTGATGCCCGTTCTTATACTAGGGTTTGCTGCTGTGTTCAAACATGATTATACGGGTTAGCAGTTGAGAGATCTGGGTTCATTTCTGTCATTGTTTATATATAATCTTGACTTTTCCTTTAGCATCTGTGCCTCAGTTACTCCTGACTGTAAAGACAAGGAAAAAAACCAAACTATGCAAATCACTTCATTTTGTGCATAGGGGAGTCCTAACTACGTATAGAGCATTAGCCGATTCGTTCTCCAGCATAATTAGGTTGCTTGTAGCTAATTCTTTTTGTATCATGATGTATTACAAAACTGTTATTAAAGTCCATATTTCTGAATATTTTTAAGAAATTAGGTTCTGGTTCTGTTCATACTGAATTTGATGGCAAATTTCCCATTAAATTCATTGGTTCAGGATCACAGATTAATGAGCATAATTCTTTGAGTCTGCTCGTGATATAACAAAGAGTTTTTATTATACTGTAGTCTTTGTTCATTGTAATATTCAGGATATAGTCAATATATCATTAAAGGAAACTCAGTAAATGTGTAACTACATTCAGAGTGCCTAGATTAAGATTTTAGTGTAAGAGATACTGTAACTGAAACAGCGTACGTCTGTACATGAAGGAGAACTCAGATACGGAACTATTTGTTGAAAGAGTACCTCAAGTCCTCAGTGTCTCTTGTCTGTAAATTGCATTCATAATCGACAGCTCATTAACAACTCATTATGGATACTGAATATTGCACAAACAGACGCAGTGCAGCAAAGGAGAGAAAAACTGAATTCATGAAAGGGAAAACAGGGAGATATTTTTCAATTGAAGAGTATGACTTCATTAATGGCATTTGGGTTCTTTTTTCTGCATTTGAATTGCCACAAACAGATCTAGTGATGACTACCACTTCTGAGTACCTGAGGAAAAATGTGTGTGCTACATGTAGATAATAGACCAGCTGTATAACCATGCAGTGCCTGCTTTCCACAGACTACAAGATTTAGGATTTACAAATTAGTAAAATTCTATGAAAGTGGATATAAAGTAAGTAGGAATTCAGTAACTCTTTCTGTATCATCTGTGGAATGAGCTCAGTAGCCTTCATAGTGCAGCCTAGGAAATACCACTGCTTCTGTACACCAACAGACAATAGTCCTCAGAAAGTTACAGTGACACTCAATACATTGCCATTTGACCTGCATCTTTATTCCATCACCTATCAAATGCATTTTAATTATACTATTTCATGGGAAAGTGGGTACCAAAGGAAAATTGTCATTTTTCAAGTGCATGAGATCACACATAGGCTGATAGCTCCAGGGAAGAAGGCTAACACATCTTTCCCATGTTCTAGTAACATTTCAAAGGAGGTGCTGGTACTGCAGATACACGGGCAGCCTTGGATTACACAGCTCCACAATCATTTATCAGTACAATAGGATCAATGACTCCTGCCAGACAGTAACATTGATACTTCAGATTATTTGTTAGGAAATATATCGTTCTTCTGCAGGAATATAAGTAACAGGTAAGTATGAAGTAGTCAAAGCCGACTTCCTTAAAAAAATCCAGGAATTAGCACAGAAAATACTGTGAAGACAAAAGTTTATATTCCTATCTACAAGGAAAGCAATTAGAAATTTGTAAGAGTTACGCATGTTCTGTGTCTTAGAAATTATTTTTTATTTCACTACACTTTATGACAAGATCTATTTTGTATAAGGAAAATTAAGAGCTGATACATTTCTTTTTTCCTTCCTTCAAGGGAAAGCTCAAAGCTTGACTGCGTTATAGTCTGTATGCGGAGCTCCTGTCCACGCAGAGCTCTGCAGGAAGTACTGTCTGAAGACATTTGGGCATACAGAAATTACAATCTTGAGTGTGTGTCAGTTTCCCATTGTGAATTTCTGAATGGAATTATCCTCCTTGAAAGAAGATTCTCCTATATTTGTAGAACCTCCTTGATTTTCCTTCTGACAGATCTAGCTCTGTGCTGACGACAGCAAAGATCAAAAAGTCATAACTGAGCATTGTCATGCCAACACTGGAAAAATTAATACCTGTTCACAGGCTTCTAAAAGGCTCTTTTACGTCCTAAGTAAAAGATGTAACATGCATTCTCTAAAGCATTTGCCAAGACAGGTGAAAGAGGATCCTAAGTAAATTAGACAAACCTAAGTTCATCAGGAAAGCACATAAATCACTACTTTCAGCATTGTTATATAGAAAGACAAGTGAAGCTGAAGATCTCTCCGCAGAGCTATCTGTTGAAATCCACTTAATTTCAAGAATGAAATGTTTGTGTAAATGTATAAATACTGTTTCACACAGAGACTTTGAGATCTTTCAGACAAAAAGACAAGACTTCACTTTGTACTTTTACCAATCTTATATCCATGAATTGTGTGTGTACAGACAAAATTAACTTAAAGATTAACATAGTAAAAGACAGACTCAGAACTACAGGACTGGAAGATGAGCTAAAGGTGATAGCATCTATATTTCATTTATATAAAATTGTGTAATAACATTACTTATAATGTCAGTTTTCAAATGTGTGACTGGAAGTCAGACAATGGGAGTTAGACAGCCAGCATCACTGAAAATGTCCTCTGGTGATGACTCAAGTACCTTTATGAAGGCTCCAAAACAATTAATGGTTGTACATGTATGTGTGCCTGTTACAACAAAACTCACATTACATTGCAGTCTCATGTCACAGCATTAACAGATAATGAATCACAGGTGGAAAACTGTGGAAGACCATACACAGTATGATTTTGTTGATGATAGGATGCACATGAACAAAAAAAATTTTTAAAATGCAGGAAAGAAAAAAAAAACAAGCAACTTTATGTACAATGCTTAAACTTAATTAGTTTTGATGAACCCTGGGTGTTGCATTCTAATTAGTGTGAAAATGGAGAATGACAGTCAGTGGGAACCAAAGCTTTGATGAGTGTCTCAGTCTGGCCATACAATGAATTGGAAAAGTTTTGATTTTTCCCTACCAAGGTTCTCAACAGTAGATATTTATGAAAAATGTGGATATGGATTGAGACCTATCAACTGAACATCATTTAAAACTTTAGATCATCCCAAAAGGCCATCAGAATGTGTGTACTTGTTGCTGGAAATGTTTATTGGTGAAATTTCCTGAAAAGTACAACAGCAAAAAGTGGTGTTGATAATTTTTAATAAAATAAGAACATTCATTTCCTTTACCTTAACACCCCAAAATTCCTCTGCTTACTCTGACAACTCTTTCCAAGCAGATCACTGTGCAGAGGTTCATATTTTTTCCAGCTAAGATTAGGTCAGCATTTCTGTTCTAAATTGCTCTCTTCAGTGATAACCAAAACTAATAAGTCATGCTTATATATGTATTCCAGGCTGAAGTTTAGAAAACCAATTTCAGTCTAAAATTAACACAGGTCTTTTATCAAGTTTAAGTATTTTATATTTTCAGAGGGTAATTTTTTTGCTGATACCTGCTACAATGTACATGAAATCAACAGGGACAAGCAAAGACAAGGAAACCCAGGTACTTTGTATTCTGAATAAAAATTACCCATTTTTCTCTACCTTTCCAAAGCTTTGTCAGTCAGGAATACCCAAAGACAATCCTTTTTGATCAGTGTAAAATAAGTATCTCTTCAAAGTCTTTATACCTAGTGTAGTGGCTCTTTCTGAAAGACAAGTTATTGAAAATCATGTAGTCATTACCAGGTGACATCAAATGGCCTTGTTATACACTAGGTCAGATTAATTATTCCTTCTGGCTTTAAAAATCTAATCAACATAGGAATGAGGGGCAAAAGTTAAATGTGTATTTTGGTTTACGATTTTTATGTTTATAGAGTGCTGATCATCCTATATTACAGTAGAAGCTGAAATTCCTTCATATTTTGCAGAAGTTGTGGACCCTGAGAGACTAAATTCTCGGAAGTTCTACCTCTAACTGCCATGCTGTTTTGTACTGGCTAATTTGTAATAATAAAAAACACACTATTTTACAGGGACAACAAGCAAGTATTATCCAGATACTTGTTCTAGATTTTGTTTTAAATACTGGTTAACTTTTTTTTCTACAGAAAAGTCAACTTCTGATTCAGTTTCATTCAGTTCAGGTACTGTGTCTCTAGGTTTAAGACTCTGTTCCGAACTCTTGAATCAGTGGAACCCTTTTATGTGAGTGATTTTAAAAAAATGTTCAGGTTTTACCTGGTGTATCAAAAAGCAAAATGTGACACATTATTTCATGGGACACTTTTTGTGACAGAGGGAGAGCATCCAAGCAGAGGGAGTGTCTCCAAAACACCCCATGTCCTACCAGTGATCTTGTAAATTAGCAGAATGCAGCTCAGTCATCATAACTGCATCAAGATACATAGGTAGTATCACACTATATCTTATAATGTGCCAGAATAAAATTTTTAAAAGATGAACTGCTTCATCACAAGAAATACTCAATTAGTTTATAAACCACAGAAATGAGATATGAAACTAAGTCAATGATGTATCAAAACTTATAAGGAAATATGACAGTATGCATCAAAATGTGGAGCCGCGATTACTTTCTGCAGCTATGCGTTTTGATGAAACTGCAGGTAAGTAATTCACCGTTGACTGTTAAAATACTTTATCATATTTACTAGCACAGCTGGGCAGATACATGTAGAAGGCATGTGGGAATGGATAAGAAAGAGAAAAAAATACTGCTGAGAGTATTGTAAATTTTAATTTATTGAAAAAATAATGTTTTCAGAATTCAGAAAAAAATACCTTCACATCCCTCCTCCCTGCAGGAAGAGGAGGCTTGGACTCTCTCACTTTTGTATCATTGCAAATGTGACATGTCCATTCAACTGAATTTAAGCCACAAGCCCTACACTCTCACAATATCTGTCCGTACAGGCAGATTTTCCTGCTCTGAACAAGATGTCACTTTGAAGTCCACCTCTCCCACAAGCCCCTGTCAACAGATATATCCTTTACCAGACTACAGAAAGAGGTATTTTTTTAATTAACCACCCTGCAAGTACCAGAAAACTACATTCCTTCAAGGACTGAATTGATCTAGGGGATCACCCTTCCTCTACCTTGTGGTATCACAAATAGACAAAACAGTGAAATTGCTCGAGATATCCAATTGAAAATACAACTGAAACAGACAGGGGAAAAAAGGTAGAAAACTCAACATTCACCCTTTCTGATCTCGTCAGTGGAAGTCACTCTATAGAAAACAGTTCATATTTTATTTACCTCATATGTCTCTTGATTCCCATCCCCCTCACACACAAATACACCACAGATGTGATGATTTTAAAAAGATCCCGATTCATTTTTTTAAAATCAATCATTTCTTTATTTGGCAAGGAGGAATCAGAATTTTCCTTGGCAGTAATTATTTGACAGGATGCCATTCTGCTGGCAAATAAAAATGGAGAGTGGTATTCCCTCCAAAACCCAGAATCTCTACTAGATATTTTTAAGGAAATTAGTTTTGATCATCAGCCTACACAATGACTGCAAAGTTTTCTACAGTTATTTCAATAAATTTATGGGAGCCTGTTCTGGTTAGAGTGACACAGGACTAATTTCTTTTCTAATGCTTGGGAAAACTGTACTTTTAGAAGACCCTAATGTCTGAATTTGTGAAAATATTTACTTTATAGCCAGCTATGGTGTGTGGATGTCAAGGTCTTGGTGTTTTCAAGCTCGCCAGGTGCAGGGATGAGGAGGAGTGAGACCCGGGCACTTGACCCAAGCTGGCCAACAGGATTATTTCATACCATGAACATCACATTCAATATAAATTAGGAAGTTTGCTGAGGAGGGGGGCTCTCCCTTGATGGCGGCAATCCAGAGAACTTCTTGCCCTGGTGCCAGACCCCTGAGACCTTCCCTTCCTCCCAAGGCCGTAGCACTCGCAGTGTCCGACATTTGCTGTCCGCTGCTGGGAGTGCACAGCTTCCTACTGATATAGTTGGCTGAGTATAATCCTTGCATATTTTTAGATTGGTATTGGGATCACTATTGGTTCTTTAGTGTTATAACTGTTAATTATTTAGTCTTATTCTATTAAATCTGTTTATATTTCAACCCCTGGGTTTCCTGGTTTTCTTCCTGATTCCCCTTCCTGGGTGGGGAGGGGTCATCGTGTGATAGAATAATTGTCTAAACGACAATAAATTGTTGTGGGTTTCTCAAACCATAACAGAGCCTCTATTCTCAAATAACATAATTGTTCCATTTTTTATTACTATATTGCAGTGACAGAGTTAGTGATCTTTGTAGAAATACATTAAGAGAGAAAAAATAGATGACATTTTTTAAAATGCACTTAGAATGGTTAGAGGATTTCCTCTGAATCACTTTTGATTAGCTTGAGGAAAACAACTCTTCAGGATACAAATAAGTAGCTGTATTAGTAGTCTTGCAGATGGCAGTGTATTCAGGGAGTTAGAGATCTTGAGCAGGTTACATATGCTGTACTGGGCCTTCTACTTAAGGCTGGAGAAACCTGTGTGGTAGCATGAGTGACCGCAGTATAACCCCACGCATACAACAATGTAAGGGAATGTGCTAGAATACCCTGGGTACATGCTTTTCCTGGATACAGTTCCTAGGTACGTGTAGCTAGATATGCTCTGGTGGGCATCAAGAAAGAGATAACATTCCTACCTGTCAAGGCAACACATAAAGTTTTGCTACAACAGATATAAGGAGCCATCATACAGGGGAAAGTTGCACCTATCCACAGTTGGGAACCCTGCACAGCATGCCATGGCTACCCATCTGAGGTCTACCCAATGCTGCATAAAAGTGGGGTTCCTACCATCTGAAGGAACATAAGATTGGCTTGCTGCCTATATTTCTCTTCCTACTTTCTACCTTATTCTACTTGCTGTTGCGTCTTTCTTACTGAGAACTGGAAAGAATCCTGCTCCTCCTCATCCCAGTGCAGAACAGTACCTCCAGAGTTTCAAAATAAGATTATACAACCCAAAAGTAGCAAATTAACATCCAATTCTCAAACCTTTGTGATAAGCCTCCAAGTTTGGAAGAAGACATCTTTGGTGACCTCTCTGGGCCGTGAAGAGAGCACATGAGCTGACTACAGGATGCTAACTGGTCCCTTCGGAAAGACTGTGATTAAATGTTGAGCGAGAAAGGGAAGAAAAAAAGGTTGTCTTGGATTCTTATTTCAACTCATGACATAGGCAAAATGGGAGGGAGCAGGCAGATGATTTCCAAGATGATACTTTCTAGCACTGCAGTTAAGGGATGAAAAAAAGAAAACAGTCTCAGAGGAACACTGGAGAGAAGACGTCCTCTTTCAACATTTTACTTCATCAGTGTCACACCAAGACTGAGATGGACCACATCAAGGAAGAGCTGACTGTGAGGTGTACAGATGTCCTTTCTTTGCTATTCTAAAGTAGTTTTAGAATGGAAAAGGGCAAGGATAGCATAATACATTATCAGTAGAGTCTGATGAAAAAAAAAGGGGGAGGGGGGAAGAGAAACTATACTTTTCCAACTATTTTTTTGCCCTTGATTTTTTTTTTTTTAAATTGTGCTAATTCAGGTTAACTGGAAAAATAGAAAAAAAAAAGCTACTATACTGATTCTTTCCAGTCCAGCAGCAGAAAAAGGTAAGTTCAGACAAAGTCTTGAACTGACTAGATTGTCTCTGTATGGAAAAAAATGAAATGAGTAGTGCCCTGTATTGTAGCAAATGGGTAGACCAGTGATACAGGAAGAGAGTAGAAACACATTGTGACCCAGGACTGCAAAGCTTTAAGTTTAAAGGTATTAGATGCCTAACTCCTATTTAAAGCAAGGGTGATTAAACACTTCAGGGATTTTAGCTTGAAAGTTCAAAAGGAAGGCTACACCTATTTGAGGGGATAACAGATACATTCACTTCTGAAAGCAACACAGCCAGGTCCCAGACACATGGGTCTAAATAATGATTCAGCTTCTCAAATCAGGACTAAACCAGCAATTTTCATGCTGCAGGAGTGTTAGGTGCTTGATAGCTACAGACAGATATACTAGATGTTCATCAGGTCTTACACCTTCCTTTCAGATGAACACAGGCCAAAATTTTTGCAGCAAGCTGAAGCCTAACTGTCCTTATATGCTTCTTTTCTAACATAGATTATTATATGCTTTAAAAAAAATAAATCTAATGGAAGATTTTGGATTCAGTTGCAAATATTCCAAACTTTCAGAGTATGAAGGTTCAAGACCCTTGTTCTAAAAATCACACTTATGTTTAGGAAAATGTCTTTTGTTCCCCAAGAGAGACCTACAAGTCACAGGAAGTCAGGGACTGATGATGGGCAGTACTTCTCAACAGTCTTCAGGAACGGATCTTCAAACAGCTGGCTTTGTCTGGGCTCTGGTATCAGGTCAGAACTTGGACCTGCCCCAGGTGCTGCAGGTGGTTTTCAGAGAAACCTCCAGGTGTTCTTTTGTCTGAGGAAACACTGAACACCAGTGAGATATCTGGAAAAGACTCTTCAAGTCCTATTCCCATAGCCAGGTGCACAACACAAGACACCTTTATAGCTCTTTTAATTTAGTAAAGGCCAAGGGATCACCCTAGAAATACCTGCGTGCACGTGCATGTGAGTTTGTCTTAAATTCCCTCCCTCTGCAGCGACCTTTGGATTTAGTAGCTGATGATTCAGCCAAACTTGATAGAGGATTGGAGAAAGATATATATTCCAATAAAGTGAGTGGGTCTGCCATAGTGGAGATCTGACTATATATATACACAAATAGGAGAAAACTCTTAACCAAACTTCAACACCAAGAAACTCCTCCATTACAACTCCCACCATATGGCACCTAAAACCAAAAGAAAGAGCACAAAACAGATCCGCAGAAATGAGTCTCACAGATTTGTTACTTCAAGAACTACTTGCTTCTTTCACTATTCCATGGCATTGTTTGTATTTTGAGGTCTGTGGCCTTTCCTCTCTGTTAAGGCGGTAGCACATTAATTCTAGACAGAACATAGATCATTTCCCTTCTGAAGCTGTTAAATATTTTTTAAGATTAAACATTAATCATGAACTCTAAAATTTATTTCAAGGGAAAAATATTTTTCCTGTTCTTTACACCTCACTTACTCCCTTCAAAGGAAAGAAAAATCTGCTGTCTGGCATATCAGTCCTGGAATAAGAGATACACTGATGAATCTGCAACAACATTAAATATGAATTTCTAGCTCTGCATGTTCCAGTTTAAACATTTACTTACAGTGCATTTATCAAGAAAAGGATAACAGTCCATTTCTAGATTCAGTGAAACAAACTGTATAACTCAAAGTTAGAAAAATAAGATAAAATTTTCATTCTATAATAGTCAGAAATACAGGTCCTTTGAATTACAAATACAAAAGTAAGACTGGGGTGAAGTAGTTTGCCTTTTCTTTCACATAATCTCCAGTTTGTGGCCTTCTAGCAGACCACTAATAATAACTGAAACAATTTTGCTGCTGGATTTGTTAATGCCTCATACATGTTAACGAGGACTCAACATAACTTCTTTTTCTTCTTGTTTATTGACACAATAAAGATTCCCCTACTCGTCATTTCAAATGATGGCATCTATCTTGATCTGTTAAAAAAGGTGATTTGAAACCTTCCTGGGCCACATGCCCAGCCCAGCCTGCAGGGCTGGTGTCTGATTTCAGGAGCGTTCCATTAATTGGGAACATGTAATCAATACTGGCTACTAGGTGTTTACAGGTCACACATCAAAGAAAATTTCAAGGAAGGTAATATCCTTAAATAAATATAAAAATTTAATCATTTAAGGCCATTGTAAATTACATTTCTTCAATTATTTTTAAACCATGTGATCAGGAATCCAGCTATTCAGAACAAGACTTAACCCCATACAGTAACATATCTCCCAAATGTTACTTTTTAAGCACTGAACTGAGATGTGCTAGTTCTGGATCATTTGTTGTGCACATCAACTGTTGGCAGGAAGCCAAAGATGCTAGCATTTTACACATTTTTAAGTAAATGTTTGTTCTTTTTTAGACTGCTTAAATTAGAGGAAAGGATTTCCAGTAGAGAGTGATTGTGCTTTCTTACACTGAAAGAATTGTAAGATTAGTTGCAGCTACATTTGAGTTATACCAAGTGCCTTTTCATACCTCTCAAGCACACTTTCCTGAGAAAAGGTTTGTTACCTTCAACTTTCTGTGGATATAGCCATATGGTCCCACCACTCTCAGACTGGAATCCTGGCGGCAATATCTCATTTACTACTCATGTTCAACTGACAGACCCAACTGTGTTTGTCATCAATATGCCTTTTCTTCCAAAAGCCTATGACAGCAGATGAATTGAAGTGACCCCAAGCCAGCTTCTCCAAAACAAAGCATTATTCACTCAAACACAGAGAAAAGGGCTTAAACAAACAAAAGACCCCTACCTTAGCTTTCATCTTTCCATCTGAGCCTCAGTAAATTCAGCTTTATCCTGCTACTTCCATCTCTAGATTAGGTGGGGGTAGGTGAGACTGTTTGTTTTGTTTCAGCTTGCTTACCAGCCCCTCAGAGTCAGTCATCATCTCCCCACCCTGTGCAGCTGCTGACAGCCCACTTAACCTCCCTTCTTCCCTTGAAACAGCATCTGAAAAGTTTTAGTGTCCTGCTTGGGCCTGGAAAGGGTAAACTTGCCCACCAATTTGGTATCTGGCAGAGGTGGTTTCCAACTCAGAGCTTTCCTATTAGTTCCCACAAGGACCTTGGACATTTTCCTCAGACTCTGTCATTATTTTCTTTCATGTGGGTTTCCGCTTGCAGTCAGGCAAGACAGTAACAATTAGGGAAAGTGAGGTACATATGGTACTTGTTAAAAATATGTATAGCTCCCACATCATCCAAAGCAGTAGAAAGCAGACTTCAGTGGAGGTGACAGCCTCATTCCCTGTCACAGTTTCAGGGTTTAATTGGTCACAAGAAAATTTTATTTCTTGTTCTTCAACATCTTAAAATAGATCCATTTAGTTGGATGTTTGATATACTGGCACTTTTGATTCACCCCACAACATAGTTATGTTTTCTGTGAATTCAGGAGTAATAGCTGTAACTAATAGATGTTAAGTAAGCAACTTTTCCATAAAACAAACAGCGAAATGCTTCCAAAAGCAAGTGGGGCTGGACTACTTTCAAGATGCATGGTCCCTTAACTCTATCTGGAGCAGGCAGAGGTGGAACTCATCCCTACCTGCCCACACCTCTGAGCTTCAGCTGCTCGGAGCACTTTTTCACTCTCCTTCATACTGTGTTACACACAACAGGCTTCACCTGATGAATCTGCAGTTGTTTCCCGAGAGAAGTACCAAGATCCTCATGTGAGCACTGTTTTAAAATGTGCTGGAGAAGGCACCTGGAAATACAATATGGAGAATGAATTCTCTTAAGTGGAGGATGGATAAGACAATCAATTATAGTATGATCCATTTTACACCCAGCATTTCTTACTCTGTTCAGAGAAATAAGAGTAGGCGGCTTAACATAGTGGGTTTTGGTGTTTCTTGTACTACAGACAAGAAGAAGGGACCTTGTTATCCTCCCAAATCTAAAATATCGTCCCTTTCTGTACAATTGCTGGCCTGTGAGTCAGTGCTAAATTAAAGTGGGTCATAGCCAGCAGAGGACTAGAACTGTCCAGTTGTGCAAGCTTTCCATGTCCTTGCTTTTGCGCAGTTGTATCAGATATGCAGTGAGTTTGGCTGCTATAAAGCCAATCTGAGCACATAGTAAACTGCTTAGAAAATACCCATCATTTGAAGAATTTGAAAAGCAACTAATTGCTTAACGCATGGCAAGCTGCAGTTACTTTTATCATATATATCGGTAGTTACTAAATTCCGTCGTGAAATATGTTCAAAGGCTAATTTGAAGCAAACCATTCTCGCTGCACTGTAGTGTTAGATTACCACATGCCACTATACAAGATTTCTGCCACCCTCAAACCCCTTTCAGATACAAAAGAGACCACAGCTCCTGGGAGCACACTCTTCTAGTGGGCTTCCCGAGAGGAGACCTAGTGATTCATTAGGATCCCCTCCACATGTCCTGCAAAAGAAGGGAGCAGAACAGCAGCAGCCACCACTGCAAGCACCAGAGCTGGCTGACAAGGGATCTTGTTTGCAGGTATTCAATTAGGAATGTGGCTGCCTTAAAGAGATATATTCTGTCCAAAACTCCCATCAGAGATTGATGCACTGAAAGCTGCTCAGGAATTCAATAACAAGTACATTATAGCTGCCCTCCTTTGTAATACTTCAGTACAATCTGCAGATATGACTGGTGCCGACAGGCAGTGCACCACCCTCATCTGAGCAGCCTACTCTGTTGAAGATGAAGCATTGCATGATAACATCAGTCTCCCCTGATAATGCTGCTGAATGAAAGCGACCACAGGGAATATTATTACATTATTTGGGCAGCTTTCGTGTTGTGCTTTGGTAATTTTGTCCTTTCTCCAATTATTAAACAGAATGTTCCCTGATGTTTGATGTTCAGTGAGAGGAAGGAAAAGCATTCCACAAGCTTACATTTGTTAATTCTAATTTATAATGGATAAAGCTTAGCTGTGTGATTGGAAAATTAGGTAAATTCCAGACATTTCACCCCCAAAAGAATATTCTTAGTACTGTAGTTTAACATCTAGCCACTTGCATTGGGACAGTAGGCTAAAGTAATTTGTGTCATTTGATGTAAGGTTTCTCAAAACCCCTATGTAGTATTCATTTATTTTTCCGACCAAACAGTCTTTGCTAGGAGATACAGACAATCTGGTAAATGGAAGCAGATCTGACAGTGACTCAAAGCTTAAACTGTGAAGGCAAAAATACTTGCTATGGTTAAACAAAATGTTATTGCTGTTACTATACAATGCACATCAATTATTAACAGGCGCTATCCCAATGCAGTAAGAACTGCCGTGGCCATTGCACCCATGCTAAAAGCTAATTGCTAGAGACTGAATGAAAATAAAAATCAAGACCCACTAAATTTCTATTAGAATTTGTATGTCTAGTTTTAAAGTATTTAGAAATAGTATGGTGTTCTAAGCATTATGAGTATGAAGAAGCTGAGGTGGAACAAACCTGTTAGAAACTGAGGAGTAACCAAGTCCATTCAACTGAGAATCAGAGCAAGACTTCCTACGGTTTGCAAAAGGTTGCTACCCTTTCTTTTTAAGGCCAGACATTCCCAGCAAGCTATTCAGATGTATTTTTCTGCATAAATTCTGGGAGACAAAATAACACAAAAAAACTGTTTATATGGTATTTTCAACCTGCTTAACCTGAAAGACTGAGAAAGTTCACAACAGTCTGTTCAAACTTATCCATGAGATAACGTTTATTTTCTAAACGTACCTGAGTTTCCTTAAGCATCTTGTCTTACAGATTGTTATCCCAAGGCTATACCTATACCATTAAATCGAACAGTGCCGGGGCCCATTCCCCGGCCCTGAGGCCAATGACATAGTCCAAGTCCTTTCCTTTCTGTAACTTCTTACCAGGAATGGTCCATGGTCTAATTCCCAGCACTGTCCCCAGAAGTTACTTGAGAGAGTACAAGTAGGCTGAACTTGGAATCCAAAGGGCTTTTTTCTAGCAACGTCTCTATGCAGAATATTTTCTTCCACTGCCTGGACCCAAGTTCTAATACCTTTTAGTGTAGTGCAATAAGCCTAGCTGGAAAGTCTGGGGTTTCTTTTGTTTTGCTGGTGGTTGCACATTTAACCAAGTGTCTTGTTCTTTAAAGAGGGAAAAGTCTCATTAACCCTGTTAGATGTTTTCCTTTATGAAGACTATGAGTTTGATGTAGCAGCTGGGTCTGAGCTGATCTGTAAGAAGACACTTTGGTGCATCACGGGCATTAAATTCCTCAGCTATCCATATTGATTAGCTTAAAGGGACACTGATCCCTTCCCTAAAGAGCCAGTGGAAAAATTTAAAATACAGTCCCTCTCCTGGGGAATCTGCCAGTGCTTGAGCTGTGCATAAAGCATACACCACACCACACCATCATCACAACTGTGTTACAGCTCAGCAGCAGCAGCTATCTAAGATGATGTTCAGAAATCCCCAGTCACATGTAACGCCATGTCCTGGGCTGCCCTGCTGCCATGATAACACCTGCACACATCACAGAAGAGATGCTGATCACAGCAAAGAGGAACCCCTCACTAATGAAACGTGCCCCCATGAGCACACTCACAGTCTTGGGTAGAGATAACCTGGACAGGTCAGCATAGCGGACTAATCCATCTCCCACTTTTAGGGATGGGATGTTGGGTCCCAGCTCTGTTACTGCCATATGAACATGATCAAAGTCTGCTTGGGCCTGAGATGACAGCAAGCAATGACAGAACATTTCTGACCAGGTGTACCTGCCCGTCTGTCTTAGCTGTAACCAGCTTTTGTCAGCCCAGTCTGTTCTGCCTCAGCCTTCACAAATACGGGACTGACAAGCCTCTGGCTCAGGTTCAAATAGTCACCACTTCTACTCTGCCAGTCTGCAGAAGCACCTGAAAGACAGTGTTAGTGAGGATACAAAACAGCTCCTGGGCAGCATGAAACAGACTATTCTCACACTTCTATATCCTCCTGCTTTCTCTACAGTTCAGCCGTTATCCTGTACAGAATCCTAGGCCAACTTAAACCAACCCACCTCTCTTCCACAAGCCTTCCTAAGCTTCTTCACAGCTTCTGTCAAGTATTGCACTTAAAGTCTGCTTCCCAGAAAGGACCAGCAGCAAAACTTAGGTACCAGGCTTTTAGACATCTTACAGAGCTGAGTTGGAGCCAGATGGAGGAAAATATCTGGCACAGGCCACTGGACAAGATTTCTTCTCTTTAAACTCTCTTTATACATAATCCCCTTTGCATGTTGAGATTTGGTGAAACCCTTGCTTCCAGCTTCCTGAAAAGCCCATTAAGCATCACAGTCCTGCAAGAGTGCTTATTGCTTTCTGGGCTGATATATCAAAGAGCTCATGAAATGGTCTCAGTCACCTAGCAGTGACACTTCATCGCACCATGTCCAGCTTCATCAGACATGGACTCGCCTGGGGATGACATCTTCTAAAGAAATGTGACATCTTTGCATTGCTAGTTGACTGCAGAGAATTAGCAGGTCAAACTGCCAGTGGTGAATCAGTATGGATGAAAGGCAGTGAAAATACACATACCTGTGGATTTGCAGTTGTTTTTCTGTCCACCATATAACCAATATAATCAAAGGGAAATGAAGGATACTACCAATTTAATCATACTCATAAATTGGAATGTCAGTCTTAAGATCTCAGTCATAAGATATGAAGGTAGAACCCAGGCAATAACCCAAATTTTAGCAGTGTTACTGGGAGCTCAAGTAGATGACACAACAGTCTCTTCTGGATTTAAAATCTATGACTATTAACAAAAACAAACATATCTGCTGTTTCATCATCTATCTTCCAAATCATATAAACAGCATGTTAGGAACTAGTGGCCAAGTTCATTCTGGAAAGAGTTTAGGCAGCCCACATGAAAACAAAAAGAAGGGAATCTATTCAAAAGCAGAACTGGAATTTGTTCACAAATATCAACAATGCATTTGTAACATACAGCATTTTTTAATAGGTAATAACCATGCATTTGCTTTTGAAAAAAAATAAAAAGTGAAAAAAGCTTAAAAGTGATAAAATAACTATAAGACATTTCCTTAGGAAGCAAGGAAACAAGCATAGCTAAGAAAGGATTGTTGGGGAGCATCAAGAGCGGGCGGCTCCCCAAGGGAAGGGAGGCCAGGAGCGGCCCCCGCGCAGGCAGGGCCAAGCCCTTGCCCACAGGGCACAGTCCCATGGCAGCGGAGCAGGGCGAGCAGGGCAGGGTGAGGGCAGCAGCAGCTCCTACTGACTGTTCAGTGATCTTCTGGCAAAAGCAAGGTATCACCTTGAGTCCAAGGTTAAGCCACAAATTGCGGACAACAAGGCTGAGGACAAGCAGAGCCACGTCAGCCCCACAAGTGCTCTCAGGACCCTGGCAGGGAGACATTTCGTGTTAAAATATTCTAGTTTTAATCTAACACAATCTGAAATGGGAAAGGCTTTGACTTCCCTAAGTATTTGTGATCAAGGTTAGAGTCTGGTTTCATGATAATTTATTAGGATTAAGGAACTGAAATTTCCACACCGATTGTTCCTCACATGGACCAATGGATTCAGTGCCTGTGTTTTGCAGCTCACTAACAGCTGACTGAGACCAAGATATTGTAAAGTTTTCCCAAGGCAGCACTGAGTCCAGACTGTCTTCTAGTTAGCATGTATTTGCAGTGTTACTGCCAATGTCAACAAGGTACTTTGAAACACACATGATAAAGTATGTTGCAATGCATTACTTGTTATCGCTGATTAAATGCTCCCTGTGCCATCCCATATGGCCCTTATACGGCTCATTCAATTACTTATCCAGGACACAAGCAAGGTGGAATCGTAACTATTTGCCAAATGAAATGTGAAGAGAAGTTCAGAGGTTTTAAGGTGCAGAAATATCTCAATATCAACAACAATAACAATAATTTTACAAAAAGACTATGCATGGTGAATAAAAGAGAGAGGTCATATTTATTGCTGAGCTGAACTGTCACCTGATAACTGTAAACTTTCATCATAATTGGCCTAAATATGGTGGCTTTTTGAAACATATCACAAGCCTGGTTCGAGATATTTCTACTCTATTTCTAGTTTATTTCCTTTTTAACTGTCAGTCTGTGGCAAAAGCTGAAAGAACCATCCCCTAAAGTCTTTTCCTTTTATTACCAGATACATAAAGGACAAGTAGCCTGAGGCTTAATCTTTTTCAAGCTTTTAAATATTTTTTTCTCAATTTAGAATGAGTGTGTGTCATTTTTGTGGCAATTCAGAAGCAAATGGTCCCGAGTTCAAACTGTGACTTTTCAGATTAGATCTGCCAGTTAAAAATTTGCTGGGATGAAATGGAATTCATTTGCAGTAGACAACAACACAAATTGACAGAAGTAAGGATTCATTGACAAAGGAAAAGCAAATTCCAGGGATCCAAAAATCCCAAACATGGCAATGTGTCAAATGAAATGTCTTTATTCACAGCCCATACACCTGACTGTTTTGTTCAGTGACAAAGTATCAAAGGGATTATCCAAAAAGCAATCAGACAGCTGGGCTGTTCCATTTCTAAATGCTAGTTTCTCTTTTTAAAAAACACCATCAGTCAGCAGACAGAGAACAGAAACATGGTGCCAAGAACCAAACAATCAGTAAGGGCCAGCTATAATACATGGGCAGTTCCTTCTCAAATTCATGGCTTTACTTCTGTGGTCAGTGTTTCAAGCACCAGTCATGAATTTATAATAAACACCGATGGCTCCAGCTTAAAATCATAGCATCATAGAATCATTTCAGTTGGAAAAGACCTCTAAGATCATCTAGTCCAACCATTGACCCTACTCTACAAGGTCTGCCACTAAACCATGTCTCTAAGCACCACATCTACACAACTTTTAAACACATCTAGGGATGGTGACTCAACCACCTCCCTGGGCAGCCTGTTCCAATGTTGGATAACTCTTTCCGTGAAAGAATTTTTCCTAATGTCCAGCCTGAATCTCCCCTGGTGCAACTTGAACCCGTTTCCTCTTGTCCTATCGCTAGTTGCTTGGGAGAAGAGACCAGCTCCCATCTCACTACAGCCTCCTTTCAGGTAGTTGTAGAGAGCAATAAGGTCTCCCCTCAAGCTCCTCTTCTCCAGACTAAACAATCCTAATTCCTTCAGCTGCTCTTCATAAGACATGTTTTCCAGAGCTTCCTCATAACACAGACCTTCCTGCAGTATTTAACTGAATGAGACATGGTAGAGAACACATAAAGGTTTCCTGTAACTGGACATGAACAAGGACAACTGTGTTCACCTGTTAGTTAAATGTTAGAGCACAGTGAATAATTCAAAGTGAAGTATTTGTTTGACAGGTCTATTCTTTTACTCATTGCCTTCTTGAGAACAGTTATGTCCACCTCAAATTCATTTTGTTTCAAAGGGTAGAATGACCATGAACAAATCAGCCCTTTCATTCATTATTTTACAACAGAAATAGGATTTTATATTTTTTTATGTTTATTTGTTGGCTTTAGGCTAATAGAATGAGTATGCAAACTCTTCCCATATAAAGGTTCTTATGCATGAAAATTTTAGACATGTCACGAGACATATCAAGCATAGGAACTTAAAATCATCTCTGCCATTAAATGCATCACCCTGGAAGTGAAAACTTGGAATGTAGGGAGGCTACTAAAAATTTACCTTCAACTTAGAAAAATCACCCATTTATCACAAAAATTATATCTTACAGTGTATAAAATTCTGAAAATTGCCAAGATTATTAAGTGTTTTCTCATTTTTTTATAGCTTGTGTGCCTGCTCTTTTGATACTCCCTGCTGGATATCCAGTTTTCCCTTGCTGTTCTGATGGAATTAACACCACACAGAGGCAGTGGGAGGAAAATAAATAGCATGTTTTAAAAATGTTTTTTTGGGAATGTAATACTAAAAAAATCAGTAGGACAGGTCAAGTACTTCTTAATTTGCTCAGTTAACCGTATCGCTGTGAGAATAGCTATTCTAATAACATCATAGCTACTGTTGTAACCTAGGCCACTTCAGGGTAAATTACACAGCTGAACCTCAGAAAAGCATCATACAGCTAAAAGTTGTCAGTGGTTTGCCATGCTGATTCTACCAGCTGAAAGTATACTGATACACGTTTGTGAAATCTTAAAGCAGTGGTATTTATATTTCCATATTGACCAGTGTGATGCTCACTGGTATACACTAACTGCAATGTTGAAGGTTACAAATTACGTATAAGTACCCAAGCTGCTTCTGCTATCACTTAGCTTAAACTGTAAAGTTCACAAGACTATAAGATCATTAAATCCCATGCAGGACCATAGTCTATTCTACAGTGACAAATCAAGAGACAGTATTTGAATAAGAGTGAATCCAATGGCTTCAAGGAAAGATGTAATTAGAAGTGGTGAGGTGAACGTAAACATTGTATACAATTGCCTGGCTGACAACAGCAGGAACCAGCAGGAAGCGTCTTAATCTAATAGACCCCTACCCCTTCTTCTTGAAAAGCAGATGGGGACTAATACAAAAGATTTCTCAAAACTTCAACATGAACTGCTATTACCCGTTTCAAGGTATTTATTACAGCAGCACCTGCTGGTGCCACCAGAGTTAGAGGGAATATCAGCCTTTCCTGGCTTAAGTCCCTGCTCACAGGTCTTTTATAATGACCATAAAAACAGGTTGAAGGCTCAAACTTGGCAAACAAGGATCTCGGAGAGAGATTCGTAAAGCACAAAGGGCATTTAGATGCTGGTAGATTTCGATAAGAGTTACACACATAGCTGCCCTTTTTACTTTTACAAATCTCTGTCTCAGGTGCCTTTCCCTCGTGCATTTTGAGGGTACTTTGGTTCACTGAGGGCAGAAAATTAATTTTTTTAAAAAATAAGCAAGAAAGAAAGCAAGAAGAAATAATTTAAATATTTTTTTGTCTTCTTGTTTCTTTTATAAACTCACATTTTTTGTACTTTTAATAGTCTCAGTGTTCTCTTCACCTTCCAGTTTCTAGAAAGAGAATTGAAGAAAGATGTGAACAAAGGTCAGTTTGAAAAATGGGGAAAAGATATTGGCTAAAAAGTACTCTGGTGACTTAGAAGTCAGTCAGTAGATGGGCAGTACTTTATAGTGAGTAAATGGTACTTGCGTTAATTGCACAGGCACACACAGCATAGCAATCTAAGTACTGTAAAAGCTGACGTTTAAAGCAGAACGAAAAATCTGTGAGGAAAGAACTGTGTGATGTGTGAAGGTAGAAGCTAGGAGTTGGTACCAAAAAGTGCTCTGTGACTCTCTTTGGTCTTTATTTCCTTTGCATGGAAATGTGCAAGGGAACATGGATGCAAACACAAACATGGGAACTGGAAAATACTCTCCTGTCCCAAAACACAGACTTAATATTAATTTTCTGTTGATATATATAAGCAAGAACTGTTTTAATTTTTAAATATAATACTGAAAGGATCTCACTTTCTTTGCTGACATGGATTTACAGCTTCAAATAAAACAGAGTGAAATTCAATACAAAGGAGTTACTTCAGGGGTCTTACATATAAATGTAAAATTACTTCTTGGCATGTGTTCTTCATTTTAAGAGACAGTTTTAGTCTCTCCATTTGGGAAATACTAATATTTACATGTATCAATGATATTTTTCATGCAGTACCAGTGATCATCTTCTCCAGAGCCCAGATACAACTTGGAAGCTTTGTTGGGAACTGGTTTGTGGCCAACACCTACTCTTGTCTTCCACGAAAGAATTCAGAGAAAAGAAAGGGATATGGTTAGAGTTCAGTGCTTCAGAGCATTATGCCGGGTACTTACATGCAATATATATGCCATTAAAGGAGTTCAGCAACAACAAAGTGAGACTACTCAGATATTTCTTTCTTGATATAAGAACCATAATCATATATTTACTACTGGTAAGATATGAATGCTTAGAGGCCCCTATGTGATACTGAGCTTACTGGTGTGGGGACCGAGATATATAGCAGTATAAGAGTTTAATACCTAAATGAAGTGGACAGGTAATGGGTGAAAAAGTCTAGCAAAGGACAGAAAGGTGTCTCCTGTCAGAGGGATTTTGAATTTACAGCTCATGACAAGCCGGTCTGGAGCTTCCTCTAGGTACTTGATTGACTGTCACAGGCTAGAGCAGCTGCTCAGTGCATGGCCTGATGTCTCGAAGTGCCTAGGCATGAGCCTCCCTGCTTCTCCTGTGTGATCCAGAAAAGGGACATTTGGGAGAAATCTTTGACAGGCATCAGCCTTCCTGAGAAATTACACAAGGGGATGTCAGTAGAGACAGTCTATTCAGCTGAACTGTCTCCTGTCCTCCTGTCTAAAAGCAACTAGAAGTTAAGAGCATCTTGCAACTTGCAGCTGAAGAAGACCTAAGTGTAACAGGTATTTCTGAAATAGAGCTGTCTGTCCCAAGTCAGAAAAAATAAAAGTAGCTTCCTTCTACTATGTGCAAATGAGAAATTATATTTGAGACAGGCTGAGAATGGGATTGAACATGGATGTAAAAGTAGCCTGGGAACAGGAGTGGGCAGAAGTGTTTGAACAGATAAGGATTGAAATGATGGGATGGAATAATTCATGTTTAGAAAGCACTGACAAGCTACTCCATTCTTCGTGGAGCAGTTCTCATCTCAGTCTGTGTGCAGCATGACAGTAGAAACCCATCAGGGAAAAAAAAAAAGGTACAACTTAACTTTTAGTTCTGGGGATGAACTGGAGTTACATATTGGACAGACCCTCCCCTCATTCATTGACAATGTCAAAGACAAAGATGTCAAATGCCAGTACAAAAGCTAATAGGATTATAAAACCTTTCTTCTATATCAGGAGAAAAGAAACAGCAATTGAGATAAAAGAGAATAAACCCTTTAAAACTGTAACAATGGGTGACCATAACTACTTTTATATAAACTGTCTATACACCATGTCAAAAATGAGGTGTGGAAAAGCAATTTTTCGGTTTTATACAAGTTGAATAGTTCTGGCAGCTTTAGCAAATGCAAGAAGAAAACCTCATCGTAAGTAACACCTAAGGAATTTGATTAAAATTTGGATAGAACATTAAGTAGAGTGGCTGAGCTGTAACTCTTGCAACACTGTAGTACAGAGTGAGTGCTACCAAATCAAGAAATGTGCATATACTTTCCCCCTTTTCCATCTTCATTAAATATGTTTTCTTAGTCCTGAAGTCAATTTCTGGGACTGTCTTTCTAAATAACTCAGTCTGTGTGTATGCTCATGTTTCTCCTTCACAAGTGGGATTTCATTTTGTAGGCCCCATGCTAATTAATCATGAGGAGAGGTTTGAAGAAGTTTCCGGTTAAGGTTACCAAATGTTTTCCAAGCATGGCAGCATGAAAGAGACTTTGAAAACAATCTCGCTTAACAAAACAGACTGACAGATGACCCCTGACTGGCAGCAGGGCAAACTTGAGGGGCATTTAAGAGGCAAGAGCAAGCAACAGGCTGGGAGACTTGGGGTTATCCAGCCTGGAGAACACAGGGCTCCAGGGAGACCTTTATTGCAGTCTTTCAGTACTTAAAGGGGATTTATAAGAAAGATGGGGACAAACTTTTTAGCAGGGCCTGTTGTGGTAGGACAAGGGGTAATGGTTTTAAACTAAAAGAGGGAAGATTTAGACTAGATAGAAGGAAGAAATTTTTTACAATGAGGGTTGTGACACACTGCCACAGGTTGCCCAGAGAGGTGGTAGATGCCCCATCCCTGGGAAGGCTGGACAGGGGTCTGAGCAACCTGATCTAGTTGAAGGTGTCCCTGTTCATTGCAGGGGAAATTGGACTAGATGGCCTTTAAAGATCTGTTCCAACCCAAACTATTCTATGATTCTAAGCAGAGGGAATTGATTTCTGATGGGGATGGTGGAAAAGGTTTTACAATCACATGTTTTTTGAGAAAATGAAAATCCATAGCCAGAACCAGTGCTGGACCTCTCCAGAGATCTGAGAATTAAATTCTATGACTACAAAAGGCTGTTTCTTTTGCCTGCACTGGCAATTTGTTTTTCTGCAACTGTATGTCTTCAACCAAGGACAATTCCTGCAGGAGATGAGACCTTTGATAACTTGCGTCTGTTCTAATTCAGGTGGGAGGACATAACTGTGGTGTGCTAGTAACTCAGAGACCTACACAAAAATCTTTGTTCTTCATGGCTGCATCCTGCTTAAGCTCTTGAAGGCTATTAAGAGTACTTGAAAACAATGATTTATGTGAGTCACACAGATATGACCACCTAGCAGAGTGAAGTTCAAAAAACTCCCTCCTAGCTCAGAAACTAAAATTGGCTGAGTCTGTTTTGTCTTTGGTTTTTTTTTTTTTTAAACTTGCACAGGAATGTCATATCATGTCACAACTGCTAGGAGGAAAACAAAATCTTCAAAGTCAATGAGGCTAAAACTGATATCCAAATTTTATTTAATATAGTGGGACTCAAAACAAATGAAGAATGCCTTCAGCCCTGAACAAAGGTCAGTAGAAAATAAAAATCACCCAATGAAAGAATGGAGTTATCCATTCTTAATGCAGCAAAAGTTGGTGATTCAACTGCCGGAATAGCACAAAGCAAAACAGAAAGCATTCATAGATAAGGGAACAGAACCTAATGGATATTTTCAGTAAGCCTAAAAGCTCTGTTACCACTATAGTGCAAAGATAATGGTTTCTACCTCTACAGTTCCTTGCAATTATTGTTTTTGCCAATATATAGTATAAAAGAAACAAAGGCTAATAATTGCTTGTCAGCATTGATGAAGCATGACAGGCATCAACCATAGGAAGGGGGAATTCCACTTCACTGATCCGATAGTAACAGACTGCATACAGTTTATGTTGTTCACCTATGAAATTGGCTCAGAACTGCAAAGGAAAGGACATATGAAGGTCAGCCTAAACAAGCTGTTTATGCCTCTCTAGTTAAAATACATTCAGGGACTCTCAATCACTGAGATCATTTAAAATTGCACAGAATGGAGTTGCAAATCACAATAGATAGATCTAGGCTCTGCTCACAGATCAGGTCCAAATGAAGTTCAGAAAAGCTGCAACAAATATTTTTTCCAGGAAAAAGCATATGTCTCAGAACCTTCCATCACAGAGAGGTATCTAAATATAGGCTAATTACATAAAATGATATGCAGCATACAGATTCAAATTGTGGAGTGGAGGCATAGAAGGAAGGAGTCACCAGATGAAACCTCATTATAAAAAAGCACACACAGTGAAAGATAAATCATGGTTTATGAAGGTCCTTTGTTAACTAAATGAAATCATAACAAAGTGGAAAAAGAAATGCTGATAATGTTGTTATTACCCATTTTCCTAGATATCATTTGAATCAAGCCTCTCAAGTACAGTTTCTTAAGGACTGATTTATTTTGGAATTCACAAAGGCCTATTTTTGGAGGTTTTTTTAGAATGTTTTTATTTCCATAATAATAAGGCTCTTAACCTTTTCAAATCTGTTTGAACAAAACTTCCAAAAGGCACCAGTGGTCTTAGGAACTCCACCTGCAGTACCTTACAAAAATCAGACTGTCACAACCAAGGGCTCTTTGCATTCCAAAAATCAGGAGTCGATTATTACCCTAGTCCTGGGGATCCTCTCACTCTTTAAGTAATGGTCTGCCCTAAGAAGGGGCAAAGCAACCTCTCATACATTAAACTATATAGGAGACCAGTAATCCAAGTTCTACCGAGATGCTTAGACCGTAATGCTAATTGCTAGTTTATTTCCATATGGACAAAAGATTATAGAGTAAAATAAAAAGCTGGTTTAAAAAAATACAAGCACATTATTAATTCTGTGAGAATTAAAAACATTCTTGTTGTTTGTCAGAGTTCTTTTAAGGCTGCTTGTCTTCTCACTCATTTGGCTCTGCAGACTAATTTTACTGTAAAAATTCCGGTTTTTTTTCCTGCAATAAGAGCAAATATTTCCCTGAGGAAATATGACAAAAGTTCAATAAGTTTATCAGAGGCAGGACTCTTCCATTTTTATTGCAAAAAACGTGTTTACCAATGGAAATATTAGAATGTACTACTAAATAAAATTCATGATAAGGTTACAGAAAACAAACTGAGGTTTCACATAGCAGTGTTTCTGGGAAGAAAGAAAAAAAGCCATTTTTACATTTAAATTCCACAGCAAGGGAGTCTGCAGCTAATCAGCTTTATTCCCCTGGTAAGTATTTTGCTACAGACCATGGGATTGCTCTAGAGAGGTTCACAGATGCAGACACTAGATGACTCAGGGGAACAATACTAGGCTACCAAGCCTTCCACCTCTAAATTGACAGCTGAACGCAACACCAGGAAAAACTAGATGATATTCTGAAAGCAGTGTAACGTTTTCTTCAATTCATCACTAGACTCTATAAAAATATTTTGAAAGGAGTCTTTTAATCTGATGGATATTCAGGGTCAGTGTTAGTGATGCTTGAATCCTTTTTTTATGTATCAGAAGTCCGGTCATCATGGGTACTTTATGACAGCTTCAGACTCACAGATGTAAGGGATATAGACGATGAAATATCACTCCAGAAATTTTCCCTCCCAGCAAGATTTGAAACAAATTAATGGATTAGTGTGGGGAAATTTACATCAGGTTTTCTTAAACAACAGAGCATCAATAGATGTCTTCTGTCCTCAAGGCTATCAAGTCAACAGCTTTCATTTTAATACCTTCCAAAAAAACTCCTAAGGCGGAGTACATTCTTTGGAAATGTAGATTCATACAAACCAATGCAAGATAAATCAATGAGCCAAATAACATCATAAGCTATGAAGAGAACAGCACTATCTGAACACATAAAAGAATAAACCTTCAATACTTTATGCCATACAAACCTTTTGGCGAGTAGAGCTTTTTAACCGCCATCTAACTAGAAAGTTTTATTTTAAGATGTACATATATTTGTTTTCTGACACAGAGTAGTCTATTTATAATCAATGTTTAGCTTTTCTGGGATTTTCCTTTTAGCATAGTGCTTTGAAAATACATGTCCTTCACTATAAGGGCCTATATCCAATAAGCAATAGTTTGGATTTAATTAGGTGATTCTGCCAAACAGAGATGTAGGTATGCCTTTCAATTTTTCTTACTTATTCATGTGTATTACCTCATTTTGTGGATAAGGATGAGTGGATGTTAACATTAAAGGAAAAGAAAATAGCAACACTATATTCCCATTCTTACCGCCGGTCACAACGTCCTTCTAAAATGCAGATTTTTTTCCTTTGTTGCCATAATCGCCGTAACAGATATAATGCAGACAGAATAATTACAGTGTAAGATGAGGAAAGTCTGTCCTTTTTGGTTAACATCTTGAGGGGACACATTTTCTTCCTCTTAGTTTTGAGCAAGATATTTAGCTCTATCACTTTCATTACAGACAGGTCCCAGAGGATTTTCAGGAGAACTCCTCCTCCTGTAAATAGGCCAATTCTCTTGCAAGTATGCATTCCAGAAAAGAGTGAATATATAAAACTTGAAGGTGGCTGTTACCATGCTCTGGCTGCACCTTGCACTTCACACCTTGTCTACAGTAAGGATGTTTTAGGGGAAATTTCACACCTCGACTAGAAAACCTATTTTGACTTCTGTCAGCATTTTAGCACCATATTGGTTAGACCTGCATACACAGTTCTTGAAACACTGACAGAATATGGTGGTACAGATACCTTCTAAGTCTAAACAGTGAAATCAAATTAACATTAGGAAGCAGAAATTCTTATTTCCAAAAAGTCCTAACTGAAAAAAAAAAAAATTTAAAACAGCTCCTGCAGAATTGTGGGCTATATACTTATATACCGATTTGTGCAGTGCAACATTTGTGAAGGATGTAACCTTTTGCTTTGCTTCCAATGTAAATGTAGTGCATTCTAAAGCAGTTCAGTGAGCACTGACCCTGGGTTTTCCTCCTGAAGTTAGGGTTGACTTGGAGTATTGTGCAGTACAATGAGAAAGAAGGAGACTCAGGGGGAGAAAATTTTAAAAAAGATGAGAATGGATGACATTTTTGGCAGAATATTTTAGTTGATAATTCACAACTTCTTACCATTGCTGCATGCATTTATGTATATGATTCCACATCATTATGGTTGTATCACCACCCTCAAAAGTCCTAACAGGAATGAAAAGACTTCAGAGAGATGTCACAGTCATATAGATTCGACTTACACCCTTCATTTTTCAGGAGGTTCAGATGTGGTCCACAGGCTTCACTATCTTCTGTGGTCATGACTCAAATTATCCACTGATTCTGCAGGTCTCTGTCAGGGTGAATCAACACTGTTATCAGGAAAGATGCTTTCTGTCCATAAGTCTTCTGTCCATAAGTCTTGAAATGCTTAGTCTGGTTATATCAAACATTAGTACCATTAAAGCTATTGCGGCACAAACTCCAAGGCAGGCTTGTCCACTGCTGTGGGAAACTACTGAAGCAGAGAGAAATTCTGAGCTGCTATGATTAAATTCCTGTCAGTCAGGTATACCTACATATAGTTTAGTCATACCAGGAGTTGCAGTCTACAATCCAGTTTCAAAGTTAGTTGTTGAGAATACTCTGAAAGCATACTCTCCAATGCCTTTGGCCCTTTGAGCCACCCTTCCTGACACCTTCTCACAAATACACAGAAAAAAAGTAATAGTGATATGACATGTACTTAATCTGCCCATTAGAGCATAGCCATCGGTTCTTCAAGCTGCATCAGAAGATGCTGCAGCAGATTTGAACTCTAAACAGTAAACTTCCTCCTATCCCAAGCGTTCTCAGCAGTGGCAGCAGAAGGGGTATCCTGGACGGAAAAGCAGACTCTCAAGAGTAACTCTTCTGAACAGCACATAACAAGCCCAGGGGCAGCCACAGCAACTCCCTCCTACCCATGGGAGTCCACAGTAGACGGCTTCGCATGCTCGTCTTTTTTGAGGTTTTATACCTGCATAATGCAAGATGCTTTTTTGAACAGCTTTGAACATGGATGAGCCCAAAGACTGAATCCAGTCAGTATGTAAAAGGATATTTTAACAGAGCTTTTATAGCAAGGCAGAAATCAAGCCATATGATACTGAAAATCTGTGGGATATTACCGTCAGCAATACAGTTGATAGGCTTTAGGAGAACACACTAAGGGTTCAAGGTTAGATTTCCATCAAGCAAAGTCATCACCGATATAAATCGCATTCAAGTCAGATTTTGTAGTTACCAGTATTAATACCCGACATTCCTCATCTAGAAAAACCACTAACTAGCTGTATGTTTACACCCCATGCTGCCCATCAATGGGAGCTTGCTGTGGGCACAAGTGCACTGATTCTGCCTGCGTTCAGAACTGAGGAAAAAAAACAAATAAAAAACCCAACCCTTAAGTGACCCATGTCAGTGCATTACCCATCATGTGCTAATAATCTCAGCCTCTCAACAGCTTGAATTACCTCAGCACTGTATTAATGCCCTCATGTACCCTTTTTCCTTTCAACTGAGGGCGCAAATAGGGTAAGTTTGCACCTAACCACAGTGTACAGTGGAAGCACTCTGTAGGAAGACTCTGTAGCAAGGACTATTTGCTGTCCCCCACGTGGAGCAGATTGCACTCACGGGAAAAACAAAGGGCTTAAGGATATGAGCATCCCCTAACTCGAGTGGTGGAAGGGAAATAAGAATGTGCTGGGAGGGATGGAGGGCAGCAGCTGTAGAGTCACTGATTGATTGGTGTGGGAGTGGCTCCCATACAAAACTGACATTGATCTATCTTTTAATCTAACAGCACAACAACAAATCTTAAGGCAATCAATTTTAATGGTATTAATAGTCCCATTCAAATTATTCACTTTCTACCTTAATTTAGGAGGCTGGCTTCATATTTCCTTGGCAGATTTGTCAAATAAGGATTGCTGTTTCTTTGAGAGAAGCTTTCCTTACTGCTCCATTTCTTTAGCATGCCTGCTTCTTTAAAGAGTGTTATAATTTCCTCCCAGGAGTGAATAATTAATAATTTATTCATTTGCTGCTTGTTGTGATAATCTTTCTTCCTTGTATAAATCATTTCCATGTTGGCTTGTTTTTCCTTTTGGCAAACCACAGCCAGCCTCAACATATCTTGATCCAATGCAAGCTCTGATCAGTTTAGATAATCTTTGTCACTCCCGAGTCAAGGCTGGGCACAGGTCAGGACTCTTCGTTCTAGTAATTGCCCTTGCTTCATCTATAATTTGCTCTCTTGAATAAACCATCAGCTCAGCATATTTTGGGGGCTTTTTCATTCATTTCAGGCCTCATCCAGTGGCCATGGGAATCGGTGGGAGATTTTACTCTGGGAACAATAGGCAGTGAGCAAAATTTTTATCACTTTCTAGTGTATTGAACTGGGTGAGAGGAGTAAATGGAGCAGGGCTAGGATGAACTGCTTCGAGATAGAAAGCAATAACTTGAGCAGCAAGCTCACAGAGCTCATAGCCCTGCAAGCATATGATCATCTTCCACGGCTGCTTAAGTCTCTGGAATAAGTAAATAAATAATAAATACATGAACAGGAGCCAAATTGCTGTATTCCTGTAACCAATAGCCACAGAGTGATGCAGTAATATTATTTTCCATTTTAATTTGTTTCTAAGTAAAATATGAATATAAATACATGTAAACACCATATGTAAAAGCCATACATCCCTACTATTAAGGGACTACATTTTCATTTAAGGGAATACAGTTAAGGGAATGCAATTAAGTAAATACACTTTCGGTTTCAAAGAACTTCCTCATTTCAGAAAATTCACTCTCTGCTGGAAGTTGGAAGACTGAGTTTTATTTCTCTCTCTTTATCCATATAATCTTCCATAAGGATTTGCTATTGACCACTTCCAGAGGCAGGTTTGGTGCATTTTTCATCTGACACAGTAAGACGGTCCCTGTACCCCTACACCCTCATACCCTCACAGTGTGGGTCCCTGCCCTACAGGTCATGCTAGCCTTATACATCTAAGTGGCTGGTTGTCAAGTAGATTTGGGGATGTTAACCATATATCTGTCTGTCAGACATCCATATCTGATCTGTAAATTTGGGATTTATCTCACCTAACTTAGAACTCTACAAAAGCTGAATAGAAGGTCTCCACCCTAAAACAGCTGAATCACTTTCCAGAAAGGCTTGTCATCTCTGTCTGCTGCAGAGAGACAGTCTAGTCATTTAAGACTCAACTTTAGCCAGCTGGTCAAGGGTGTGACCAGCTGTGTGAAGCTCTGCTCTGTGGCTATGTCCCAGCCAACTTTGAGCTGTAGCTGTCAACATTAATCAGTGAGCAAGAGAATTTGTTGACTATGAAGTTGTACAGATTGAGAGAGCACAGAGTGGAGGAGTGAGGCTGTGCTCATAAGAAGCTATGAACTCAGTTTCAGAAGGGAAACATTGCTACAAAAAGCTATAAAACTTTGAGAAAAAAAAAATGAGAGTAAAAAGAAAACAATTTAGCAAGACTGAGGATGAACCCATTTCACAGAGCAATGGAGGCCAATGCTTTCCCCTGACTGCCTCACCAACAGAGGCTCCTCAAATATCTGCACCAGGGTGGCAAAAATAAAAATGCTTAGCTTAGTAGTATCTTTGTTTCAACCTTTGATAGCCATATTAGCCAATAAACAATTACTGTGTATGCAAAAATTGTGCATAAGGTCTTCATTGTAAATCTTCTCACAGACATCTAAAAACTCAGTAAAGGAAGTGATTCAGATCACTAAACATAGGTACCTAGTACCATTTTAGGTGTTTAAGTGATCTGATAAACCCACAAACGTAAGTTTGGGATTTATCTGGCAAATATTCATTCTGACAGATAATGATGCAGGACCTTCTGGAATACAGTGCTGAAGTCAGGTGTGGTAGCCTAGGATACACAATTACGTGCTCATGTAGTGTCCTGAATCACATCCTTAAGACCAGGTTAAACTCATCGTACCTTACAGAGTAGACCTGAATACTGGACAATGTACTGTAGTACTTGTTAAATGAGGGAATAACTCATTTCCCTAAAAGAAGTATACAATACCTGCTCTTTGCCTCCTTCAGTTTTTCAAAAGAGCTCCCTTACCTATGTTGATAAGGAGATTTCAACCACAGATCTCATATGCACATCTTCTTATTACTCATATGTAAGGAAGCTCTCATCATGATCCTGGACTCTTGTGTTACAACTAGTAAAACACACAAGTCAAAGGGAGCATTCCCCAAAGACCTTAAAATGTAAACACAAGTTTGTCCCAGCAGGCTGTTGGACCATCAGCCTTGTTCTTTCATCACTTTTTGTTATGAAAAGACAGGGAGAGAGAGCTGAGACAGCTCAGATTACGCTGGGAGAGAAACAGAAGATGGAAGAGGTAGAAAAATTCAAGGAGAAGAGGGACAAAAGAGAAAATCTTAGGAGGAGATAAAACGGGTAATTGAAAAGAAAAGAGAAATATGGACACCCATCTCCCAATAGGAAAGAACAGAAGAAATCATTTTATAATGAAGCCATCCCCAAGGAAAACAGAAGAGAATATTTTCCTTGAGAATGCCAGGAAAGAAAAAAAAAAAATTCTTTCTCTCTTTAAGATGTTGTAGAGAAATGCCTCTGCCATAATTTAGTTAATGTATGAGAATGGAGATAACCCTATCAGAAAATCATCAGTAGCACGGAGATCTTATGGAAAATCATTGCAGAACTTATTCTGAAAGAAGATGTACTTCATGGTAGCGCATAATTATGCAACAGTTTCACTGCAAATTATGTGACAGTTGCCATTAATAAAAATCGAACACAACAGAGAATATTTTAGTGTTTATCCCACAGTGTGATATTTTTAATGTTTGCTTTTGAAATCCAGGTGTAGTATATCTGACTGCACACTTAATAACACCATACTAAAAAATTCTGTAACCAAAGTTTACTATACCAGTGACGAATTAGCCGTACATAATCACAGTGCTGAGTAATTAATGCATTTTTTAGAGCCCAGATTACAGTGTACAACTATATATCACACAAACGTGAGATACAAAGACAAATTACAGTGTAATTGCAGTGTACCTATAGGATATTGAATGTGACAATAAAGTATCAGCCAGCCAAAAAGATGTACGTGTTGTGACTCCCCAACACTGTGTTGGACAGTGCAGTGTTAAAAGTCACCTCATTAGTCCCAAGAATTGAGAAACAGGTGCATAAAGAGCTTATCTGGAAGAAGAAATGCGGATATTTAGAGGGACAAAACTCAATCCATCGAGCCTTGGGGAAAGAGTCAAAGATGTCAAGACTGTGAAGTATTGGCTATGAACCTCTTATGCAATACCTTGAAGGCAGCATGTGCCCTTGGAGATGGTGAGGAAGAAGGTGAGAATTAGTTGTCTTGCTAATGGTTTGTGGAGGAATGTTATAGGAAAGAGTCAAGTAATACAAAAGGAGATGATCCAAAAGAGTAAGCCCACAGCTGGCTGTGGTCTGCACCTGTGTGTCTGGAAAAAGAGCTGTATGTGAAAAGCAATGGATGGCAGTGCCACCCATTTTTGCAAGGCATTGTGCTCTCACCATCCCATAGCCTTTTTCCCTATTCTTTCTCTTTTTTAGTGTTTGGAAGCCAAATTGATTGGGATATTAATGTATCAATCTTTCCTCTATAGGAATGTCTTTAGTGTCTAACATCATTGCCAAAATTTCAGAAGCGTTAAAAAATCAACAAATGCCAACAATCCTAGCAGAAGTCCTCACAAACTCCAACTATATATCCTTCAGCTTTATAATCTTCAAATTCTCATAGCCATTTAGTCAGACAAAATATGGAACATAGCTTACATCCTCTCCATGTTGTTAGTCCTGTCTGGCCAGAGACTGAGGCCACTTGGAGTCAGGAATGTTACCGAAGCAAACGTATGTAGTGGCCACAACCCTTCACGCTGTTCAGTTGTTTTATTATATCACTTGTTGTTTCCCAACTTAAGGATTTCTCATTGATTTGGTTTGAAAATTAAAGCCTGAGCTGTCATTGTATGACTTTCCTGACTAGATCAGAAAACAAACCTGAGCAGCAAAAAGGGTATATGATAAGAGCTCTACAATGACATAACAAGGAGAGAGAAAGAGAGAGAGAGAGAGAGAGATTTGGTCATCAAGTAGAAAGGCTGTACTTTCTTGGATGTCTATAAATAGGTTGTGTGAACCATGTTAAAATTCATATCCTTTCAATCTCTCCCTCTTTCTCTTCCCTTTCTCTTCCAGCTAAAGAACACATCATAAATGTCTTCCATTCATTTCAATCAATAGCTGATAACTATGCCTTCTGCTTCATGTGTTGTTAATATCTGTGAGTCCTGGACATGAACTAAGAACTTGTCACAGGCAATGGCGCATGCAGATCAGAAAGGCATTCCTACTCTACCTTTTATTCTACACAACTTTGGCAAGCAATTTAGTAGACAATAAACTAAAGTCACTTTTCTGTGAGTGCAAAGATTGGTATATTTTGACTGAGAAACTGGAATTGTAGGCTGAGTCTGAAAATCATTTCTATAATATTGATTCAAGGGGGCAGTTAAGTCCATCAGGGCAAGACAGAAGAATGCTTTATGACCCTTTTCTTAATAGGGAGAAAAAGCTGCAAATTTTCAAAATACTTCACCTGCCATCTCCTACATTTCCGTTCCAGTACCCCCTCCCACAGCTGCCTTGTGCTAGGGATGCTGTCCTGGCAACAACGAGCTGTTCACAAGAGCCATCCTTTCCCATGAGAGCAAACAAATGGCTCCAGGAACAGAAGGTGGACTGGAAGGACTATGGGAGCATCAGGGTCTGCCACCTAAATTACATTCTGCCAGCAGAGGTCCAGACTTTTCATATGGAAGACAAAAATCATGAGTTTTCATGCATAACAGACTCTTTTCCTTTGAAATTCAGTATGAGTCAACAAGCAGCGCATTATATAAGAAAAGGATAGTTAATTTATTCCCCTAGAAGTCTGGTGATGCTGCAGAAACATACCCTCTTAACAAAGCCCGGGGAGCTGTGGGCAGCTATAGTGACCACGAACAGTCTGAAATAAGATATGACCTTACCCCTCCTCACCCTTCGCCTGCACCGAGGCCAGCCCTCACTCTCGGACCGCTCTGCTTCTGCATTTCTCTTGCAGCCTTTGACATTTTGTTTGGACACTGAGATAAGGCTGTAACAGGAGAACAATGTAAGCAGCGGCACCGCAGAGCGATTTCCCTCCCTCCACCTCCAGTTTCTCATCCTCCCCCGGCAGTGCACAAACAAATCACAGGGCTGCAGACTTTTAACAGCTTGGGATCGGGTTCACACTTTCATTTAGGACACTGCACTAGGGTGATTTGTGTTTATCTGAACCACTGAAGCAGTCAAATCTGAGACCAATGTTTTCTCAGTATAACAGAATTTAATTGGAACATTTCAGGCTTTTTCTGGGACTATCTTTATACTGATCTTCCGTAGGATGGACTCTACAGACAAATATAAATTTTAAAATGAAACAAACAAGACTTATGCCCATCCAATGCTGCAAACCCTCTATTAGTGGTATTTAAGATCTAGCCAACCTTAAGAGTTCAGAAAGTGAAAACGTCTTCAGAAGGATCAAAGCTGCAATTTTCTGAGGGTAGAACAAAAAATTTTAAGCCACAGTGGAAAGATATGGAGAAGCAGAGGTATCTCTTTTTGTAAGTTTACAATAATTGAGATGCTTCCTAACAACAGGTATTCTGAGTTTCTTCATTATTTGAAAATGGGGTATTTGGTCATTTTCTTTTTTTAAAAAAAGATACCATCAAAATGGCAAACATCTTCTTTCTTCTACCTGGAACCCAGCTTTCTTTTTATTTCAAGTATGCAACAAATCATTAACATAGACAATATTTTCATATTATTTTAAACATTAATTTGTATTTTTTGATATTTGCCTTTTGGTTTCTGAGACCTTGAGATATACCAAGTCATTTTTGTAGCTTCCTTTCCAGTCAAAAGGCTGGAAGCTTGTGGTTTTTTGAAGGTTTTCTTCTGAAGCTGGGTTTCTGACATAATTTCATAACTCCAGGAGGCCATCTTCTATACTACTAAATAAAATACATAATGCAGTAGCAATAGTGTTTATCTTTCCTTATTCTGAATATAACAGCTGGTGAAAGAGAATCTAAACAACTGTAAACAAAACAAAATTTCACAGATGAAAGATTTTGCTTTCATCAAAAATCACACATATGTTTCCAAACAAAGATTTTCTTTTGAAAATTGGTTTTTCATTTCATCTGAAAATGCTACGAAAACCTTTAATTGATGGGAAAGTTGAGAATTCTTCTGATATGTTTTTCCCCCACTGCTTAATCACCTTCTCCGTGTAAAGATGCTTACCTTATTTCTCATTTGCAATTGTCTGACTTCAGCTTCCAGCTATTATACTTTGTAACGCCTTTGTCTTCTAGATTAAAGAACACTTCAGTAGCCAGTGTTTTCTCCCTCTGAAGTTACTACGCTATAATCAAGTCACCTCTCAATCTTCTTTTACTTTAAAGCAGTGTGAGGGATGAAAGGCCTAACAGGCTGTGGGATCTGGAGGAGCACTAGAGTGGGAAACCCGGTGTTCATTATGGGACCTGTCGTTCACCCTCAGGCAAACCAGTTTATCTACCCCCATGTTTTCCTTCTTACAGATTTTTCTCGGTTGTTTAAATTGTAAAGTGTTCGGGTGTGTCCGTAGCTAGCAACCTTTTTCAGGTCTTTATTAGTGCAATAAAAAACAACTAAACCATAGTACAAAGGTGTCCATCCATTGTAGCTCATCTACATTTATTTGGTTGGTAAATGTTCTTACACTGTTCTTTAAAGTTTTTCTTTGTTTGCTTGTTTGTGTTTTAGTTGAAACGTTGATTGACTTAGAAGACATGAGGATCTCTCTTTAGATCACTGTTGACCTGATTTCAGAAAATTTAGGACCTAATTAACATAAGAATATGAAGTTTTTCCAACCTACCAATTCCAAATCCCGAGAAAATCAATGGAAAAACAGTTTCAAATATATCTTTGTGTGTGTTTTGTGAACAGCCAGATTACTAATGCAGGAAATTCTGTTCTTTTGGAGTATTAGTTGTTCCACTTCAATTAAGCATAGGCAAGAGGTCCCTACCCTATACCAAAAAGCATAATTAATAATATTAGCAAAAATGTGTACTTTATACACTGCTCTTGTACATATTCCTGCAGTAATTACAGGCCTTAAATGACTGAGGCAAAAGTAAGAGGCATCATTTAATGATATCTGAACTCCACTCCATAATGCTTGTTGGTTTTAATGTACGTTGAGTGAGTTAAACTTGCAGTAAAAGGCAAAGAGTTAATCAAACCCAGGGCAAAGTCAAAGATTTTTGAAGGTAAGAGTGTCCAGAAGCATAACTGCAGTCAAGACAGAACAATTCTGAGAATAGTTAAATTAAAAAAAAAAAAAACCAAAAGAAAATAGCATGGTAGGCTGCAATAGGTAATGCAAGATAGATAATTTGTGGTAGATAACGTCTCCCTCCGGCCACACAACTCTGCCTGCATGCTATGGACGTCATCAATGCCAGCCAAACTATACACAATGCTTTAGTAAAGAGACTAAACCAATGCAATATGAACATAGTATATTACTTTCATCAGGGTATTTACTTCTACTGCGTTCTGCTAGCATGACTGAAAGGAATGCTAAAAAGGTCCTTGTGCACATCAAAGAAAGATTGATGAGGCACAATAAATAATTAATTCATTTTGTTATTTTCTTGACTGACTTCACATGGAAAAGTTGGAGGAAAAAACCTGAGATTTTTAACATCAATTCAGGGACCTTTGAAACACAACAGCAGTTCTTTATCTTCATGCTGGACCACCTTAGATACAACAGCAATTAATTTTAGTATAAGCTATAATGTTGAAATGTACCTTTTTGAAGCAGAGACCGTTTATGAAAATTGTGGAATCAGAATGAAATCAACATTTAGGGGGTTATATGAATGTACTAAGCTGTGCACTGTCATGAGCTTCAGTAAATTACTTTTCACCCAGCCCAAGAAAAAATAGGACTAGGGGTTATTCTATGTCCCAGTCCACTCGGAGGCTCCTCTGAAATTAATGAAGCTGAATATTAAGCCTTACTGCAGGGAAAGAGCAAGCTAAAGTGCTGTAGAAGAGAGAAACAAACTGATCAGGACATTTCTGAGGAAGTTTGTTTTCAGTAGTTGTGTAAGCTGAATTTAATTCATACCTTTGTATAGTAAATTCCACACCAACCTAATAAACATAAAGACAAGGAAAAAAGATCTGAGGTGAAGGTGGCAGCATGTTCATTAAAGTGACACTCCATCTCATTTTAAAATAAGTGTTAGGGTTGTCATGAGTTACCTTAAGGCTAGCAACTTATGTATACTGTCCATCTGACTCCTCTGGGCAGAAGCCTGAAAGTGAAGCAGGTGGGCTGAGATTTCCTCGCTAAATCCATCCCAAGGTTGAATTCCTGTAACTATGTAAGACATGAACTCATTCCTTAATGCAGATCAAAGACTGCCAGGTCTTCTGATAAAACTGAAAAGACGGCCCATGTTGGTGCCTGCCCAAGCCTATTCACCCTGTTGTACCCAGGGATAACTCCTGGTGGCATAACCCCAACATCCTTGTTAGTCCCTGGGCTAAACATAACTATCTGCCCTTATATTTTATGCTGGCTCTTTCCAGTTCTAACATTTACTCATGGCCTGAACCTTAACTTTAGGGGTGGGCCAAATGTTAACCCTGAAGAGATCCAAATAGCCAGACAGGAGCAGTTCTTGTGTCAGCACAGTGCCTTTTGGACACCCCTGCCTGTATGACCCTCAACCCTCTCTGACCTTAATTTTAACCTGGAGGGCACTTCCATGGCCAGAGATCATAAAGTGGCCACAGGTCGTGCTTGGTGATCTTGCTAATTGATCCTGCTCTGGCCCTTGTCCCAGTTTGGCCCAGCATCCTCTTGCACCATCGGTTGTGTATGTATATGTCATTTAGATAGGTATGGGAATAAATATATAAATTCACACCCACACTATATATTACATATATAAATATATATATTTAGTTAGGCCAGTAAAAAAATACCATTGTTGAACTATGATCTAAAAAAAACCAAGTGACATCTGCCTAGGCCAATGTTAATTTCTGCTATATCCATGGCTCAAACATATAAACCCCTCCTAGCCCCACCACCCAAAATAGTCTCATAGTAGTCCTTCTCGGTATGGTAATCTGTGCAGGTTTCTCCCACGCACTAGAATTCTGACAGGAGGAAAAAAATTATATGTTGGTTTGTGTTTTGTCTTTACAATCAGCAAATATGATGTGATTTTGAAAGTAACTAAAATGTTCATTATGTATCAAGGATGTAGAAAGGCTCTTTAACTGGTGCCCTGGATGGCTTAAAATTGTACTGGCGCCTTCCTGCCTGCTTCAGTATCTTAAACTAGGCATGAATCACAAGTAAATTGCCCAGTCTAATCAAATTCTACCTGAATATATGTTACATAAAGTTGCAGAAGATGTGCTATATCTTGAAAAATGGAAATATTTCAAGGTCTAATCAGATCACTTTAAGTGGAAAAGCAGTGATCACTAACGCCAAATGAAATTATATTGTGGAAAGTACAGAATGGGTTATTAGATAAGGGCCGAGTGATCACTAGTATAAATTATTGATCACTACTTCCAAATTCCACTGTATGACTGACATCTCCTCCAGTGTTCCTAAGCATGGGTCAATTGTTATGTGACTAACATCTCCTAACCTTATACTTTCAAAGTACATGCCAAGTTTTCTAAGAAAGAATCAATGTGATAGATAAAGCCTGATTTATCACTCTTTAATTCCAGTTTTGGCAATGTATGGAATGTTATTGAGCTCAATGGTGAATAAGTAGGGTTAGCACATAAAGCTACAATGATCATTAATATAAATGACAGATAACTACCTTAAATTCCAGTATGACCGTTCCAGAGCTGCAGGACCTAACTGAGGGAGATGGCTGCGGAGGAAGAAGATAAACAGCCATGTGTTTTCAAAGAGCATCTGTAGTCAGGAATTAAATTTTCTTTCACTGTCATAGGTACCCAGAGAGCTGAAACAGGAGAGTAAAGGGTATGCATGTCTGTTTTGGTGTACAGGGAAGACAGGGGTAAGAAACGAGGATATTAGCAACAGGGGATTGAGAAGTCCCCTTATTTTGAAGGGTAACATCATTCCTATTTCTTGGAAGGCTTTCCGAGACAACCAAGAAAGACACAGTTTACTCAGAGCAGAGAAAGCCCCAAAGCACCCAATTCCCAGATATTTGGAAACACAAGAATCCAAGTCCAGCAGCTGGTGGAGGTTTACCAGCGCCACAGAAATAACTTCTGACAGTGCTGAGCAGATATGTAAAAGGAAGAGAAAAACCACAGACTGACTCACAAAATATGGATCACTGGACTGATTTGCCTTCGGAGAATCACTGAAAATCTGTATCTTTCACTTACACTGTAATCTATACTTCATGCTGCCTACGCTTCTGTGTCAGGTGCACACATCAGGTTTTTGGCTCACTTAAAACTTTATTTTCCTGTGAATTTGAAGACTCTCCTTCTGACTAATCTGTCATATTTCTGTGAAAAATTAAAAAAAATAAATCCAGCTTTCTTATGCAACAACTCTGGTCTCTCTCTGGAGTGCATGGGCTTGGCTATTTCTGTATAGAAACCAGAAAGGGAGTGGAAAGGAATACGGGCAAAAAGAGAGGAACAGCCAGTTGCTCTGAACAGCTTAGTTACAGCCAAAACTAAGAAGTTCAAGTACCGTGAACAGCACAAAGGATGTCTTTTAGTTTCATACAGAAGTGTACTCCCCAAAGATTTCTAGCTCAATTTTCAAATAAAAGAGCTTTCAATAGAACTGTAATATTTGGAGTTCATTTTCTGTTGAACATCTTGGAGTGTATGTCACACATATTATTTAGGTCAAAAGTATAATTTTCATTTGAGCCCTTAGTCTGAATGTTCATATCTGTTATATTTGATTTGGGTTTTTTGGAGCGAAACAGAAACTGACATTGAAATAGAAGTTATTGCACACTAACAGCACACATTTTTCACAATATTTTTGTCAAACCAAGTTGCTGGATCAATTGAAACCAACAGCATTGGTCTGAGAACTTGCTATCAGTTCAGATTTGATAGGAAGGAAATCAATAGAGCTGTTGAAATTAATAGTGCCGTTCTAAAGAATATGACCTGTTAACTAACCAACACTTAAATAATCACTCCCGGGCTCAATATAAAATTTCCATGGCTTTAAACAGTAGTTTGAGCAAATCCTTATTCATTAGCAGGTCAGATTTGTTAGATATGGTTTATTGATTTCCAAATCAATGAAAGATGGTTTTGAAAATGCAGCAGGGACTATTTAGTAAAAGCTCTAGTTAAACTCACAGAAGAGCTAACCAAGGTAGCTAAAGATAAAACCTCGAGTATATAAAACATTCAGATCAGTAAGGAAGGCCACCATTTTTTGCAAGCACTTTTTGCTTCTCTGCACCTGGCTGATCTTCCTACTACACGAGCAAGAGTCCTGCTCTGTAACAGGAAGTCGGAAGGAACATACGAGAACATATCTACAGATGCAACCAAGAATGCTTTTAAAATTCTTTAAAATGGAGAACAAAGAGTTAAACCTGTAGAAATCTAATTGATCCCATGAAAAGAAATGTCAAGAAAAATACGCTGTGAAACTTATACTTCAGAACAGTTCATCACCACTCAAAAGTAAACAGATTTATATTTTTTTTTTTCTCTTAAAATTCTTTTTGCAATGTCAGTACTAGAACAAGGCAAGGTGCTTCACTCCGTATTTAAACAAATTTCCCATTGTGTTCACCTTCTCAGCAATCCAATTTTTCCAGCACAAACGTGGAAGTGAATTTCAAGTAAGTATACACAGAAATGGGATTTTCAATTCACCCATGCAAATATTCACCCTGGCAGAGTATGCACGGTCATTCAATCCAGAAATAAAATTTATATCATGTGAGTTTCTGACCAGCTACAACTAAACCACACAATATAAACTTTGGCTGTTTGCATATCAACTACTCAGAGAAAATGGTTTATGATTTATGCCTTCAGGCAATAAATATTGAAAAACAGCAAACAGAGTCCACTCAAAGAAATAAGGAAACCTGACCTGAACATAGCTATTTCAGAGAACACAAAAAAAAATACGGTTATATAAATGATTGACTTCAAATTATTTCTGTGAGGGAGACAATTTGTTTCTATTTCAGATATGGTGATTCCAAGTGAAAAATTAATTCTTTCCAGTTATCCAAATAATAAAACCAAGTCAACTTTGTCATTACTGACTGTTCATTTACTTATTAAACTGTACATGGGAATGTTTTCCAGTACTTAGCCACAGCATAATAAACTATAGAGAAGCAACAGAGCATAAATTTCCAGACATATATAAATTCCAAGTGCTATACTGTCTTTAAGTTATATATTGTCTGTTCTTTTGCATTTGATCTTCATTTAAAAATATTTTTTATGTATATATACTCTACTGTAACACAATAACATTATGCGATTTTTTCATGTGTTTCTTTAAATTTTAGAGTGAGAAGAAAACTACAGTTCATATAGATGTATTATCAGCAGGTTATTTTCTGCTGTTTGACAGTAGCAGCCACATTGGGGATCTTTTTTTTTTTTATTCAGACATTCGGAATTGTTTGTTTCTGTTGGTAATGAGTCAGTGTTCCTAACTCATAAGTGCTTGAAATTTTCTTATTTCAGAAAAATGACAGAATAACATGAAAGATACTGTCACTTACTGTATTTTTCTGCAACCTCTGTGACATATCTCAAATAAAGTAAAGAAACAGAACATTTATTTTTTCCCCCATCACTGAGAAGAGAGACTGCAGCGGATTCGAACAGTTTTAACTCTTTAGTATCTGGCAGCAGAAGCGAAGCAAACAGCTGAGTGCTAAAAAAAGAAGTATGGGAGGATGTCTCAGGCAGGCAGGAAGAACGAAGCAGAGATCTGTGACCCTTTCTACAACTAAGGGAGAGGGACTAACCACCTCAGGGACTTGATAAAGATGGCCAGAGTGCTCAGGAAGGAAGGACTGCCGGACCCGGCCCAAACCATCGTGCTCTGTATGAACACAGCAGGACAGCTTTCTAAACTGATTAAACTGGATTTTCCTTTTAACAAATAAACCCCAGTAAAAAATGGCCCCTCTCCCAGCACTAAGCTAAAGATATGTGTTGTAGTTCCTCTATGAGCCCTAGCTAGAGGATCACAGAGCTTCAGCTTAGTTCCTTATTACCACAAGCACTCCTTCAATGAATATAAAACCGGCTTAACAAGCTTCGAGTCAACAAAACCGGGACGGCAATGGCTAATACCTACTGTCTCCTCTCAGGAGTGAGTGACACAATAGCAGTGATCTTTTGTGACTGACTGAGCATGAATGTTATTTTCCCCAATGTGGCCTAATCTACCCTGTCAGACTCGCAGGGGGTAAACTAACATCAGTGGGAACCCTTCAGTTAAATCCCTGTGAACCGTTCTTTAAATATCCCCCGCCATGCCACCTTTTAGAAAGGCAATTGTGCTGCATAACAACACCCTCTGAAGCGCTGGCATCTCATTGCCAGAGGAGGAACACAGTTTCAAGATATCAGGGCATGTAGCAGTAATGTAGCCCATGCCTGTTAAGGAAATCCCTTCCAAGTGGAGCGAGGTGCAGATAGGAATTTCTAATGACAAACAGGACGCGCTAACAGCCAGAGATCCTACCTTGTCACTGGTATCTTAGCTGTTGCTGAAGCTACTAATACTGATCTCTATATGAAGAAAAAGTTGCCAGAATCCTCCACAGTGTCTAGATTTGGCCTACAGACTGAGGAAGACAGTATTTGAGGATTTCAGGAACAGGTCTATTCAATCAGACAGGCCTAGTGGACTTCCTGCTGTTCTACTTTCATTCTTAGGGTTTTTATTAGGAAAGCAAAGAAGCCTTGGCTGGCAAAAATTAAGATACTTGTGGGCTGAGGTATGCTAAAACCTGATTTACCTTTCAATTTTTTAAAACTTTACCTTTGAATTTTTATGCCCTTTTCCCTTGCAAACTCAGTGCATGATTCCACATGTGTGGTGCCTACTGCTCTAATTAGAGTTACAGCAGTCATAATCACTCCTGGCTCTCATCTTTTCCCACAAATCACCTTGTGATATGAGTTAATGAACTGAAGGCTAAGAAATCTTAATCCAGATTTTATTTCTCTTCTTTACCTGTAGCACACGTGGCCAGCTAGCTCCTCGCAGCAACATATTGCATTATTTTCTGTCCACTGTTGTATCTCTACCCTCCAAAGGGAGTCCAGGCACTGCAAACCCAGACATAGATCTCTTCAGCTTTCTACGTTTGTCACTTCTTGGAGGATTTTTGCAAACTGGTATTATTCTCTTACAACTCTTTTGCCATGGAGAAAACTTTAAGTTCAAGAAGCTAGTAAGTCATTTCTTTCCAAAGCCTAATTATTCCCGCAACAACAATTCATTGCCACTTTCCTGTAAGTAGATTTGTATTCAAGGATACTTAATACCTCACGTGTAGCAATAAATACTTCTTTCCCCATTATAACTATTCTTTCCATTCTCTAATTCTCCTTCTCTCTTTCCACAAAGCAAGGAAAATAACATTTTTTTTAAAAAAAATCTGATATTTCAAGAAGGATTAAAAATATATGCAGCAAATTAATATTAGACAACTTTGCTTTTTTTCTCTACCTATTTGTGGCATTTTTTTCAGCAGTTTTTCCTGAAATTCCCGTCAGCTTCCTCCATTCCAAGCTCTACACACTTTTTTCCTTTAGACATCCTGTGAATACTGACTTTAATTAGCAGACAGTATTCGCGAAGGGTGGATTTTATCAAGGGCCCTCCCAGGCCTGCTGGAGCTCTTCAGCTTTAAGTGAAGCTGAGTAATACTGATGGAATGAAAACTGGGAGAGTAAATTTCTTGAAGTGTCCCTAATCCCGTTATATACTGCAGAGGAGTATACTCAGGGTAGTATCAAGTAGAGTGGCATGGAGATTATATCCCCTCGGTTATGGCTCTGAGTCACTGGTACAGGGTTCACCAAGTTCAGCCTCTCCGGACAGCTTAGATGTGGAAGGGGTAAAAATATTTTCACTCAAAAATGTGAAACACAGTATGTTGAGATTTGGATACATGCATGCCACTGTCATAAACAGAAAACATGCAAAAAGGAAAGGACTTCAGAGTCCTGTAGGGGACCATTTACTGGCCTGAAACTTCAGTTCACCATGCAATGTTTACTCATGTTATAAACAACTATTCCCCAATAAGCAATTTGGAAGTTTACTTCATTTGCTTTAGTATTCTGTACTGTTTTGTACCTTGTGTTTCACGTATTATCTTTGCACTATAGACCAAACACAATCCTCTTCAGACTGAAAGAGAAAACATGATACCTGTAAGTAAGGGGCTGAGAAGGTTCTCACTGAAAAACAGCTTGTGCGGTGCTCTGGTCTGAGTGCAACGGAGCCTGGAAGGACAGCACGCTGAAATACTGCCTCTGTTTCCCTCCCTCAACTGAGAAGCCCATGCTTGAAGATGGACAACTGTAACCTTTTTCTGCACTGCCTTGCAATGCTTATTGCCTGGATGCCATCTGAGGAGCAGCGGTGAAGAACAGCTAAGTAATGAGGCAAAGCACTCTCCAGAAATAACACAGGTAGTCGATCTGCTGTACTTTCCATTCACCAGCATTGCAAACATTTATCTTTTTTAATTCTACTTCTGTAGCCTTGCAGCTTTTCAGAGGGGAAACGTTGCTTTTAGCTGGGGACAGCCCACCTTCTTTGTACATCCAAGGAAGTGTAATTATGTCATTCATGTTCCAGGTTGAGAGCCACTGTTTCTTTTATTACCCCCAACACAGAATTTCTGAGATCTCAAATAAGATATTTCTTCAGTGCAAACAACCTCTGCCCTCCAGGCCAGCACAGGATTTCTTAGATAAACAGCTCCATATATGCTAATGAAGATGCCTGCCTGGAAGTAGGGTTATAAAACTCAGAAACTCCCCTAGCTGCTTTTTTCCACCATAAAAAAACCAGGTCAAAACATGCCCCTGGGGCTTCAAGGACAGCTTATGTTACCACAGAAAAACTCCATGACAGCATAAAAACCCTGCACAGGGAAAGTTAAGTTGTGTTAAAAGTGACGGATGTAAAGTAAAGCCTAAAAGAGTGCAGAATTCATTTTGGCATTTGCAGATGCACGTTGCTCTCAGGTGCAGCACAATGTAATTCTGCTTACTAATTTACTGATTTATGCATGACAGAAAACAGTCGATTATGCCTTACAGGAACTTCTGCCAAGCCCTTCTCCTGCTTTCCTCTCCCACACTATCAGGTGGGATCTTTAAGTGTGGCTGGACCCTTGTCAAAAAGGAGGAAGGATGCCACAGTGATGGCTCGGACTAATAGAGAGTGGGTTTATTGCTGAGAATGCTTCTTGGATGCTGGGGCATCTAAGTTACACTTGCGCATTTTGGGGTCCTACCTCAATGTTCATCGTAATTACCACCATCAGGAAGGCCAGACAGAGCGGTAACACCCAAGGTTTTTCCCCTTATTTGAGGTAACCTTCTCTCTTTGTAATCGTTTTTTTTTTTCTCCTGAAGCAGCACAAGATGGTAGCTGGGGGAAGGGATACAAGGATCTATGCCCCATCCCTTTTTAAGGATGCTCTATTAAAGAAACTGTTTGGATTGGAAGTCTATTTATAAGTGCCTATACATTAAGGTTGTCAACACCCTGTCCAGCGTTTCTTTAAAGCAAGCAAGTGTATCTTTTCCCTGCTACTACTCATGAGTGAATTGTGGCAAACTAAGTAACAGATCTTCCAGTACTATACTCTTTAACTAAGCTGATTCTCAGCTGAAAAGTCAACCATCAGCTGAGAGAGCAGACACTCCCACTGAAAAAATGCAACAGCAGAGTATAGCAGGAAACAGGGAGGAAAGTGGGGGCGGGGTTGTTTATGAGACATATGTGAACCAAATGCCCAGACAAGCCTACCCCACGTAAAAAAAACCCAACTGTTCGGGTTTTCTCCTAGAGCCTGCGACATGAAGCTAACCAGCAAAAATTCTCATCAGATTTTTGTCAGGACAAATGGATATAACACCATTAAAAATAAAAGAAAAATAAATTAAAAAAATAGGAATAGCTGGCTCATTATATGCCAATTGGGATGTCTGGTTATATGACCCCACACTTAGTCTGTGATATACTTTTACAGTTTTTCCCATGAAAATGAAACCACTGGGTTTGGGTTTTTTTCTTTTCAGCATTTAAGAATGACATTGTAAAGGCATGAAAGAAATCTCATTCCAAATACAAACCCTCTGAAAATTCACTAGTTTGATGGTTGTTTGCAAACTTCCCTTTGAGAGGAGTAGATGCTCCATAACCAGACCAGAAACGCTCCCACCCGGTCAGCTTAGCATTTGTTCCTGTTTAGGAGTGCAGGTGGAGCACCCATTGAATCTGGCTGGCCGGATGCCCTGGAGACACGCTACTGCTCAGCACCGAGGTACTTTTGTGGACAGAAGATGAATCAGACAGAAACATTGTCACAGAACAGCAGGAGAGTAACGTAAGGAAAGTCCTTGCATTGCATGCATTTAGCCCTGAAAGGACAGCTAAGCAAAGTACAAAAGAAGAGTTTATGTTCTCAAACATTTCTGCTTTTTCAACAGTATGAGTCGTTCTCACAGAAAGTACTGCCTCTTTTCACAAACCTGGCTGATGAACAGAAGTCTGCTTTAACTGAATCAGCAAAAAGGAAGAAGGCAAAAGGAAGGAAAAACCAACCCAACCCAAACCTCAGCAACCATACTGCAAAGGCTTTTGTTAGTTTAGTAGATTGTCTATTTCAGTTTTGGTTTTAACGTGCACAGACAATTTTCTGGTTCATATTAAGAAGTAGGAAACAAGTTTCATTGTCAACAAACAGCCACCTCCAACCAGGATGTGACAGCATCTTGAAATTAGACTCACTATTGGTCCAAAATAAGTTTAGCAGAAGGAAGCAATTTTCTTGCATTTTTATCATTATGGAGTTTTTTTGCAGTATATTGACAACAAAGTGATCATTTAAACTTATTCTACTGGTCTGGAATTTAGATGATGCTTAAATGGTTATTTTTGCTTACACAAGCTCTTGAAATATTGTCTTTGGTGTTTATGGGTCTGATTATCAAAAGAGCCGAGCAGATTTTGAAAATCTGGTCACCACATTTTACTTGAAGGAAGAAAGAGATTGATTGTGTGACTGAAAACATTTGCTTTTTTTTTTTTAATTGATACCAAACATTCATCATCACTGCGCACTGTACCTCAGACCTTTGGCATCAAACTGCTGACCTCTCTACCTTTTGAAATGAGGAACAAATCTATTGGCGTCTAACTTTATGTCAACAGTCTTTAGAAGGGGAACAGTTTGCATGTGATGTTCAGCTATATGGCATTTAAGTCAACTGAAACTCCTAAAATTCTGACATATGTCCTTTGGACAATCAAAATTGTGAAACATGTGCACAGACAAGTGGATCACAGCCAACCCCCCTCTCTGAAAATACCTCTGGATGCCAAAATCCCGTTGAGTCCGCAGGTGTGACTGCCTACATCTATTGGTAGCTGCACATACTTTAGAAAATACTGACCTCAGTGAGTATAGAGTGCTCCTTAGCCACTCCACTTTTCTTCAGCTTTCACGTACAAGTCTGAAGGTATGATCCTCACTAGAGCCGTACATGTTTTCGTTTTGCAACATAACAGACTCTCTCTCCACTTCACCAGAACAGTTTTGTCTCATTGCAGCTTTGCTCCGCAGTACAGGACAGAAGAAATCTGTTTTAACATCAACAACAAACTTTCCCACCCCAGGAGTGAGCTACTCAGGTACTGGTGAGGTCACTGGGCTGCACCATCAGGAAATAGCTGACTCATGAGAGGACTGGTGAACTGTCTGGACTGACCTTGGAGTGGACCTGGAGGTAGCAGTGATATGAAGAAACAGAGAGCACAACAGTATCTGGAGACTATAGCATCATGTTGCAGTAACAAACTGTTCTTGCAAGCAATCAGCTTCCAACTGGGACTAATGCTGGGACTGTGAGACAATAACTGAAACAGAGAATAAATAGACTTTGCTTACATGTTCCAATGTGGTGAGAAGAAACCAGTTTTCCCAAGAGCACAGAATATCATTCAGCTCCATCCTCCAATGACTCCTGAGAGTTCAAAGTTCATCTATTATGAAATATTTGTGATTAAAAGCAGGGTGAACTGAGCTCATCTTCGGGTACAAAGACCGCTAAGCTAGGAAACATGGTTATACAGGGAAGCTATCCTTTATTGATTATACAAGGAAGCCTAGGGGATGAATCTGGGTAAAATAAAATGGGATTAAGACCTCACAAACTTTGCCCAAATAGCAAAAAAATATATACTGTTCAATGGGTAAACAAAGAGTGCTTTTACAGTGGAATGTCTTTATTACAATAGGTATATTAGAGTGGACTTGTGTTGAGATGCCTGCTGGGCATTACAGAAATGAGTAGGTAAGGTCAATATTGATTACAGAGCAAGTGAGTCTGCTCATAGCATAGATCCCTATGGCCTAAAACTAAAGAAGCAGATTAACAGTAGACCTTGTCTTCTATTTCACAGCCTTCACTATGACGGCAGCAGGAGACAGACACAGGTTGGCCTACCAGAGCACTAAAATTTGCCCATGTTTTGTAAGAAAATATGCCACCACCCAGTTTCACAAAGATGAACTTCATTCACTGCACCTTTGCACAGGACAGGGTCAACAGGGTTTACCAGTCACAGAGAAATGGTTGGACAACAGAGAACTGTTACTGCACCGATGTACCACTCGTCTGCCCCTGAAATAACAAAGATGATTTTCACCATAAAGGCTGCTAGCTCTACTTTGTGTCAGCTGCTGGGATCCTTGGGATATCCTGATATAAAAGCCACTAACTAGCAGTTCTTCTTGAAAAGGTTTGCTGTTTAAGAACTATTTTTATTGAAAAAATATGGCAAATGACACACACATTCATGGGAATACAATACATCTCCCTCCTCATCATAATTCATCAGGGTCAATTACCATTCTTGACATAAAACATGCATGTTATCATCACTAAGATCTTGAAATGTATACTAACCCATGGGAACACACTAAATCATTTCTTAAAGAAATAATATAGCATATTGTTTGTATGGTACAAACCTTTTAATAGAATTATAACCTAGTCCGTCTGTATTTTAGCACAGTGTTTGTGTTACTCTATAATCCTGGAGCGTGACATTCCATGTCATGTATTAAATATTTACTTTTGACTTATTGGGCTCTCAATCTAATATAAAACACCTTTTGGGTCCACTTATCCACTAATATAAAACAATATTATTTGCTAGGAGAAAGCATTCCATATTCCCTGGAGGATCTTAACAGCTGCCTGGCTTAAATCCAAAATCAAAATGAACAACAAATAAAAATATATTTTTTTCAGTGACCATTTTAGTTCTGAGGGGGCTAGTATCATAGGGGGCATTATCTAGTATGGCAAACAACCTTCTTTTATTGAGTTACACACAAAATCTCAGCTGCATAACTTACCATTCTTTGCATTATGCAAGAGAGTGACTACATCCTTCATTTGGCACTTAAATCACTAATTTCCCCAGACCATCTCAGCATCAAGAAACTTTAATTCCAAACTATTTCAAAATTGTCAAGGAATAATCCAACTCAAAAAGAGTACTTGAAAAGCATTTCAACAAATAATGGAGAAACCTTTCTTAATTAAGACAAACCTTTCCCTAATAATTTTTTCCCACCTCTCAGGCATGTCAAATAGGCTTGGACTGCATCTGCAGACATAGGGGAAGCAGACCATGTTTCTATGAATATTAGAGTGCTTGTTTTAATACGACTATGGAACCAGCTGAGCACACTTACATACACATTAGTGAATGACTAGCAGAATTGATTACTTAGTCCTGCCAAGCACTTAAAAAAACATGACTAATGACTTTTAACCTAGCATTTGAATGAAGCTGCAACTTCAATAACCACTGAAGAGATGACAAAGGAAAGTTGTGGTGGTCTGTCTTTTCCAAACTTTTTCATCCATATCTTGCTCTGCCTTTCTGGCACAATGTAACAGTCGAACAAAATTTATGAAAAGCACACGATGTAATTCTGACTTACAAGACCACAGTCATCAGAGGCTTTTTTTTTTTTAATCTCTTGGCCACAAGAAGAAGGATAATCCCTTCTATAATTCATAAGAATAGAAGAGCAGTCTGTTAGGTGAAAGGTCCATCCAGCTCAGTGTCTTGTCTTTGTGAATGGCCAAGTGGTACATCTGCTTTCTTGAGCTTCCCGTTCCTCCTCGATACCCTTACAAACCCACTCAAGTTATCTCCTTTCCCCCCATAAAGAGTCTTCAACCATTTTATAGGAGCTGTTTCATGCCTTTGATCACCTTAGCCTGAAACCTTCATATTTCTTTTATTATATCTTTCTTGAGATGATGGGACCAGAACTATACAGCCTATGTGATATGCTGTGACATCTTGAATTTTAACATAGGAGTGTCTTTGATTATGTTTTCCATTCTTTCCTTTATAATTTTTAACCTTTTTTTTTTTCCTGTTACTGAGTGATGAGCTGAAGTTTCTGAGGTGCTAACACCCAAATATTTTTCAGAGTCATAAAGAATATTTTGCTGCCTATAATTCCCATTTACATAATTTTCTATTTATTTAGATATAAGTTTATTTGTTGAATTTTTTTTCATTTTTCAATTTTATTTGTTGTTTTGTACGTTTTTTTTTCTTTTGTCTTCCTGAAGGCCTTCTGCCACACCTTTGCAGAAGTATTGAATACTATCAAATGTCTGTCATCACAGTGTATGATCAGTTTTTCTAGATCTTTCATTACTCTTTATCTGTGCATAACTCCTCACACAGATTCCTGTGGCACACATCGGTGACCTGCAATGAGAAGACTGATTGTTATTTTGTTGCCTTTTTTTTTTCCCAGTCTTTAACCAGATACTGATCTTTTTGAGAACTCTTCCTCTGATGCCACATCAGCTTGCTTCTTTAAGAACCACTGGTGAGAAAGTTTCTTCTTTTGGAAACCCAGCTAAATTATATCAACTGGATATTCATTCACCTTCATGCTTGGTGATTCCTAGACATCAGCTAGGACAATATTTTGTTCTCATGATTGTTAATTCCTTCAAAGAAGTCCACTGGCTTTGTGAGGAATAGTCTTCTTTCACACCAGCAATGTCAACTATCCCTTGATAAAACTACATTTATCCATTTGTCTAGCAATTCTGTTCTGTAGTATAGTTTTATCAGTCTGTCTAGTATGAACATCAGGCTCAAGACAATCTTAAGCAACACATTAGACTGCACATTAATTGTTCAGTCATTTCATTCTTAAGCTGTTTTAGAACTGTTGGTAAAGTACCACCAGGTCCTGATGACATCTGACAGTTTATTTTGTACAGCTTGTTCTATGATGTCTTTTGCTGACCCTTCATTTTGAGACAGGTCACACAGTGCTTCTCCCATAAAGATTATGGAATGGAAACCTTCCTAAGTTTAGCCACAGTGCATTCAGAGACAAAAAAATAATTTAGTTTTGTTGATATAGTCTCATCTTCTCTGAGTGTTTCTTTATTCCAATAAATGAGGCCCTACAGATTCACTGGCAGGTGTCCTGCTACTGATGTGTTTGAAAAAGGATTTATTGTTAGCTTGTGTGCATTTTTTCTAAAAATGTTATTTATTTTTAACTGCCTCAGTGTTTTTGTATTTTATGTACCAGAGTTTGTGGTTTTTTCTTTTTCTGGTTTTTTTTATGTTGGTTGTTGTTGGGTTTTTTTTTTTCTTTTGAGCACAGCTTGACCCTCTCAAGGTCATTCTCTTACTTCTGGTAGCCTGCCACCCCCTGCTATATAGCTTTCTTTAGCTTCTACATAAAGTCTTTTAACAGGCGAGCCACCAGGGTTATATCTTCAGAATTTCCCCATCATCTGCAAATATTTTCTCATTGTCACTGATTCCTTTAGTTTACTTCCAGTCAGAGTGCTCATTTTTAAGCTTTTTTCCTTTTTTTAACTAAGCATTACAGCAATTAATTTCTTGGCCTCATGTGTGCTCTATCTATGAACATACCATGCTATGTCATAGCTCTGACATGCAGCATATAGCATGTAGTCATTACACAGCCCTTTAGCTTTTATTTTATCATGTCCTATTGGGTTTACTGTTTGTGGAAAAAAGGATTCCCTACAAACAACCCATAGAAATAAAAATGTGTCTACGTGAAAATGGAAATGAGTATATTACTTTACTATGGTCACAAGGAACGCGAGAAGCTATGACCAGATCCTGACACAAAATAAACTTTACCAAGGATCAGGCTGTCTCTACATACAATCTCAGTTGTGTAGTTATTAATAGAAGAGATTTTGAAAGGTTGTGGATGGGAGGATGCACTGAGCTCCCTTGCCATCGTAACTGAGAAATGAGATCTGGGAAACAGCAGTTTTCTGGGAAGAGAAGGCAGGGAGGTGCAGAGCTAGTGCAGCTCCCTGAAATATGAAAGAGAGAAACGGTGATGTAGAGAAAGATCCATCAACAAGCTCTGAAAAGGATATTCTGTAAATCAAATTAACGAAAAACATTTCTGGTAAAAAAATTAGGATTCACAGCAGCATGGAGCAAGGAAGGCAACATAGTGGGCAACCTGAGAAGTGGGTACACAGCCTCCTGGGGCTTGGAAGTCTGAGGAGGAAAAGCAAAAGTAATACTGACTCTGTTTTTGGAGACCAGGATAGCTCCAGGACCTGCCCATGTGGAAAAAGCATGAGTGCTTCACGCACACAGATAGTCTGACATACGTTTTTTATATATAACATATGGTATGTGTGTGGACTGTAATTAAAGGGAACCACTCTTATGAGTCAATATATGATCTCACATAAGTTCAATATGTAAAACATATGCTATTTAGGTATATATAGCACTTGCATATAGCTTGCACACATTTTTGTCGTGCATCATGGGCAAACATAATAACAGATATTTGGATGACTGTGGATGCAAGGGGAAGGGATTTTTAAGCCAGGATAAGACAGTGTCCTGACAGAGTATACAATAGTGGGAATGATGGAAAAGGTAGAAAGAAAAATCAGTGAAATGTCTTACAGATAATAAAACCACAGGGTGAGAGGAAGAGGAGGAAAAGGGGTACTCCTGTCTCGTAGCTTGGAGTACAAAAAGCCTATAGTGCGAAAAGGCAGCTCATAGAAGAATTTGCTGTGGCAGATGGAAAAGAAGAGGCATAAAGCAAATACAAAAAAAATACAGATGCAAGAAAATAAATTAAAAAAATGTAGCAGAAAACAAAAAAAAAAAAAAAAAGGAAATACAGTGGGAATGAAAAAAAAATGTTTAAAACAGAGAAGTAAATAAAATATGAAATACTGAAAAAAACCCCACAATAACAAAGAAACAAGGAGTACAGAAAAGGAAACAAAAAGCACTTGATTATTTTATTGATAGCAATTAAATACATTAATACAGCTTGAAAAATAAAGTATCATTTTCTGTGTATTAACAAAGTAATATTAGACATTTTTTCTCGGCTTTTGTCACATCATGCCTCCTCCGGATGTTGAGATTATACATCATTAGGATCCATTCGGATGAGAGGCGCTATGTAAATTTAAACTTATTAGCATAGTAATTGTGACATTTTCACAAATGCATCATGATTCACTCTAATTTATTTGTTATTTGAAATGATTTGCCAACTAATTTCTATAATTCTTGGTCTGCAGCTCATTCATAGTTCATTGTGAAGAACTGAAATTCATAATCCCAGCTATTTTAGTTGAAGAAATAATCACATGGTGATTTTTTTGTTTGCTGATTGGAGGGCTGTGACTCTTAGAATATGCATTTTCGCCCATATATCTTCTTGATTACCAGTTTAAAATGGGTTTGTAGCTAACAGTCTATATTTTTCACATAAAACACTGTGCTCTAGAAAACACTCTTGCCAGGAAACTTGTTTGTTAGAGAGGCTATTGATGGAAAGTGAATAAAATAGTTATATCTACAAAGTCAATTAAATTCATTTAAAATTGCAAATGAATGTTCACAGTATGTTTCTTCTAGCATTTGCCAGCTCTGGAAATAATCACGGCCTAGGTTACACCCAGAAACATGTGTGTACACCATATTTAAGCCAGATTTAAAATTCTCACTAATTTATGAGTGAAAAATGGAGTTGCTAACACTTCTAATGAGCTTGTTTTACAAAAGAGCAACATACTATTGTTCTTCAAAAGAAAATAAATTGATAGACCCTAGAACATCAGCAGCAAATGTAGTTGGATCTGTGATTGTGAGTCTTTTTCTAAAATGTTGATTTGTTTGGATAAATTCAAGGTTTGATATAAGAGATGACTCATTAAACCTGAATTCTCAGTATTCCCCAAGCAATTTCTTTTTTCTTACAGAAAGGTTGTGTCAAATGCTGGGATGAAAACGTTGCTCTTGATTTCATCTCGTTTAGAAATATTGCGTGCATTTAAATTTGTATTGAAGAACTGTCTTTCTATCGTGCAGATCTTAAATTTGAACCTGTGATCAGTCTCTAGTTCCTATAAAGGCTAATCTCCAGTCCACATAGCACTCTGCCACATCAACTTATGTTTCACCTAGAGGGAGATGAGTCACAGCATGGATACAGTAAAATGCATCCAGATGCAGACTTAGCTGGGATTTCTTAATTACATTCATGTAATGAATTATTGGTGCTGTACATTATATATCAACTTTTTAGTCCCCATAGCCATGGCCTCATGTTAATTTGAAAATAAAGGTTCTTTTACTACACTTTCTTAACACTTTCTGCCAATGAGTGCAGGTTTTGTTAGGCAGGGATTTTATGTATAGTCTAAAACCTGAGATACCCAGATTTTGCTGAGAATTTGAAATTAAACTGAAGCCGTCAGCAACCGTTAACAATTGTTTATTTAAGCAACATATCCATGCTACTTATATATTTGCTGTCAATCTCTGTCTCCCCCAAAACCATAGGATAATGTGGCAGGCTTTCTTACAAGCAGAATTCTGTGTTTTCCAAAGGTGGGGCATGATAGGTTTAAGTCTGCTCCAGGAATAATGAAGACAGGATAATTTCTGTTATCCATTATTTCATTTCATGTTAACTTGATGCTTGTAAAAAGTGATAGAATAATTGTCTATGGGAATTAGTTACTGTCTTCATCAGCTGTAAAGTTAGAGCAGCAGCAAGCGGAGTTTCCAACACTTTCCCTGAAAAATGCCTCGGTTCTCATTTTGAAGATCAACAAGAAAAATCATTTGTCCACTCTTCTGTTTCTCCATTAGATTCCTAACAAGTGGTAACTGTCATGATTTTATGTAGGTAACACACTGTGGGTTTGGATACACGGCCAGTCAATCCAGATGTGCAAGACAATGTTTAGATTAGCGAGCAGATGTTCTAGACAGCCATACTATAGAAGTGCAGAATATTTCTGTATTGACTGTTTATTCTATAGCTCTTATAAACATTTTTCTATGTTTCTTACACATTAGGGAATTACCTTCCACTGGAATGATAATCAATTAACTAAACAAGTAAAATCATGCAAAATACACTGTATACTGGACGTTCAATAACAAAATGATTGAAATAAGAAAGGGATAAAGCTGTGAATGTAATTGTATTCTGTCTAAATCAGTGTTATTAATTCTCACAGAAAATGGAAGTTGTAATGAGACATCTTAAAAAACAACTACTTAATTTGTGATGAGAGTAGGATTGGACTTTGAGGTATATGAAAAATCATTATTTTCTGCTAAAAATGCTTGAAGTTTTTAGCTCTAATTATAGTCTTCTAGGAGTATAAATTAAGCAGTTTGAAATACTCACAGGTTCTCCATAGAACATCAATAAACTTCAATAAACTTCAGCTAGTTTTCAAGAAAATCAAGCTGTGTTTTGAACAAACTTGATTCAAGTTATGGAAACCATTAAAATTGTATAGTTTAAAATTACTCTAGTCACTAAACATTACAAAAATACTGTTGCCAGTTTGATTCCATTTTAAGAACCTGGTACTCTTCAATTTTACATTGAAGAAAAACTCTGTGGGTGAAACAAAACCAGAAACAAAATTATTGACATGAAGGCAATCTGTTGAATCTCATGGAGTCCTATCAACATCTCTGAAATCAAACATGATATTCAGAGAGAAAAGGAAGAAGAAACAGCACAGTTGTAGTTTATTACTATAAAAGCTTTTCTTATAGTTTTCCTTTCAAATATATCACTTATTTTAAGATTTAATTAGCTAGATACAAAAAATGTCCAACTTCTATTATAGAACTCAACATGCTACTTAAGCACGTATATTTAGACCTTCGCATCTGTTTCTAAGTCCCCACACACTCTTAGATGCAAAGAGAGTTTAAAATCCGGTGGAAAACCTTAAGCGTCAGCTCATGTGACTAATTCAAAACACATTCAAAACAGATAGAGTGGGCAGAGCTAAGAAACTAAATACGCCCAAAAAAGTCCAAAGAAAATACGTGGGCAACTTCCACTTGTGGTGAACGATACTATTTCGAAAGGCTATGCTTACTATACAGTAAATTACTTATTAAATTACAAATTAAACTAACCAGGTTTGTGTAGAAGCTATCAAATACAACATTAGAAGGTACCAGCTTACAAAGGGGACATTGAAGTACAGAACAGGGTTATTATTCCTGTTTGAACCAGGAGTATACTTCTTTGTGTGCAATGTGCATTTTATTAAATGGCAGTGTAAAATATTTTAATGTATTTATTAAAGAAATCAATTATAATGTTTCCTCACTATAAGAAAGTGATGTCGTGTCACTGACTATCTGGTTGAACAGAGGGAAAAAATTGTCTTTGCAAATTATGTAATTCTCTATACAAGTGAGTAGCGAATCTTTTTCTCTTTTTCTAGTCTGTCACCTGAAATACTTTTATTTGCCACTAGGGCAAGGAAAAGACTTTCAAAAGCTCAATGTCACAGCATGTCCTTGTGCCTTTTTCAACCACAATGTTCCTGAGACTCTCTGACTATATGTGTTTAGAGATCAGATGGGGTAGCCTGTATTATGAGATTTGGTAGCAATTCAGGTGAGCATCATCTCAGCCACAAAATAATGGGCAGTCCAACAAATATTTCAGTATTTGTGCAAGGCACTCTAGGCAGCAAATTACAGGACTGAGAGTATTAGCCACTTGAATGAGCTGATTGGCTGAACATTGCTAAGTGCTCTTTAATAAGTGCTCTCTTTATTCTTCTCATGTGAAAGGCTGGGCTACAAAGCTGATGGGCTTTGTAGGTGGGAGCAGGCAATTAAAGTCTTTTTCACAAGTGCAAACCCCTGTAAACTGAACATACTCTTCAGTGGGGCATTTTGTTTATTGAATTTTATTTTAGTTGCTTTGAACTTTAACTTTGGTGTTAAATTGTTTTCTTCTGTTTTTATTGGCGTGATTTGTATGCAGACTTCCCACACACATCTAATACAGTATACTTCATGTTGCACTGTGCTTTTCTGTTCTTTTAGGCAAAATTTTCATTCAGGCTTGTGGCTTTTTCTAGGTTCCATGCAATTTCGGTGCTCCTGAAAGGCCAGCTAACTGCACCAAGGGGAAGGATGCTTCCACTTGGAGGCAGTAGGCATGCGCCATCCTCTCATGGGCTCACCCCTGCATTTCCCACACTAGCCTGCAACGTTACCTGGTGGGACCTATTTCTTTGCAGAGCTTCATAGACATGGACAATTTGGTCATTGCCTTCAATCCCAGCAAATATCTACCAGGACTGAGAAACATTTGCAGACATATTTCAGCTGATCAACACTGAGACCAGGTGCAAAATTCTTCTACTCAAATTTAGGTAGCTGCCATCAAGATACCTGCATCTTAGCTGGTCATCCTGGGTTCTCTTTATAATTAATAGAGAGGGTAAAGTCACTTTGAGATGCATCAGATCTACCTGAAGTGTTCACATTAGGATATGTTAAACCTTATGCCGGAAATGCCTAAGAGGCATAAAAGAGAAAGAAGTTTGAGCAAGATGGAAGAATTATTGAGAAAGTTTTTTCTGGCAGACGGAAGTTTTTCAACTGTCAGCACGTGAGAAAGTGCGAAACTGGCAACAAAGGAAGGAAATGTAAAAGGGAAGAAGAAAATCTACTATTCAAAGGAGGCTAGTCAAAATATATGAAGGTATGTACTACATTGAAATTCCTGGACTCCTGAGTGGCCCAAAATATTCAAGTATGTTAAGAAAACTCATGTATTTCCCTGTTTTGTCTAGTTCTTTTTCTTTTGGGATTTTTCTTTTCACTAACTAAAATGCAGGTGGCTCTGCGAAGCTAGTAACTCTGACTGTTTCACCATCAAATGTCACAGAAGCAATGAGCTGTAAGCCAGAGCTGTGACAGGGTGAATCTTCAGGGGAGTTTTCCTGAGAACTTTTAGATACCAGCTAGTCTTGGAGAGCTGAAGCTCTGAATTCCCATTTCTATAACCTGGGAAAACAGTCTTTGCCTAGAAAGTGTGCAAAAGAGGCCATGAAAAGCACTGATCCTCGAACATCCTCAGAAGGTAAAGGCATATGAACCCAGAAAAGAATGTTCAAACCCCATTCCAGAAATTATGAAGTATTTAGCTGAAGTGCTTGGCCAGAATTTACTTTGCAGAGTGTTTGATCTTGCACCAAAATAACACTCATTCTCCTACACGTGTTCCTTCACAAATTTAAGTTTGTAGAAGAGGATTTAGATTATGGCAGTAGAGTATTTAAAAAAATAAAACAACATGATCTGATAAGCAAAAATTCCCATTTCACTAACAGTATCATTGCATTGCTCTGTCTTGAAACATTTGTTCTAATTTTAACAGGCCAGAGCTCAAACACAGTGACCTACCCAGCCAATAAGAGAGAATTTTGCTGAGTGGAACAACGTATTTAGCTGTCTATAGAAAAAAAAATAATAAATGAACTAAAGGAAAGGAAACTAAGAAATGTTTTTGTGTATCAAGGCAATAGTCTGCAACTGCGAGTATAATTAAAGTCTGGAATTCATGGTTTTCTGTAGGAATTAAGAGAAGTCTCATTATTTAAATAATCTGAATTGGGCAATATGCTGTAGCTAATAATCTTACCATGGCAGAAAAACAGACAAAATGACCTTATGCTGTTGTTAATATCTAATTTACATGACACAAAGAGCCTGATGCTTGGTCAATGTGAATTTCCATAGCTCCATTGAACTCAATGGACCCTTGAAGATCTACAGGCAAAGAAGTGCCCTCATACATACAGCAATTTGAGATTTATTCATATCGAACAAACGTTTACATCCCCACTTGAATGGAATACCACCATACTATTTCTGCAGCTTTTGCGCTCATCAGTGTAAAGATATTTGAAGTTGGCCTTAATTCAATTCTGAAGTTCCAACAATTTTTGTCATAAACTCTAATGGAGTTCTTCAATTCTCAATCTATAATGAATCAGAATGTATGCTCTTGACACACTGTAACTGCATGATTACATATGTAAGAAAGTACTCAGGATCTTAACTCTTGTGTCAAAATATACAAAATGCAAGTGCTAGATTAAGAGCATGTGTGAATACCATCACAGAAGCTGATCACACATTTTCCTTTCAACACCTCTTTTTATCTGTATTTAGCATTTAGCAATAGTAACATACACTAAATGATTCTGAGCCTTTGCAGGTGCAATTAAGTGAATAAACACAAAAAGAATGGAGAACATTTACCTCTCTAGAAACAACATAATTATTTACCTTTCAGATATTGAGCAAATGTATATTTGTGTTGATCAGTACACTTAATTTTTTTTCTAATGTTGCAAGGTTAGCAAGCAATGACAAAAACAATCTTAGTCAAAATCTTCACTAATGTGTAATTTTCACAAACTGAGCCAAAAGCTGTGTTTGATAGAAAAACAGCTTCAGAGGAATTTATCAAAAGATATATTTTAAAAATCATTAAATTTTAGAGAGTGGAGAAGAAAGAAAATATGTGTGTGAAGGGAGATTGTTGTTCCAGGCAGATTCCTATAGGAAGTTTAAGGGCTTGAATTAATGATGTTATTATAGAAGCAGAAGGAGAGAGGTGGAATGTAGAAGTCCAGAGCTGCATTTAGCACCAAAGCAGAAGAACTGCTTAAAAGGCAAGGAAGTAATCCTCATATAATTCAACAAACCTTAATATTCAATTAAAAAACCCAAAAACCTACTAGTTCTTAGCACTCCCTTATCTGAAAATATTAATTGCAAGTGTAAATAGTTATCAGTGGATCATTAAGGCTGAAAGTTTGTCAATGATTTCTCCAAAGAATCAAAGTTTAGTCACATTCCCCTCACTTTTAGCAGTACTGTCCTTTGCTGGGGAAGAGCCTTTGGCTAGCAGCAGCCAGTCCTAGGCCCCTGGCTTCAGCAAGTTCCCTGGCTCTGAGCTGTCTCGTCTTCCAAAGCTTGTGCTGCTGAAAAGCCATGGTACCCTTGATACCTTTAAAATAAGCACATGCCAGCATGGTGCAAAGGCTGAGTTGATTAATGCTTGTAAGGGCTCGCAAAGATTAAATGTTTACATTCAGTAAAAGGCATACAGAACTATCTAGGGCCTGAAAACCAAAAGGCCCTCCAACCCCTAGCTTGCTTGGATGGTTGTTATAAAATACCTCCAAGGCCCGAACTTACAAGGCTGTCCATGTAAAGTGGTGACACTTGTGAGCAAAGTTTGCATAGACAAGTGTTGCTCATCTGAGAAACCAGTAATTTATGGTTCCGGGAGAAGGGATGAGAAAAAGAGATGTAATTTTTAAGTTGCTGATTTACATCATCACATTCTAATTCCTTTACTCTAGCTGCACAACGTATTTTGGTACATGATGATGTCCAGTAGTACACATCTCCTTGTTGGCTCCTCCACCACCTGAGTCAAAAAGTTATCATCAATACACTGGAAGAACTTTTTGACTCAGGTGGTGGAGAAGCCAACAATGAGAGGTGTACTACTGGACCTAGTACTGACAAACGAAGAGGGACTGGTGGAGGACATTAAGGTTGGGGGCAGCCCTGGCTGTAGTGATCATGAGAAGATCGAGTTCAGGATTATGTGCAGTAGACATAAAACAACAAGTAGGGTTGCAACCTTGGACTTCAGGAGGGCTAACTTGATCTCTTCAAGAAACTGCTTGGAGAAATCCCATGGGTTAGGACTCTAGCGGGTAGGGGGGCTCAAGAGAGCTGGTTGATATTCAAGTATCACTTCCTCCAAGCTCAGGATCAGTGCACCCCTAAGAGCAAGAAATCAGGCAAGGGAAGCAGGAGACCTGCATGGTTGAGCAGGGAGCTTCTGAAAAAGCTCAAGTGGAAGAAGGAAGTTTACACTAAGTGGAAGAAGCCACTGACCGCTTGGGAAGATTACAAGAATGCTGCCAGAGTATGCAGGAATGAAACAAGGAAAGCCAAGGCCTCCTTGGGATTAAATCTGGCAAGGGATGTCAAGGTCAACAGGAAGGGTTTCTTCAAGTACATCGGAGGCAAAAGGAAAACTAGAGAAAATGTGGGCCCACTGTTGAATGAGACAGGGGCCGTGGTGACAGATGATGCAGAGAAGGTGGAGTTACTGAATGCCTCCTTTGCTTCAGTCTTTAGTGCTCAGGCCAGCCCTCAGGAGTCCCAGACTTTGCAGGTAACAGAGAAAGTCTGGAGGAAGGAGGACTTTGCCTTGGTTGAGGAGGATCAAGTCAGAGATCAGTTAAGTAAACTGGACATCCACAAGTCCATGGGTCCTGATGGGATGCACCCGCGAGTGCTGAGGGAGCTGGCAGAAGTCATTGCTGGGCCATTCTCCATCATTTTTGAAAGGTCCTGGAGAGCAGGTGAGGTGCCTGAGGACTAGAGGAAAGCCAATGTCACTCCAGTCTTCAAAAAGGGCAAGAAGGAAGACCCGGGAAACTACAGGCCAGTCAGCCTCACATCCATCCTTGGAAAGATGATGGAACAGCTTGTTCTGGATGTCATCTCAAAGCACCTGGAGGAAAAGAAGGTTATCAGAAGTAGCCAACATGGATTCACCAAGGGGAAGTCATGTCTGACTAATCTGATAGCCTTCTACAATGGCATGACTGGACAGATAGATGAGGGGAGGGCAGTGGATGTTGTCTACCTTGACTTCAGCAAGGCTTTTGACACTGTCTCCCACAGCATCCTCATAGGCAAGTTTAGGAAGTGTGGGTTGGATGAATGGACGGTAGGGTGGATTGAAAACTGGCTGGCAGATAGAGCTCAGAGGGTTGTGATTAGTGGCACAGAGTGTAGTTGGAGGTCTGTGACAAGTGGTGTTCCCCAGTGGTCAGTACTGGGTCCAGTCTTGTTCAAGATGTTCATCAATGATTTGGATGAAGGGATAGAGTGTACCATCAGCAAGTTTGCTGATGACACAAAACTGGGAGGAGTGGCTGACACACCAGAAGGCTGTGCTGTCATTCAGCATGACCTGGACAGACTGGAGAGTTGGGCAGAGATAAACATAGGGTCCTGCACCTGGGGAGGAATAACCCCATGAACCAGTACAGGTTAGGGACTGACCTGCTGGAAAGCAGCTCTGTGGAAAGGGACCTGGGAGTCCTGGTGGACAACAGGATGACCATGATCCACCAATGTGTCCTTGTGGCCAAGAAGGCCAATGGCATCCTGGGGTGCATCAAGAAAAGCGTGGCAACCAGGTCGAGGGAGGTCATCCTCCCCTTTTACTCTGCCCTGGTGAGGCCGCACCTGGAGTACTGTGTCCAGTTCTGGGCTCCCTGGCTCAAGAAGGACAGGAAACTGCTGGAGAGGGTACAGCAGAGGGCTACAAAGATGATTAGGGGGCTGGAACATCTTTCTTATAGGGAAAGGCTGAGGGACTTGGGTCTTTTTGGTCTGCAGAAGGGAAGACTGAGAGGGGACCTCATCAACGCTTACAAATACTTAAAGGGAGGGTGCCAGGAGGATGGGACCAGTCTTTTTTTCTGTGGTGTCCAGTGACAGGACAAGAGGAAATAGGAACAAACTTGAACGTAGGAAGTTCCATCTAAACATGAGGAGGAACTTCTTTCCTTTGAGGGTGGCAGAGCACTGGAACAGGCTACCTAGAGAGGTCTCTGACCCTGGAGACATTCAAAACCCACCTGGACACCATCCTGTGCAACCTGCTGTAGGTGACCCTGCTCTGGCAGGGGGGTTGGACTACATCGTCTCCAGAGGTCCCTTCCAGCCCTGGTGATTCTGTGATTCTGTGGTGATTCTGTGATTTGTTTAATTGATTTGAGGTATTTTATTTCAAATTCATTCAATACAGTTATTTTTGACACTATATTATCCTTGACTTTTAGCCAATCCAGAGCAAAGGTCTTTTCAACACTTTTTTTTCTTTTTTTTCTTTTTCTTTTTTTTTTTTAGTTTTGGTGGCTTTGCCTAGAATATCACCACCATTACGGGAAATGGACTATGACTTTCTGTAGCTAAATCCATCTCCATATGATCATGACTTGTGTCAAAAGCCTCTTAAAATGAAAAGCATTATAATTTGCTTTAATTTGACACTGAAAGAGTCTCGCCAGTTTTCTTTCTAAAGAAAGGATATATTTATTGACCTTGTTTTCAGAAAAAAAGACTTCAAACCACAGACATAAAATAATTATAAATGCATATATTTAAAATCTCACATTGATTTTCCACAACAGGGAAACTGCAGAGTAAATCTCCATAAGATAGACGTCAATCATGTTGCTCTAAGCAGATCTAGAAAGTGCTCGTATAGTATGATGGTGGCAGCAGAACTTGGCTAAAGCAACATCTGGGTGCTGTGAATCAGACCCAGGTGTCAAATTGATTCCACAATGATTGCCTGCCCTTGTGGCATTTACCACATAGCTAGTATGGGAAATGGGGAGCTTTGTACCAGGGCTGGAACAGCACATGACACAGATGCTAATTGTCCAGAAACTAGTTCCCCATTTTTATCCCTTTGCTCAAGTCAACCACAACTAGAAGGCAGTTCTGACAACACATAAAGCTAAATGGGGGGCCCAGGGACTGACAGATCCAGACTTCAGTAATTGAACATCATTGCTCCTTGCACGATTTGGTGACATATTTGTTTGAAGCAATTGTTCCTCATTGGTTCTCAATATAGGCAGTCCTGTTGAATGCAAAGGCCACAGCCGTACTGTGGGGTTTGGGAAGGCTCTGTTGTGGGTGAAAGGGGCTGAGTGTCAGCCCTCTTCTCTTTCTTATCACAAGCCTAGGTTTCCACGCAAGAACACCTTTGTTCAAGCAGGAAGGAAACTGTGGTACACTTTAGTGCATCCACATTGAGGTAATGGGGGAACTAGAATTTCATCACTACATAGAATACCTATCACACAATGTAAACACACCTGACCTGTGACTTTGCAAATGGATGAGATTAATATACTAAGCAGAATAAAGGAATCTTAAAGGAAGATAGTGTGGAACCAGTATTGTGTTCTAAAAGCTAAAACCCCACTTTTCAAAGTTGTTCCCTTGTGCACATGCTTGCATTCTTCATCCATTAAAACACAGCTTAACCGGTCATACTGGACAGGGACACAGCAGCTCATGCATGGAGGTGCATGCAGCTCAAGTTGTGCTGAAACAGACTGCTTGTGGTTGACCACGGTGAAAAAAGTGGGCTATCTTCTCTCCCCATTGCACATAGCTTCTGTTCAAACACATTACAAAACTGAGAGCTGACACTCTGAGCAAAGCATCCATGCTTTCCTATTTTAAACTTCAGCGGAATATCGTGACTCAAAATAGGAGATGACCTGAAATGTTCAGAATATTTCTCAGTCCTTCAAAGTTAAAACATCACATTTCAAGAACTCGATACAATTCCCTTAAAGAGCAGAAGTCAGAAAACTTGAAAGCAGTTCCCCCACCCTAAGTGCCTACTTCCCAAATAAAGAATTTTTTTTCTGGGAGATTCTTTAAGTTGGAGGTCTATTTCTGAACTATATATAGTCATCACATCCCACTGCAATATTTGGAATCACATGTGGAAACCAGCTGAAACAGCTGTCTCATATTTTAAAGCCAGGCTACTAATATTTGTTAAGTGCCCATCAGCATGTAGGCATGCATCCCTTTCACAAATCTCTATCTTCAGAACTTTATAATACAACCAAAACTAAATATTCTATGAAACATCTTGGCATGGAGCATTATTTCCAAATACCATACTCTGCACAACCTTAGGCATGTCTGCACAGGGAAATTGCCCGTTACAACTACAGTAGAATAAGCTCCCCCTATAAGCTCTACCAGAAAAGCTATTCAGTGAATACTGCACTCCAGAATAAAAGTGATTTAATATCAAAATAATTGTTCCACTGAGATTTATTTTGCCATTGGTAAGCTGGACAATTTCCTTTTCCAATTTTTCTGTTTCAACAGGAATAACTATCTAGAGGTTTTAATCACATACTAAAAACAAAAAAAAAGTCAAACATTGTCTGTGTTGTCACTACACTTCTGTTAAAGTGTACATTATTTCTTTGTCCAAATATGGTCCAATTCATTATTTCTACAATGACAGAGATCCTGCAATTTAGCAATCAGTTACTGCACATCTGTAGCAAATATTGCAGATTAATTTTTTGAAAGGATTTGGTTCACAGCATTGCTACACTTTCTAAGAAAGTGGAACTACCTTTTAGTCTCTGGCTTCAAGAAGATGACTTCCTGTGCCTACACAAATAAGAGATTTTGTTCACAAAACTGGAAAGTCTGTAGGTTGCTCCAGTCAGACATGATGTTTGTTTCACTTTAAAGGCTTTATTTGCTGAAGAGACCACATACTGGGACTCACTAGATAACATTCTTATATTTAAGAAACCTTTCGTGTGAAATATTTCTAAAGACCAAACAAATGTGACTAAATATTTCTTTCGCACACTTATGCTAGAAGTGCTAAAATTTGAGGGAGTTCAAGATTTGGGTCACACCATACTTCTGCTCTTACTTTTCCCTTTCCCCATCCTGGCCTTCTCACCCTGCTGTATGATAGCACAAGTTAAATGAAGACTGTTGACTTTCCATTGTATTTCCTGCCTTTTTTTAACTTCATATCAGATGCTTATCATAATTCAAACATTTAGTATGGAACTTAATCATTTGAGTCCTGTAATTACCTATGATTGAGGCTTTTCATATACCTAGAATCTGAAGTAGTTTATGCAGCATAAGTTTAAACAACTGAAGAGCTTTTGCTTTCCACCGCTTCCTTTATGGCATCTATCAGATGTGCTCACACAATGGGGATCAGACCCCTGCTAACCTAATACTGGCCCAAATTGACAAAAGGGGAAGAAGAGGAAGAAAAATTTCTCAGGAAAGTCCAGTCTCCATAAAGTTCATTTCTGGGCTCCTCGTTTGAAAAGTAAACCAAAGAGAGAGAGTTTGATTAGATGATGTGTGTACAGATCCTTCATATGTAACATTGATATTATCTCAACAAGCATTTTCGTATCCTTATACCTGAAGACCCTCAAAAGTCTGTTGCATTTAATCAGCCTAAAGACTTGTTTTATTTCACATTGAAAAGCTTTGAGGGGAAAGACTCAACCCTAGAAAAGGGGCAGAGGGTTGGACAAGAAAGAGCTTGAGCAATCGCAGCTGTATTTCAGAGAAAGGATATCAAAAGGTTGTCTAAATGCCATATTTGATCTAAAGAAATTTTTCTATATTTGTGGGCTCAAGCAGCATCCAAAAAAAGATACAGAAGCTCAGTCTTGAGCTACTGTGGAGTCCCAATCTCCTCTTGCAGGCCATAGCCATTAACCCTCTTTTAGACCTGGGAACTTGAGACTTCTCTTCAGTAACAGAGGAAGTCAAGTCCTTCCCAAACACAACTGCTGGAGGACTATGCTAACCCTGGAGGAGAGACATGAGGTCCCAGCCTTTTTGTTTCTAGTGAAGCTTGAACCACATCTACAATGTTCTAGTAGGAATCACTAATCACCATGCTATCAGTCAGCACTCCCTGCAAACCAAGCAGAGGTACCAAGCTCAAGGTTAAAACTCAGAAAAGCAATCAGAATTGTGTTATCGTCATGAGTCATAAAATCATCATATAGTCACAGTGAACACTTTTGGTATTTTTGGTATTGACGTTATAGATATTCTAGCAAACTGTAATTAATTTCTCTCCTTGAAGCTCAATTTGTGTGTATGTGTGTCTGTGTAGGATCTAAGTATTTATCAGACGACCACTGACTTTGGAGACTGACTGTGCCTTGTGTTAGCACTCAGGTAGGAGTACAGAAATTCAACTTCCAGGCTTTAAGTTAATACTACAATATTTTAGTGAAACAGTATCACAGTGTAACATTTGTAAGATGAAAAATCAGATACCAGAAGTGTGATAAGAGAGAGCATTTATCGTGTGAACTTTGACATGGAAAAACAATGCAACAGGTATCTACTAACTCCTTGCTGCTAGAATTTTGGAAGTTATTCTGATGCCTTTCAGCAGAAACTTGACTATGTATGCATTTTAAGCACCTATGAAAAGGCGAGGGGGAGGAGGGTGGGTGTTGAATACCACTAGCATTTAAATGTCAACCCTAGCTGCCTGAAGAGGTATTTATGTGCCTAAACTCTCCTTGTGAATCTAGGTCTTTAATGTTTAATGTGGATGTTACTGATTGCTAGAGTGAGATGAATAATTCACAATTAGCAATGTATTCATCCAGCCTAGTTTTTTCTGCTTGCAGAATGTGCAAGAGTAAATCTAGATTTCCCTGAACTTATTTGCTTTATTCCTTTAGATGGATTGCAAACAGCTTCTGTCAGAGATTTGTCCATCATAATAAAATTCTGAGTTTCATGAATTAAAATGTAAGAGTTCAGATTATTCAGTGTATTTTTCTGAGCTCTGATCATGGTTTCTAATAGTTTTGAACCTCTTGGGGAGCTGCAGTAGATAAAGAAGATTAAGGAATTTTAGAACACTTTAATTCTTGTCCTCTTTAGCCACGTAGCTTTCAGGGATTCATAGCCACCAAAATTAGCTTGCTATTGAATATATTTCCTGAAAACTGAGCTGAAGTTAATTTTTCTTTCACTGTGTTGTAGAGTCTTTGCATATAAGACTCCTATGAACTTGAGGAGGGGAAAAAAAAAAACCAAAAAAACTAAAAACCACAGAAGGCTGGTATATCGCTTTCAGTTGCCCATGTTTTGTTACATAGCATGTCTTCATTCTCTTGGAGTGCAAATTTTCCTCATATCCACAGCCACTGCAACACTGAAAAAATGTGTGATGCCACTGTTAATGATGAATGCATGGCGCTGCTCTCTCCTTGTCTAGAGAATTCACTCATTTTCAGTGGGAAGGTTGGATGCAGCTGTTGTCCATCTCTGGGAGTGATGTGCATCTCTGAAGCTGCTCTTGTATGTTGAGACATCAAACCTGCACCGTAGCAGGCAGTGTTAATCCAGTTGGAGAAGCAACTGCAGTCTCTCAAGTGCTTACAGTAAATCCCTACTAATGCAAAAGCTATTTTTGAATCAGTTTTGCACTCAGGTGTGCTGCTTCTGTGTTTCCTTTGTACAGGAGCAAATGTCACCTATTGTGTAAAATGGTGCAAATAAAGCCTGTTTGCTTAAGCCTTTGTGGAAAGCAAGTGCAAAAGGAATAGGAAATTGATGTAGAACTCAATCAAAAATGCACAAAAGATATTTTACAGTATTTGTCTAGCTCTTAATGATTAAACAACCAGCATGTCAAGCGGTTGCCATGCAGAATAGATTCACTGTTTGTTTGGCAGTTTAAGTCACCTAATGTACTTCAGTGTAAAATGTTGATGTTTTATTAACATATCAAGCTTTTTTAATGTGTCGTTAATTAAACATTAAAAAAATTATCCAGGATAAATGTTTTGATAAAACTCCAGTACTTGTCACTGCTTTCCAACCATGTGCTCTAGCCACTAAATCTCTGCAGTACCAACTGAACTGTAGCAGTGGGAATACTCTAAATGTCCATCTTGTTTTTATAATAATAATTATTTTGTTTTAATTTCTTCTTTGAACAGCCTTATTAAGTTAATACCTTTCTCCTCTGAAAGTGGAGAGGTTCATAGTGCCTGGGGTTTCAAAGATGAAACCTATTTACAAACAGAAATCGGGTGTTTGGTTTTTTTTTAACACATCTTGTTGGCCTAACCTTCTGGGTTGATTCGATGTGGACATGTCAGGGAAGAAAGAGCAGAGTCTCCTCTATAAATGCCTGCGCAAGGATCCTCTTCACACAATGAAGTTTCCAGAAACCCTGAAAAGATTAGAGAATGTTTCTTATACACGTATTTTGCATTTATTACAGCAGTATATTTTGATGTTAAAGACACTGAGAAGTAAGATAGAGGTCAGCATCATGTAATAAGTGATCCAAAAAATATCATGACTAAATTGCTGCCACAACAAGTTGGAACTGAATGAATGTTAAAATTTCTTTTGATGTTCAGTTTTTCATAGCACTTACATTTCACATATTATTCATCTTGCATAATAATAATATCAGACCTAAATTTCTGTTTCCTGTTAGATTTAATTTCTTAAGTTTTCAAATTTTCATATAATTCCTATGTTCTAACATAGTACTTTAATATTTACATTTCCTCCAACCCAAAAGAACATTTTAAAACCTCTAAAATACTTTCCTGTATGCTAAAAAAAAAGTAAAAAAAAAAAAAAGAGTTGATGGATAAAGAAAAGTTTAATTACTAGAGTTCTTTAACTCGGATCCTCTCATAACTTGAGCATGAGTAATACTTATAAGACACGGGTGACGCATAAACTTTCTGTGTGGATTTTGATTCAGGAAGAGAACCTAACTTACACTCTTGCTGGCAGCATCATTGCGCTGACAATGTATCTCAAGAGGGCACATCCAAGGGAATCCCAAAGTCAATTGTAATTCTTTTCATTTCTGTTTATAGAAATACTCTCATGTGGTGCTTCTACAAAGTTGTTATGTTTTTAAACCACTTCATAACCTATTATAAATAAAAGATATTCATGCCTTTAAGCACATAACATTTGGAATACCGTGGCTGCTACAACAGGTGACTAATCAAACACAAGAAAAAAAACCTTTCCACAGAAATCTCAGAAGAATGAAGTTTTCCCACAGCTTGTAGTAAAATAGTACAAAAAGAGGATGTTTAAAGGAATGTTCTTGCCACAAAACCCCATATTCTTAAAATCTAGACTAGTCCACATGGGACAAATAAAAAATAGAGTGCTAAAGCTACAGTAACTCTCCCTCTTAAAAAACAGAATCTGATAACAAACTCAACTGGCCTTTCTTTCATTGGCAAAAACTTCTTGAAATCCGCATGTTCTTGAAAGTTTTTGCACCAAAGATTATCTACTGTAGCTCCATAAAACATAACATCAGAAATCATTTTATCTCTATAAGACTCAGAACCTTATCTTCCTGATGTCTTCTTAAATGACAGACTTCCATTTGTAATGTTCATTGCTGCTAGGTAACATGTGTCAATAGTTTTAGACTTCCTGCCAATAATACAGAAAGTGATAGATCCCAGTGGTATGTCTCTTAATTTTAAAAAAACATGACAACTTTAGTAAATCAAGATGAAATTTCTACCCAGTTCAATTTAGTCAACATCTCATGAATGAATGTGGTGACCTCTGGATTTTCTCCTCTTTGGATGGTTGAGATCAGGTGTGTTGCTATAATGATGAGCTTTTTTCTGAGGAACAAAGGAAAAGAATCACCCTTTCTCCACATCATTCTCTAGTCTTGGCCTGGAGATGTCATTAATGAGAATTAGAAGAGTGTGCATTCCACTCTGCTTGCTTTTCCATCAGCTTTCCTGATTTACTTAAGTCTCTCCTTACTGTAGTCTCTCATGAAACTTAAAGTCAGTAAACATTCTAGATATCTAAATGTGTACTTGTTTGTTTGCTTTTAGTGTAGGAGTTCTGCGGCAGGGGTAGCTCTGTATTCCAGGGTTGGATAGACAGAGTCTTTCTGCATGGCTGCATGGCCTCAGCACTATGCATCTGCACTGCAGATCTACATTCCTGTGCTCAGCACCAGAAAATAATTAAGTAGCCCCACCTCTCTTACTATTTAGCTGTACTCATTTTAATGGTGTTTATGTACAGCTGGCACTGGTGAACGAACCTAGGAGGGAACTCTGGACAAGCAGTGAATTCAAAATTTAAGTTTCTAAGGGGCTGGTCTACCTAGGAACTGGGTCTCCAAGGCACTAGCTGAGGCAAACAAAACGAATAACGATTAAGATCTCTAGATATCCAAGGTTGCTTTCTGAAATTGTATACCTCCAAAGGAAGGTCATATGGGCACTTGAAAGTCTTCACCATACTGATTACATTTCATATCTTTGCCTTGCTGCTGAGCATCCTGGAGCCAGTCCTGTGAATATGTACTCTGACAAAAGTAATTTCATTCCAGCATACCCACCGGCTCTAGTGGCATCGCTTGTTTGATTAAGCATTCAGCCCAAGAGCAGGAAATTGCCAGAGCAGCCCAAAATGGTGGTAGCAATAAGAAATGCTTGTAACAAACGTAGATAATTAGAACAGGGGGCATAAGAACAGAATCTCTTCTTATTAATTCATAAGTAGCAACTTATGCTTTTAGGCCATTTGAATATTTTCTAGGAAGATTGACGTATAAATTCTGAACGTTTTCTGCTGTTTTCTGCATAAGAAAAGTATGCAGTTTCAAGCATCAGTTAGATTTTCTCATCTATTTTAAAGCCTGTGTACATTGCAAAATAATTTGTTTGTGCTATAAAAGGAGAACAGTCCATAACATATACATGTTAATTGCAATTCACATAGTCTATATATTATGATTATTAAATGTATTTTTTTATCAACAAAAATAAACAACTCGACAAAATTATGATAATCTAAATAATCATCTCTTAATGTCAGTATTAATGTTAAGGGACTGAAAATTGATATGTATGGCCAATTTACCAAGAGGTTTCCAGGACTAGCTAAACAAGTCATAAGACCGGGGAATCACCCTAGAAGTGGCTTTTTCCCAGGGGCTGATGAAGATAACAAAGATCATGTATAATTACTGCGTAAACAGGATAGCATCACATATTTCTCAGAATATGTTCTCACAGAAGATAAAGGTTACTTTTGTGTCAATTTCCAAAGTTGTTTTATCCATAAATTATCATTGGATGGAATTAATTTGTCATTGTCTTTCAGAGGAAAACATCTTCAAAGTACCATGTAGAGCAGGCAGAGTTTATTTAGGGTAAAATGTAGAATTACTCCAACATTCTTCCTAGGAAATACTCTGTGGCCAGACCAGACTGCAGAAACATGGGGAGGACCCTGGGGGAGGTGGAGGTGGTGAATGAAGAGTAGGCAGGTACAGAGTTAATGTGCAGAAAGGGGGGTTATTCTTTCTTTTTTTTCCCTCCTTTGGAAAAACAAAACGAAACAAAACCAAAAAAACAATTTACAGGTTATGTGGCAGTAATGGAAGAAAATGAATGTTAACAGCCTCTCTGTGGAATGCACTGGAGGCTCACAGGCATGAAGGAGAGAATGCTTTGAAGAGACAGCTCCTCAGCAGTTGGGCTTTTTGAAAGGCATCTGCAGGATTAAGCCCAAAAGGCTTTGTATACCTGAAAAAAATTGCCATGGATAAAGTGTATCAAGTAGGGTATAAACTTTTCTCACATTCATCTGAGGTTCCTATTGCCACCATGTGCTGGCAGGGTACCAAGTGTAATTGTTTAGATATATGAAAGACACGAAGTTATGCAGATGTTGAGCAATCGCCGATAAAGATCAGGTTAGCTTTAGAGGGAAAAAATCCCAGTAGCCTAGCACAGTATCTCCATAACACAAGACTAATTTTAACCTTGCAAGTTAAACATTTCCAGAGAAGACAAACAGTACAGAATCACAGAATGGGGTCAGGAGATTAAAATAACAATGCCAAACACAAGTGCAGGACTTCAAATGAATGGCTTGCTTCTGATTTTTTTATAGTACAAGCTTCAGAATGGCTACAAGTACCTTTGAGTTCAGTTTATCCTTTGGGCTGCTATATATATCCTGTTTACGTTTATGATCAGCTGAAATACAAGCAGTAATACCCACCATTTACCTCTCAGTATTTGTGGGAGACGCTGTTGTGGGCACAAACGGCTACACTCTCATATTCACCCTACTTGTCTCCCCGAGCTACAGGGTGAGCAGGCAGGCAGACATACTTCCCTCATCTCTGATACATCTCTGGTACCTTGCGTCTGCTGAGGAAAAGCAGAACGGCAGTGCAAACAGAGAGCCAGCCTACCCGCTTGTCTGCATTGCTTCAGGTCAGGAGTCATGTGTTGTTCTGGCTTATTCAGGTGGAAAAGGTTAATAAAGAAGGGCCCTGTGCTGCCCAAAAACACAGGAGGAAAACAGAGGGATAGAGGGAAAAGAGGCACCAGCTCAATACCAATACCTAAGCATATGCAGGGTAGAGAATCAGGTCTCCAGTTGTAGATAGAAGATGCTGCTGGAGGGGCTGCAAGTAATTAATGATGGGAGTAGGAAGGTAAATCTGAAGTTTCATTCAGCCAAGAAACATGATTTCTGATATTTTGCTTCACACATCATCAGGATGTCCTGCACAGAAGGGAAAGTGCTGCAGGGGAATCCCTGTAATATTTCCTATGGGCTCTGACAGACGGCAGGTCTCTCCGCATTCTTCCTTCGCACAGGAAAGACAGAAAACCTAGAAATCATTATCAGTGTTGGGTTTTTATATTGTAATGCATCAAAGACTGTTAATACTCACAGGCACCTAGAAAGAGACCATCATTGCTCAGAAGGGCTTACAACCCAGCAATATAATCGCTACAGTGTGTTTGCATAGACCTGGACACTATTCGTTCAGCCTGACACTTTCAATTTCCCTCCCTCAAATATCCATTTGTCCAAATCTACTTCCCAAATAGCTGGTTGTTATGCAGTTGCCAATTAATTATCATATTGTTACCAATTGTAACCAAGCAATTAGTCAGGTCCAAAAGAGAACTTCATCGTACGGCTTGTACCAAAGTTGAAGAATAGGCTCCTGCCTTTGATGAACGAACAATGATTCCACCTAGTCTGCTTTTTTCTCAAATCAAGATCTGTTTTACTGAAATTTATTTTAACTGTATTTCATTACTGAATATCATAAAAAGAAGTAATAAAAAGATACAACATGTTATTTTCCCCTGAAGTGATGTGAAAACACATCTTATAGTATTTATAAGCTTTTTAGGCTATAACTTTATGATCAAACAGCTGTTGCAACAATGAATTTTATCTTCATAATCTCAGCTGGTGATTTCTCTTAAAAAATCGATATTATCTTTTGTAATACTAAATAATTTAATCTACAAATAGCTACACAATATAGATGTATTATTAAAACAAAAGGACAGTGCTGGCACAAGAACAAATGAATATAAACTGATTATGAATAAATTTAGACTGGAAATCAGAAGAAGGTTTCTAACCATCTGGGAACCGTGGTTCAAAAATAGCCTTCCAAGGAAAAAAAAAATCAAACCTGTAGCGGGGGCAAAGAAGCATTTAATTTCTGGAAGAATTTGATTCCTGCTGTCTCAGCAAATGTTGGTTTTGAGGGCATATGCTCTTCAGTGTTCTTGCTCAGTTTGGGAAGGTCTTTGAACCAACTTTTTTTTTAAATTCCTTCCTCAGTTACTCTGTCCTTGACACTGCAAATCTACAAATAAGAACAGCCTCCTTTAACATCTGTTTTAACACTGTCAGAATACTTCTGAGTTTTGAACATTTTGCCACGAAGAACTGGGGATCTCTTCCAAAACCCTATGACATGTTTTTGAGAACTGCTTATGAGGGAAACGACATGTTCACACCTGAGATAGGTTTGTGCTCAGAGTTCTTGCTCTTCGCTACCTGTTCTAGATTATTCCCAGCATTTAATACATCTTTTCAGCTCAGTGAAAGCTCCTATATTCATGAGAGGGGATTTTGTTCCTGAGTAGAAGGTTTAATTCATGTCTTTGACTTTTCTCATTCTCTCCTCTGTGTGGACTACTCTAGCCAGAGACAGAAATGCTGAGATAGAACATTGTAGATTATTTCCAAGTAATTTTGTTAGCTACTCTTTTAAATGAACAGCTCCATTCTGCATGTAAGCAGGTCTTCCCTTCAGCTCATTGTTTCCCCTTGTCAGCCTATACTTGCAAAGCATTTGAATTTCTTACAATGCCTTTCTGCTCACCCTAATAACAGGAAAGGCTTACATTCATGCTACCTGTCACATCATCGACATTCCTCCTCATTTCACTTGCTTTTTTAAATTTTACCTTTTCTTTTCTGTATTTTTCCTTGTTTAGTTGTGCTCTGTATCTCCTTCAAGGACCACAGCATGTTTTCCGGGTTGTTATTCAGCATAAGTGTCAGGTCTCTGAATGCATTTCCTATTTACCTTCTATTGCTGCACCAAAAGATATTTAATTTTTAATGAGAAAGTCTTTGAACAGGACTTTTTATCAGTTTGAAAAATGACTGTACTGTTTTCTCTTCTGTACCTTTTGGAATATATATTCCTAGAAAAATTTGTTAAGCTTTTCTGATCGTAGGTCTGCCTGCCTGTTGCCCCTACTGCAGAGTCAGAAAACCAAACAGCTCACACAGTCACAAGACACCTGATTGGTAGAGGCTATAATTTCCACTTTTAGGAGGCTACAGCCATACTGAAGATGCACTATCGCTCTTGCTGGCCAGGTGCTATGTTAAAATTCCTTTGAAGCCGCTCAGCTCAGTCTTCTCTGGGAAGTTTTGAAAATATTGTAAGCACTTAGAGTTTGCACTTTCCCTTCACCTCTCCCTTTATACAAGACTTAGCACAACCTCCTCCCATCCAGGCACACATGCATGCACATACAGGTTCTCATGCAAACTCTACAGCCATATATCTGTTACTGTAGCTTTGTCACCCTGCTCAGTTTGAGCACATTAATTCAGGAATAATGAGATACTGTGAACAAGAGCTTCATACATAGAATTGTAGATTTCTGGTGATGATATTAAAATATCAGCAAAGGCCAATTCTCCCTGTTCTGCCACAGACTTTACTGCGACCCTGGTCAAGCCAGCAGTTTCGTTCTCCCAATAAAACATCCTTTACAAAGGTATGAGAAGAATAAATTCACCATTGATTGGTTGATGCTTGGGTGTTGTGCAGGCAGGGAAGCACAAACCTACTAGTATAGAGTCTTTCTCTGAAACAGAAATTCTGCTGATCATTTTCCTTGACAGTATCTTTCCTAGAATGTGGTTAGACAATCAAGCAGAGTTTTTTGGATGCTGACTTCAAATTATTTGAACTTTTCTTTTTTCCTATCTCAATTATTCTCTGACTAATATTATGGGGGAAAGAGCATAATTCTTTTATTTTTTTTTTAATCTGAAAATTGAACTTTTGGAAGATACAAAAAGCACATTGGAAGTGGTTCCTAACTCTGTAGCTACTCTGAATGCAAACTTCCTATAGTCCATGGCATCCAAGGCCAGTTATCTGATTATATCTCTTTGAAGAAATTTGGCTATTATTTAGAGAAAGAATGGCAGGTTTTCCCCTTCCTTAAAACAAAAACAACTTCATTTGTAAACAGAAACATTTGCAGGTCCTTAGGACATAAAGATACTGGGGAGAACATCTTTGGGTTTTTCTGAATGAGCAAAAAGTTAAAATTATTTATTTTACCAAAAAAAATGCTCTTCACATACACTAGAGAAGATATTCTACTTCTACTTCAAAATAATACTGGTGCATTCATTAGAAAGACATTACAACATCAATATTCGAAGGCTTTCTAGACTCTATGATAGTGTACCTAGTTCAGCATTATCAGAGCACCACCAGATGTAATGCATAGTAATCTTATTACGCATTGACAGCTTACACCCTAATGGCTCTGATGGAGCTGTTATGATGTATTGTGTCATATCCTAATAGGGATATAGTGCTAAAAACAGCTGCATCTTGACAAGCTCCACACAAACTAGGTCTGAAGGATCTATGATTCTGCATGCTGACATTGTATATAAGCTTAAAAAGTTTATATGAAATGAAAAATTAAGTGCTCTGGAGAGGTCCACTTTAGTAATAATAATACTTTGCTCTTACCTAGACTATTCTGTGTGAAGATCTTGAAAGACTTTGATTAATTGAACCTTACCAATACCTCTGCGAGCTAGGAAATGTTTTAATATCCACCATCTCACACTGAGACACAGATATGTTCTGTGACTTGTCAAGGTCACCCTGCAAGTCTGTGACAGGGAACTCGGTGTTCTTGTTTCAGCCCTAAGCCTTAGGCAGAGAGTTCATCTTCTGCTATTGTTTAGAAATATTAACAAACTTGAATTGCACCCAGTTATCATGTCATTCAAAGATCATTTAGTAATGCAAATTCATACTAATTCTAGTGCTTATTCTTCAGCTCTGGCAGAGGATAAAACTGATGCCTTTGCCCTTGCTTTTTCTTGACTCCATTCATTAAACTTAGACTGCTGATATTATTTGCATATGATTTTTTGAATTTAATTTTGAGTCAGGGTGAGTGCAAAAGAGAGATTTTGTATTCTTTTGCAGGTTGGTTCAGAGGTGTCACAAGACTGTGCTTTTACATAATTTAATGCAGTCAGTGTGACTGTAGAAAGAGCTGCAGGACCATAAAATATAAAAATAGAGAGACAGTTCAGGTGCAGAGTAAAATGAGATTCTTGTGCTGGTACAATCTTTGCTTTTCCCATGGGGACTTGAAGTTTTGAGCCTTTAAGCTTAAAAAAAAAAAAAAAAAAGGCAATATTTTAGTACAAATGAATATTAAACCTGGGTGGAAGCTTCTGGCTGAAGACATTTAAGCCAAACAGGAAAGTGAATAGGAGATACACTGTACTTGCTGCTCTGCTGGTGCTGTTATACAGGAGCAAGGTACAAACATGCGAAATATTTTCAGTATAATTTCTGGAGAATGCAACTGAGATATCTGTGCAATAGGCTTAATTTCCTTCTCACCATGCTACCTCTCGTGTTATCTTTCAGCAAATGATTTTATGTACTAACTCATATAATCAACGTGCCAACATTCTTCAGCATTGTGCCTGGAAATGAAACGTGCTCATAATTTTCCCACCCAAAGCACAAGCCATCAAATACTGCCTTCCACCAAGACAAGTCACCCAGAGGAAAAAGATCCCACGTGGCTTATTCCAAGAGTCTGGGTAGGCAGTCTTATTTTGTCCTTAATCACACGTAGTTGCTACAGAAAGAAGAGTGAAAGACAGATACCCGAGAGATAACTGATATTTTAAAAGGCAATGGCACACATTTAGAACAAAGAACCAATAACCTGTCATTTTCGTGTCATTATACTAAAACATAATTGATACTGTAACTTATATGAAGCTTACAAAGTCATGTAATATGAAAACCTAATGAGCAGTTTAATACATGTGCTCTAGAAGGTATAAATACAACAATTTCCAGATCACATCCACAAGAGCTGCTTAATGGTCAGTACAGTTGTAGGAAAAAAGCCACGGCCTAAGGGGATGAGAGACTTAATGTCAGTTAATAATATTTCATGCAGCATATACATGTACACTTCCCCAAGAGAATTGCAAGAGGATAAAAGGATGAAGAGATAATAGATATCCCAATGGCTGTTTTATACTGGGTTCTCAATTTAATCTAGTCTGCTTATTAGAGAAGAGGAAATAACTCAGAAAATATAATTTATTCAACAAATTTCTTCTCTAATCCAAAGGAAAATTTTCTCTAATTTGTTTAGTATTCAAAATGATTTATGAAATGTTTTCTGCTCACAATGCTGGGTCTGAAATTACTTCTGAGATTTGCTGTGTAAGTATTCAAACCATATTGATTACACAGAGAGAGAGAGAGAGAGAGAGGGAGAGAGGGAGAGATCTGTGCTTCAGTGAATGTCAATTGAAAAATCAGGTACCTGACTTAAATTTAGCAATCCATTCAGTCATACTGAAGTTTAATATTACTACCTACTGATTATTCAAGAGTGTGAGATAATAAAGTAATTTTACCTGCATCACTGTATTAATACCTCACTATTAATACAGTGAGCGCTTTGTCTCTATAAGCCTAATTATTGTTAGGTGTTTTATGTGAGCATTATCTTCTATCAAATCTAAATATATAATAGGTTTCATAAAACTATTAATTTACTTTCTAGGAATGTTGAATTCCCTTAGGAGGATGCAGGACAGCACTTTAACATGTTCCTAAATTTTTTTCTGTTCCAAACAGCACAGAAGCACTTGCTCATCTTTAAGAACGTATATAAGATCCATTGATTTCATTGAATTATGTAAGTATCCTAAACAAAAATTATTTTCTCAGGAAAGGGAAAATTCTATTTAGTCATTTTTCCACATAATTGCGCTGTAAATCAGAATTTTTGACTATTCTTAAATCTTCATGTAGAATCCCTTTCACAGGTTACCCAGCTGAGCATAACCATAGCCACTGAGTAATTTAGAAGTTACCATTATCAAAGGTACTTATTAAAGGTATTATTGGAATAAGGCAACAGTCTCTAATTAAACAACCTGATCACATACCCACACCTAAATAACTCAAATTACCTGTAAGACCATTTCTGAATGGAAAACTTTTACTTGGATTTCTCCAACCAAGACCTATTGGAAACCATTACTGCTATGTAATGGCTCAAAATCAATAGAGTCTCACTTTATCATTTATTGCAATGTTTAGTTGATAAGATTTGTATTCTCTACTCACAGCAGCATCCACCTTAAAGATTTTAATCTTTCCCTCGTACAGCACAGGCTTCCTGTGCCTAGATATCTAAAAACTTCACATGGTGCTTGATCCTTTGAAACTGTCTGAAATGAAGGAGAGATTACTATGCCTAGCAGGTAGAAGAAATTCAAACATACTCCTTCTATTTAACATCTGTTCGTTATTTTCCCACATAATCTCTTTGAAATAAGGAGTTTAAAGTTTGCTGTGCCCTGGCATTAGTTCTCTAACCCAATTGTATATGTGTTCCCTACCCTGAAATGAAGCAGTAACATTTTGAAATACGTAACCCAGTGCCAAGGCACAGAATCAGGTGGCTGTTACTCATATACATCCTCAGTGTCCAGAATGGTTTTATTAACATTGTCAGTGGCTACATGCCTGTCCAGGATTAAAAGGACTATAGGACACCTTTGTAAAAGTGTTATCCATGACTTTGTTTAACCCCTTTCCAAACCTGCCAGTAGTGGCTTACTCCACCCTCTCCAGTGACCCTCACTTCCAGAAGTTCACTACGTTAAGAAGTATGTTCAACAGCTTTGAAAAAAACCCCTACTGGTTTCAAGTTCTCATAGGTCTAATATTGTGGGGGTTTGTGAGCAGCCATTGTGTATTCAGTTTATCTGTTGCTTACATGATATCATGAATCTCAGTCATATCCTCCCTTGGCCTTCTCTGCTCCATACCAAAGCGTCCCAGTCTTTTAGTCTCTCTGCACAAGGCAGCTGCTCCATCATCTTGAACGTTTTACTCGTTTTTCTCCATACTTCTTCCGATTCTGCTACACACTTCCTGAGGTGTGAATACCAAACTGCACATGGTGCTTAGGATGTGGGCACACCAATTTTTAGGGTAGTGCCCCGTTGTCCTCTCATCTCAGGTGCTCTCTGTTCCTAAGGGTAATCTCACTAACTTTTCTAAACATGCCAAACATTTTGGTGACTTTTTGTCTGCCACTTGATACTGAGCCATTGACTTCAGAGAAATGTCAGAGATCTTTTTCTGAGTTTTAAGTGCCAGTTCTGATTTTAGCACCATGTCAGCATGGTTTATATTATTTTTTCCAAGATGCGTTACCTCACACTGAACTTCACCTGCTGACTTTTGGTCTGCTCAGTTTTATGATGTACTTTTGGAGATCCTTGCCGTTGAAGGCATTGGCATTGAAGGCAAATGGCATTGGTCATGAACAGAGAGTTTTATTATTATCTACAGACTTGCAGATTTCACTGTTTGTTGCCCTCTCCAGACCACAGATGAAGATGATGACTAAAACTGGTCCCAGTAACAATCTCTGTTCTGAAAGGTTGCCATTATTAAGGCCTATCCATTGATTCCTCTCCTTTAAAAAGCTTACCTCCAATCCCATGGCAACATAATTTCTTTAATAAGCCTTTGGTGTGGAACCTGATCAAAGACGTATCCATATTATTACTGAAAACATCACTGAACTCCAGAAGCCACATGACTTCTTCCAAACAGGTTGTGTTTATTCATACACATATACACCAACACAACAGAAATGGAAATCAGGCTTAATAGTTTGTCATCCTCAAGATCATCTCTAAAGCCCATCTGACAGATGGCAGACACAACAGCTGTCCTGGTCCTCTAGCTCAGTGTCCATTTGTAATGACATTTTACATCCCTTAGGCAGAAGTTTGGAAATTTCATATTCAGAACTCTTGGGTTTATGCCATCTGGTCCTGGTGACTTTCCTAACCTACGTGGCTGGTCTAATACTTCCTGTGTATTTACTTCAAATTAATCTATACATATACATCTAGATAATTTGCTACAGAAATGCATCAGGTGTGGGAGTCAGCACTAAATGCTAATGCAAAGATTTCACTGAGTTTCTGTGCTATGTCTTCATCAACCCTGCATGTCCCTTCTACATCCTTGCCATGAAGCAGTAACGGTAAAGTCATTGACAATCTTCATTTCATTAATTATCCACCTTTGTCAAGTCCAGGTATGAAAATTTTTTGTCCCTAATGTTACATGAACAGAGTAAGTTTTACATATTGTGAACCTAACTCTAATATATAAGTATGATGTGATCTTAGTCCTAAACACAAGTGTAATGTTCTAGGGTATGTCCATAGCTTGCTTGCAGGTAGTATTTTCACAAACTGCATGACTTGCAAGTATTTGAATACTTTGACGTTCTTCAGAAAAGCATGGGGCACGGGCTGAGTTCATACACTGCAAAACATGCAAAGTTCACTTACATAAAAGGTTTATCCAAGAGAATCAAAGGACAAAGGTGTAACAGAATAATGCCATACCACTTCAACCAAGACTACAGCAGCTTTATCCCCGTCTTCAGGGATTTGGGAAAATTAAGTCCTTACATTTGGAAAGCAAGCTTTCCAAAAGGATCAACAACACTCACACTAACATCAAAGTTTGTCTGCCGCTACGTGTGTGCTCTTCCTACAAAGCAAAGATTTGTTTCTATATTTTATGCAGAATAACTTTTAGGAAAACAATAGGATATACAGAAGTGTAAATCAAAAGCACTCACTATCGAGAGGAGACAGGGATTATCAATTGCCTTTGGTAATTAAAGTGATAAGAGAAAATCTATGTTATTGTACCAGGACTACTTAAGCTATAAAAAGAAGATTTAGGTCTTACACAATGCTTTTCAGTTTTAAAACATTTACAAACACAAAGCTATAATAACTCTGAATGATATCTAACCCTGTACAGGGAATAGTATAAGGTTTATACGCCTCTTATTCTCTACTTCAGACTATATTTTGGAGACATAAGAGTGTTTTCGGAGTGAGGAGAGAGTCGGAAATTCTTTACCTCAGAGAGTGTTTGAATTGGAATTTGGGAGCCCTAACTCCCACATCTGTGCTCTGTTCATAACAACCTTTTATAAGTTTGGCTCAAAAGTCTGCAGGTCTGAGTTATTTTGTTCAGGGAAGAAAAGACTTTTCTCCAAGAAAGACCACTTTTTTGTATACCAAAAAGAAGTTATTATTGACTTATTTATTATGAAGGTACATCAGTCCTATTAAACATTAACCCAGCTAATTTTTAAGAAAGAATTGCTGGTTAAGTGTTCAAACTTCAGACGTATATCCAGGAAGAAACATCCATGGCCATATACCATGACGTATATCCATGGAAGAAACACCCAGTGAGAGCAAGATCAGCTCTCAGAATTATGTCATAGAAAGAAAACAGATGACTAGTGGCAGTCAGAAATTTTTCTTTCTGCAAAATATTTGAATATAACTTCAAGTAGAGCAGTATGCACTAGAAAATGCTTATAAGCAATTAAGTTTTTCTGACTTGATGTATGGTATCCCTTCTAGTAGTCTCAACATTTCCAGCTATTGGTCTTTCTGATATAAGCAGTTCTAACAGATTCGGATGATGTCTGAGGAAGACAAAGGGCAGTTCTGCTTCTCAGAGGGTGTAAAGTTCCACCTTTCATAATATTTCTTAAGAAGTTTGTTCGTAAAAGATAAGCAAAGATATTTTTTTTAGTACACTGGTATTAATCAACGGTAGCACACTAAAAGAAACCTTGACCATCATCACTGCTTAACTGAAAAGACAGAAATCACACTACCTTTATAACAGTCCATTAATTCACATCTGCACAAATAACTGGCTGGGATGAAATACTGAGGTAATATTTTGTATAGCTCTGCTAAACTCCCTTCTCAAAGTTCAGGTTAACTCTTTGCTGGAGCAGAGAGCACTCCTGTCTTTTCTGAGACATTAAACGTAATGAGTCTCTGTGCAGCAGCTTAAACCCTGAAATTAGGTACTAACTACATTTCACACAACAAAGTGCAAGTTCTATACTAAAAAAGTCATAAAACATTCTAAATAGTGCCTGGAATACTGACAGATAGCTTGAACAAAGGTATTAAATATACTGATAATTCCTCCTCAGTTTTCACACTGTTATACATATATTTCCATGTGTGGTTTTTACATAACACCTTCATGTTTAGTCTTTAGCAAACATATCAATACATCTGCCTTTGAATTCTATTCAAAGACAATTTCACGTTCTTTGCAGTACACTTAGACTCTTTAAAGATTTGAGAAAACTGCAGCATCAGTTCTTTCTGAAGACTTAGATATGAACTCTGCAAACAAGACAAACTTGAGATCTTTGCCCCTAACAGTCTTTGAATACACAGGCCCCATCCCAATAGAGTATAGATGAGGGTTTTAGCCAGGTGTGAATACCATTGCCTTTATCCAAAGTGGTACAGATATAGTGTCAGCATATAAAATAGTCATCCCTGGAATTCTCTAAGACTATCACTCTGCATGTCACTTTTCCCCACTAGCCTATTTAAATTAAAAAAAGACTATATAAAAGCTTAATGCAGTGACTTCTCAGTCTTCCTACTTTCCATATCTGAGACAAAAATGACAGCTTGAAGTTAATTAGTAGGTCTGTTAAGCTCTTTAGCATCTGGAAGTAGTGGAAGTTTCCCCTGACCTGCCAATTGAGTCCGTAAAATGTACTGAGAAAAGTTTCCCTGACAAACAAAGTTGAAATAACACACAAAGCTGAGGAACAAGTGTGGAAGAACTCATTAATAGATGGGACTCAGCTCTTGCTCATGTCTTTCAGACATCCTTGACCTCAACTCCAGCATTTGAATTAGTCCCAACTTCAATTTCTCAGATTATAAGAACCATAACCTGAGTAATTTTTCAATATACTGAACATAAATTACAACAATGAAAAATGTGTTTGTACATGGAATGAGTTATATCACGTATCACGCAAATCACAAATAGGGGAGGTATGGTAAACAAAGATGAATCCCACTTGAATGGGAGGACTCTGGTACAATGTGTTGTGCTACCAAGGTGGAATCAGCTTTGTTTAATTTGTCTTTGTGAATGAGAAGGAAAGAAGTCACATTTGGAGAATGGGAAATAGAGAAAGTAAAATAAAATTAGTTAATCCTTGGTTTAGAACAGTGTTACAGTAATTTAAGCAGAATTCCTGTAAAAACAAAGATAGAACAGAGCAGGAGAACAGAACAGAAAGAAACTGAATTTGTTTTCTGCCTGAGAATAATGAGGAAAATAGAAACTATTTTCACAGGGTACAAAAACAATATCCATGGTCCAGAGGAGAAACTAGAGGGACAGGGAATGTCCTGGAACATACAATGGCCATTTTGGTGCAAACAAAGCACCCATCCAACCCAGAACCTTGTCAGCAACAAGGACCACAGACAGATGTAAAAGGAAGCAAAACAACATGATGAATTATACTTTCCCAGCTATTTTCAGCTCAGGACATTTCATGTTTCTGATGTGATTTGTCTATTTAATGACACTCAATGTATCTCTCCTTCAGTTACTTGTGCAGTCTCTCCTGTGACACATGTAAAATTTCTATATCCCCAACATCTTTTGGAAAGGAATTCCACAGTGCTGTTTGCTTTTGCTTCTTGTGATCCTGTCTCCTACGAGCTTCATTTTATGGTCCTTTTTTCTTAAATTGGAAGAGAAGGAGATGCAGAAGTTTAGAGACCTTAAAATTTGCGTCACTTCTACCCTGCTTTTTTCACCAACCTTAAAAAGTAGCTGCTATAGAAAGTGCACAAATTAACCACAGAACTGAGAAGTTAGTACAACATTAATATTTCTTCTGTAGATGGGAAAAAAACAATGTCAGATTTGGACCCCAGTGTGGTATAAGTAGCATATGTCCTGTACAGTTCTAACAATGGGGTTCTACACCTAAGTCCTACTACGTTTACAGCACTAGCTGACAAAAAGGCAACCTAGAAAGTGGCCAGCACTTTTCACCACCACAACTACCAGCTAGAGGTCAACAAATAGTAATATGGAAAAGGGTGTCAGGTGATCATCTTCACCATTTTCAGTGACAGTGTAAAATTAATTTATAAATTAATATCTTTTTGAAGTTAAAAGGTAGGAAGAAATTATCTGGGCCTGAAAGATAATGGTATTTGCTCAGAATAAATAGGGCAGGCAGAGAACAGAGAGATGATATTCACCATTATCATCATCATTGTTATTATTACTACACCATCCCACCCATAATTCAGTCTGAAAGTGTCCTTGATAAAGCAGCTGTGGCCTGAAGGATAAACAACAGTACAAGTAGTCACCATCAGGGAAAGAAGAAACTCAACAAACAAAGCCTCATGATTTGCTATCAAGGTTGTCTTGTTTTCAGATGACCTCCCTTTTTCTGAATTCCCCTTGGTAAAGGTTATTTGCAAATGCTTAGTAAACGCAGCTTCTTAACATTCACTCTGTGCCTTGTCATTGTAACACGAAACAAATATATAAACCTTCAAGCTGATTGTTTTATTTCATCTTTTTCCAGATTTCATGGTGATATCACAAAAACTTGACACTCTTCTTGAACTCTTCACCTCAGAATCTGACATGTGCTGTATTTCATATATCCCCTTGGGATTCATGTCCTCTAGTTAATCTTCAGCATACAAGAAAGCTAAATGGAAGAAGCCTTTTCAGCTAAGAAACCTTTCTGAAGTCAAAACTTGATGGTTTCTACCTTTCTTAGTTTATACACATTAACGTTTCTTTTCTGTAGCTCATTCCGGTTATGATATTAATTACACTATTGGTCTGATCACTAATTTAGCATGTTTTACACAGTACCCTACCTGGTGGTTCTTCACAAAAAATCAGTCCAATTACAAATATTCAGCAATAGTTGAAGTTCAGCCATAAAAAATGTGAGCAATGTTGCCGTGAGACATAGTATAAATGACACACAAGAAAAAAGTCAACAGGGGATTAAACCTGAAAGACACTGTATGATAAAGTGACAGCCCCTACTGGGTAGAGATGGTCAAGACTGACCCAAACAGAGCAAGGTAAAAAGCATGGGATGTTCCTGGATAGAAAACTCCAGGTGGAATCAGCACAAGAATGCAACAGAATATCTCTAAAAATGGAAATAAACAATGGAAATTTCAAAAACCTGTTTAATACAACACACCAACAAATATTTTTGAGATGTATGTCCTGCTTCTTCTATATTCATCCTGCTTTTATATTGCTATTTTTGCTAAAATAAAGGAAAATGGAGGCGAAGAAAGAGTTCTACATCTTAGATGTTCTATATGGATTACTGCATTCACTGGACATTCTTCAAAAAGATTTAAAGTAAGTTCATGCTATAATTACCTACATTTCCATTGTAAGGTAAGGTTTCTGCTGTACAGAACTTTCTCCTTGTTACAAATTGAATGCTTTGCTTGCATTGCATCCTTTGCACATTTGATCAACGAATGTAAGACTTTATTAAACCTTAAAGAGCTTGAGATAATACAGAAGGAGTTTATTTTTTCTAGGCATGGTTTGCATTATAACTACCTGCAGTTCATTTTAGACCTGGAGAGTTTTATTTGCCAGGAAAAGAAAGGAATACACTTATCTTTAATATATGATCATTAAATAAACATCTTTCATGCAAGAGATTTGTTATATTAAAGAGTATTAAAATTATATCAGCCAGCTCTTTTACTTTGAAAGGCTGCATACAAGTGAGGAAATACAGTAATACTGATGTAGAAAGGTATAAATAATAAGAAAAGCTTCTCACTCTCTCTCCAAAGAAAAACTCCATTATTTTACTCGCTATCCTGCCAGTCGTCCTTGACAGATAAAATTATTCCTAATCATAGTTAACTTTGTGTAGGATTTTTTAAGTTTCTACCATGGGTATGCAATTCCATCTAGTTTTCCACGAGACCTGAGTATCAACCTCTTTTCTACCCTAGATCCATCAGGGAGTCCCAGATGGCCAGTTTTTCCAGTGAAGTTCACATTGTTAATAACAGAAAGACATGTAACTTAGCTTCTCTAACTACTAGTAGCAAGCAGATGCATGAACCAGATTTGCCAGCCAACAAATCTGTGGCTCACTAAGGACTGTAAAAGTTTGTCTTGGGTCCAGCAATGCTTAAATTTTGCAAAAATGCAAAGTATTTCTCTTGGACTTTCAGAAGAAATCTTCCAGAAGAGTGCGTCAAATGGATGATGGAGGTTTAGGACTATTAATTCAAAGCAAACTGGACACACTGGTTAACTGTACTCTCCAGTTACACCACACCATGCCCTGCCCATCCTTGACCAGTCTAACACTTCCCATTCAGAAATGGGAAAGCAATAATCACCTGGGATGATCTGTTATGTCAGTGAAGACAGGCAGGGAGGGACTTCTGTATAAAACTTTTCTCCCAAAATAGCAAGAAACTAAGGCATCCACACAAAGAAGCAACCTCAGAAAAGTAAGTGGCAATCTTAATAGCACCAGAGTGAAAGCATGATCAGTTCAAGTCCCCTGCACCAGATCTGGCAACAGACTGGTATGTACTGGGTTTTTTTAATCTTTTTAGGTGTTCCTAAGGCTCTTGATCACTATTAATGGAGCATCTGTCCAACATCAATATTATCTGCAATTATTATTGAAAAAGTATTACCCTATGTCCAATGCTGGGAAATATCTGAAGAGCCAGGGTTCACCTGTGTTCAAAATAATATCTTAAGGGCCATGTACTTTTCTGAAGCTCAGATAAGGTACTGCTTCTGGTTTTGTGGTCTTTTTTAAAGACTCCAGAAAAAGTGAAATCATGTGAGTTGCATGAAATCTGTTGTACACAATTCTCACCGCTTTGATAAACAAGAACAAGCAAGTTTTAGTTTATACTCTGTTCCGGCATAAAATTCATTTTCATGCACAGTTTCTCCCTTTGCAACAGTTTTGTTCCATGGAAGCCGTGGGCTCTACTGGTTTCAGTTGAGCAACTCTGGATTACCCAGACGGAGAAGCAGGTTTTCCAACAACTCCATAAATCTCAGACGCTCCCTTGAAACTGCTGCCAACAGGTGGTAAACTGCTACCATTCACTGCAAACAATTTTGCAGCATCGGTATCAAGATGCTACAGTAACGGATGGTGCAAAACAAATGGACTTGTGAAGTTCCTGGGACCACACACTAGGTTCATTCAGGCCATGAAGCAGCCATCAGATGGCAACAATTTTGTCACCGCTAGTACAGAACATAATGGAATATGTGTCCTGGAGCCGAAAAGCTCCATATCTCATTAACTATCCCCTGAGTCATGCCTGTCACCACTAGCTTTAAGTTTTAATTTCCTTGCTTTCACTGGTTGTCAAGGCTATTTGACTATATCTCTTTTGTGTTTAATCAGCGGTACCAATGCTTTTGATGAGATTATGTTGCTAACCTGGTGCTCCAGGAAGTCACAAACATAAAATTGTTTATACAGGGACAAATTAAGTACAGCTCTTCACTTTGAGATAGAAAAATAACTAGTCCTATGAAACATAACATCTTTAGCAAAAATGCTTTGGAGAGTTAGATTATCAAATGTAACAGTTCAGTGGTTCAATTCATACCTGACAGGCTTCAAAGAATATATATGCAAATTGATCTCCCAGCTGCAAGGGTAATTAACATGGGCTGCTGCAGGGGGCTGTTCTTCCACCCATTCTGTTTCACTATTATTTTAGTGACTTTATATTTTTCTCTACCCACTGTCTTTTGGTATGGAAATAAATTTAACTTCCTGCTTTATGTAAACTTCATTACACTACAATCAGCAGGCAATCTAGCTTGCTGCAAGTGCTAACACTTGAAAACCAATACAGCCTGACATAAAGCTTAGCACTCTACAAACACTTTTGTTGTTGATATTATTATGTGTATTTTCCTGGGTTTGCCCAATACACTTCTTGTACTGTGTTAAGGGACTACAGTAAGCCTGATTCTTCCCTCATACTTAAATTAGTTTAACAACATCGAGACAGAGCTAGCAAAGGACCAGAGGAGACAAAGAATCTTGGAACATGCTGTTTAATCCATTTTTTGCTAGGGTATTTAAATCATATTTGCACTCAAGCCAGTGGACTTTTTTTTCTTTTTTTTCCCCAAAGCAGGAAGGATACAGCCCTAAGTGTACAGCATTTCATGCAGTATTGGACCCATCGGCTGTATACTGGGTCATGAACTGAAGTATGTGGTTCTGTTTCCACAGAGAGATGTGCCCTGTGTATTACATACTGTAAAATGTTCCCCATATGGTTATGAGGGAACACCAAAACTATTTTCCCATTATATAGTAAGAGTGCAACTTACAGGGAAGCAATGACGTTACATATGCCTGGGAAAACAATAGACATAAAAACATTACTGCGTTTGGATACCTTTCATAACCAGAAACTTCTGTATGAAGCCATTTCTACAAATTATAAAGTAAAATCATATGTTAAATCATTTTAAGCAAATGTTTATGAGTAGATATAAAGTAACAGGTATATCTATAATTCATAAGTGGCTAAACTTTCCTTTACAGAGGGTCACTGAAGTCAATTGATTTGCTACAGGGATAAATGTAATCCAGCCCACTGCATGTTTCCATGTTATACATTTTTATATCAAAGTTTTATACTGCTTTTTTCCACAAAAACCTTTACAAGCTTCAAACAACATATAATACAGTGTATCTGTGAATGTGTGCGTGTGAATAACCACACATCCATGTTAAATAATGTTGGGAAAATCCTATCAGTGGTTGAACTATTTTGTTAAGCATTCAGGCGGTTTCCTCATCAAATCAATGACAGCTACAAACGCAGAAAAAATCCAGTCTGTACGTTACTAGATTTAGGCCAGTGCCCTGGAGGGTCAGGTCATGCCCTGTATTTATCCTCCTCTGATGCTAGAGTGCTAAACAACTAGAGGAGCTCTTCTGCTGCCTACACACTATTGCATACCCAATACTTAACCGAGGTTAATTGAATGTATGCTAAAAGGACTCTGGTGGGAGTGGGAACAGAATCTCTACTGCATGGGTGGATAAGGCCAGTCCTGACCCTAGATATCAACCCCATATCTTTCCAGAAAGTAAGTAAATGGACTATGAGAGGAAAAAAGAAAAATATGATGGAGAGAGAAAGAACTCGCTGTTTGAATCCATTTTATGTTTATGAAGATGTATTGTTTTAAGCATTAACAGATGGGCTTTTTCAGTGGTGCCTTATAGAATTAGGTGCCTATTTTGCTTTGAATTTTATTGCTGGTTGAGAGTTTATCTTTCTTAGCCTCCTTAGAATAAGCCAACCTGCATTTTGGTCTGAAAAGGAGACTTCATAAATTACATGTTGCCGGTATGGCAAATTGCACCTTTATGAGGCAATTTCTGGCAGATTAGCTGATGTGCATCACCACAGCTTCACATTCAAGTGATTTGGACGTGGCCCATAATGAATAAGACATTCCCAGCAACAGAACACTGATTTTGCATTATTATAAACCAGGGGTTGACAGCAGAATACCGATTTTGCATTATTATAAACTGGGGACTGAAAGTTACTGCTATCTGGCAAGTGTTCAGCAATCATTTGTTGGCAGTCTCAGCTGAAAGGCCAAGGACGGGGAGAGCAGGGAGCCTGAACATATCTTTCTGTGAGAGTCTCTCAGGTCAGTGTTGAGAAATACTTCAGTGCCCAGGGAAGGGGCCGAGAGTTAAGTTTGCCATTGCCACTCACTCCGTGAAAGAACAGTTTGAACTTCCAGAGTGGACAAACCTCCACATTCCACATCCCACAAACCTCAGTCTTTAAAATAATTACAGAGAAAATGGCAGACCTGTAACACAAGCCCGAAATGCTGACAGGGTAAGAGAACAGTCACAAGCAGGGACTGATTTTTTTCACCTCTTTCCAGTTTTGCTATAGAGATGAAAAGGATGAAGTGGCCAACAAAAACTCTGCTTCTGTAATTTTCCACTGCATCTGCAAAACAGGTCTTTAAATGTCACTTGACCTTGAATGCAAAAATAATCTATCCTTTATCAGTCATGTCTTTTCATGGCCTGGCTTACAGCATCAAATTTACATCCTGCCTTACTGCGGAGCTTCTTGTAATAATGAATTCAAGCAAGTACCTGTGCTCCAGAAACGCATTCCTCTTCGCTGTATAAAAAGAGGAGTGCCTTTTGTCTGCCACTTGCTGCTTGACTCTGACCTATGGGCACCACGACCACGTACTAGCTCTGGCTCAGAAACACCCCTCTGCCTCCACTCAAGTTCTGGGCATTTTACAGGAATGTAGTGCTCAAGCTTTTGAAAACTAAAGACCTCAAGTCATTCTTATGTAATAATAAACATTTCTCCTTTGTTACCCTGCAGGTAGTTTTCTCCATCCCCTCTTTCTATTATTCTTTCTTACTAAACTTAGTGAGATTGCTCATGTGAACAAAAGTACCCACCTGAATAAAAGCTGGTGAAGGCAAGCATTTAGATTATACAGCTGTGGATTCAGCAGAGTCCTTCCCTTCATACTGCATAGTGCTCTGCGCCAGTTCAGGTGCTGGGTGACAGCAAGGCTGGGGTACGTGGCAGGGGTTGCCTGCCTGTGCAAGACTGCAGGGCAGGCAATGGAGTGGGATACGGCACATAGGCACAGCCTTGACTCCTGCTTAGCATGAGGCAAACAAGTAAAAGGAAAATTTAACTGGGGCGAAGGAAATCTCCCCTAGCCCTTCCCACCCACTCCCATTCACATGGGAGTATGTGTGTTTCTGGGCAGAGGCAGTGGCTGTGTGCTTGAGAGAGGCTGGCATCTGCTGGGCCTGTTTCCGATTCTTTTGGAGCGTGCCCCGAGACAAACTGCTGCAACAGGAGGTAAATCCAAGAAAGAGTAGGACAGCATGGATAAAATGACATCTCTTCGCAAGTTAATTAATGTACAGCTAAATGATGATGCATTCAGTCAGAAGTGCAAGTACAGGAACTTTACTTCCCTGTCTCTTTTCACTGAATTCAGCACACTGATTATGCAGCCTGGAATAAAGATGTTTGTCTCACAAAAACTAACTCAGGGATGTGCAAGGCTCCTGATAGAACCTTTTAACAAATTGGAGAAATTATGGAGCTGTGGAAAAAACCACTGCCCTTCTACATCCCCACCAACAGTAGTTTAAATGAAAATGTCCCAAGAAGGTTGAGGGCCTTTGTAACTCTTTCACCCCTTTTCGAAAGACCTTCCAAGCACCATGCAGGGTGCTGTTCCCTATGGAACAGTGAATGTGCAAAATTGATGGCAGGTGTCCTATGCCCTCTCTGTAGCATATAATCTACAAGTAACACTGCTGCACAGCAGAAGACGCTGGGCTTTTTCTTTGCAAGAATTGCTATTCTGAAATTCTTTTTGTCTAGTCATGAAGGCAGCAGGAACAGATGTCCTTGACATCTATGAGGGGCCACCTAACTGCAGACCTGAAGAAAAACCTCTGATTATACACCCTTCAGCTCATGCTGGATCAGTGTCAGTAGCAAGAACAGCAAACGGCACTGTGCCCAGCATGTACAGAACAGAGACAAATCTATTAGAGAAATTGTGATTTACTGAGGGAGAAAAATTGATGAACTCCACTGTCTTATTTTGATCCACAGTCTCAGGAGCTAGTAAAGATATCAAGATGTTACAGCCACATCCCTATCGTGCTTCTGAACTGACTTCTGGAAGGAATCATTCTATAGTAAGGAGGCCACTGCCAGGGTTCTCCCAACTAATATGGTCAATAACCATTTCACTGCAGGCAAAACATTAAACTGCACATCCCCTTCTATAGAGGTTTCTGGTAGAGAGGAATAGACCTCCTTAGCATGACCAAAAGCATCATTTTGTTTCCTCACAGTCCCCATTTTGATCTCCTTCTCCTCAAGCAGGAAGTTTATTTATCTCTTATCAAAGATACATTTTTAAGCAGATATTTAGCTTCATCTACTGTGCTATGAAGTACATCTAGGTATGCTTGAGTGCCCCAATGAACTAACACCCTTACGGCCAATATAAAGCTCAAGAGAATTTCTCGTAATGCCCTTGCTGACTTGGAAGGTATCAGGTGCAGGCCATTGTAGATCAGTATTTCACTGACTCATTTCACATGTTTTCAATGAAAATGATCTCAGCAACACCCAGCACCTAGACACTTACAGGTTAGTCTGTTTGTCTGTAATGTAGGAATGTGTCTTAAGTAACACTATCAAGTTGCCAAGTAGGGAAAAAAAAGCACAAGCATTTGAACTGCACACACAATCACCATATTAATTTTTTTGTAAATTAAAAAGGAACATCTGTCTAACTCAGAAATGAGTTGGGCATTTAATTAGTTTCATCAAATAGATGAATCTTCCCCTGGAAAGTGATGCAGGATGATGCTTCTGAATCTGGTTGGTCTAAATATGGAACAAACTGCCAAGGAAACCTATTACTGCTCTTGTGGCTCAGTATTTCTTCCAGGCACCTCAAAAATTCCTGCAACTCCAGCAAGATGCTGCTGATCTTGCCACCAGGCCAGTGCCAGCAAAGGAGCCAAGCAGGGATGTCACAGATACAGGGTCCTCCACAGGGTGGGCTGGTAATCCAACACAGAGCCCCCAAGCTTCAAAAGTTCTGGGCACCCTTCACCCAAATGTTTGCATGGGCTGATTAGACAGCCCTATAAATTAGATTAGACAGACCATTCTTAATCCCTGGCATGTAGAGCAGCCAGTGCCACACTAAAAAAAGTACACACCTTTGGCCTTTCTCAGATCACCTGTCCCCAGCTGTCGGCATGATGATAGCTGGGTATCACCTGGTGGTAGGCACCAGAGCGGATGCTGTACCCCTGCAGCAGGTGAGTTGGTTTAGTGTTTTCTGGGCTCCCTGGTGAATTCGGTATGGTCACAGTTCCCACAGTAACTACTGCAAGATGTGTCACCTGCCTAGGAACAAAGCCTTGAAGAATCTCTGCTTTTCTAAAACCACAAAGTTAGGGTTTCTTTGGGTGTTAGCCTTCTCCCTGCAAAGTACAGCTGAGAAAGCTGAGCTGTAAAATGGCAGAAACAACAAGAACCAAGAAAAACAGCCAAGCAATAACTAGAGTTCTGGATATCCCATAAAAAGAAAGACATTTGCATGGCTGGGTCAAGAGAATAGCTTGGAAAAGCTCTGCTGAGAGGGAAAAGGAGAAGGTGAAGGCGAGAGTGTGTTAGTAATCAGAGTAGGACAATAAGTCTATTAAACTATCATGTATTTTCTTTACTTGCTGTATCAGTTCCCTGGATAGGAGGTTAGGAGCATGAAAGTATAGCAGGTGCGGCATCATTTTCAGGACAATTCCTGGGAAGCTGACTGAAACAACTACAGCCAAGCAATGTTAGGGGACACAAAAGCATCCTCTTATAGGCAAGGTGTCAAACTTAGGGTCCTGATTGCTTACGATCATTAAACAGACCCTTACATTTCTCAGGTAGCTCAGGGCTAATTCCAGACTCCTGGCTGAAACAATAAGAAGTCATTGCATTCCACTTGTCAGGTATTCCCTATCAAGTTCAAGTATGCACACTATTTCTTCTGTTCTTCTGACTTTTTGTCTAGAGATGTCTGCAGTCCAGTGATGGGGCTTTGTAAAACTCACTGATTCCAGGTTATCCTTGTTTGAGGACCACGACACAGGTATAGTTTTTAATCCCCAAGTTTTTGCACGAAGGATTAGATACACCAGGTCCTGTAAATATGCACCCTGTGACATAGAAAAATACCACAAAAAAGCCTCTAAACCATGTGATCATTTAAACTTTGGATGGGTGCTTTTACTTTTCAAATTCAGTACTTGAACTCTTCAAAAGAAAGGCCATATTGACATCTTCTACAGTCTGACTTCCTTTTTTACCCCTATTTCTCTTTCCTACACCAGGTTTTCTACCTTGGCACCTCATTTGTCTGTCTCTGCTTGTTCACTTAAAGAAATCTAGAGTCAGTAGTTCAAGCACAGTGCTCTCACCAAGACCCACTTCCAGGTGACTTACAGCTATAGGGCCAATGTCAGAAAGGCTGAGTTAGGTTAACAGCACTAGTGGCAGCACCCCGCATCCCAGTTTAACAACCTCCAGCCTGCTGCTTGAGCTCATGCTTTTTTCTGCTTCAGACAAAATGACATGTGTTACTTCAGATAGTGCAAATACTGGTTCTTCAGTAACCTCACTCCTTTTGACTGAGGCAGATGAATTCAGCTGGCTGATAATGGGTAGCTTCTTTTGTGAGGGGAAAGGGCTGGAGGTGATAGCTTCTTGATCCAACACAACTAGATGAGGATATGGACCATGAAAATACCACTGATAGCTTCGGTGACAAAATCCGCAGTTCAAATAAGCAAAAATTTTCCCCTTTCCTGGAAACATCGACTTTATCTAAGTGTTTAAGCAGCAGCTAAGTGCACCTATATCTATGCATATTTGTATAAATGGCTTTTTGAGTGACAATATTATGAGACATTGAGAGCAAAAGCGTTATTATATACATCTATGTTTTCTATATGCCTCAATTATTCAGTTCAGTTTCTATTAACATTTTTACAGCATCTGGCTTTTGGGATTTTCACATTACATACATGCATATACACACATTTAAAGATAATTGAATGTTCTGATTAATACAGGAGTTCTTTTCTCTCTCTGAAGAGGAAAATTTTTAAACACTTCTATTTCAAGATTTGCTTTTTAAAAAATTTTGGCAGGATTAAATTAGAAGACTCTTTTTCCCCCCAATTTTCTTCAAGGTGTAACTAAATTTTCAAACCAGTTCCACTAGAGACACAGAATACCAGCCTTATCCTACTGTTGTTACTATAAAAAATTGCAGCTACTTCTAGAAATCACAGGGAAGCATTAATAGCTTCTGTCATGGCTCTATTTTGTCACAAATCCATGCCATTTTGCAGAAGCAGGAAGTGGTGGGCTTGATGTTAACGGTTCTCTGGTTTTCGAGAACAGGTACTCCTCCTTAAACCCCTTAAAAAAATGTTTCACAAAGTTGTGCCTTCCCATGTAGTCCTTCCCATGGAATGTCCTTCCAGACCCACAACAGTCTCCAGGAGACTCTTCTCACAGTTAATTTACCCCTGTAAATTCTGTGCTGGGAGGATCTTGCACACATCCCTGAGGTTCCTGTGCTAGCAAATAGTATCAGCTGCAAGAACTAGTAAATGCAGAGAGTGTTCATGGACGTGCAACCTAGACCCCAAGACCCAAAATCTTGGTTTACCTGGGAGATCTGAGTTTAGAAATAACATCCGCTTACAACAGAGACCCAGTGGCTACGTGCATAAATGATATCTGAGAACATAATGGACTCACAGGTGAGAGGAGGAGTACCTTCAGGACCTGCAATTTAGCCAATACCAATTCCTACTACTGTTTCCCAATTAGCCAAAAGAGGGGGCTAGTTCATTCCTTTTTTTCATGTTTTTCAAAAACATGTTTCTATTACCTGACCTTGGGTTATTGGAATATTCCTGACGGAAAATGAGGTGGAATCTTCTCCAGCGGCACCTTTATTACTAGCAGATTGACTCACAGTGAGGATCTTTGCTTTCCATTTTGTTCGCAACACGTCCATCTGCATGACTGTACTTCATATTAAAAGGCCTCCACCTAGCCACAGTACCTTGCAACTGTGTTGGACCATTTCATGGCGTCAAATGAACTGCGGCGAGGAAAGAAGACCTGTTGGACAGTGCATTTTGAGCTATTGGAACATGCATTAAACTGTTCTTTGCCTATAGCCCAGCAGAGCCAGGAAAAGAAAGTTGTTACGCAAGTTTCAGCATTAAGTATCTTTGACTTATTGCTGTGATTATACTAATTGCTCATCTTCCTAGTGGGAGGTTGCAGGAAGCTGTTTTGAAGTAATCAAGCTGAGATGCGGTCTTCTATTTATAAGAGGCCTGGAAATCTTACTCTCCCAAAAAGAGTATCTAATTGAATCTCTAAAAAACAGCAGATACGATTTCTCTTTCCTCCCTCAGAATCTCACACGAGTTTATGATTCTGTTCTTCCTCACTGTGAATGTCTGTGAACTTTAAACGATGTTGCCCAAGAGTACTGCAGACAGCATTTGTTCTCCTGTTTGCCCAGGTTTTGAGCGCCCAGCAAAACCTCTGCAGCTTTGTATTAACTCCAGGATCATCTCAGAGAGATATACGGTGCCATATGAACACACATATTACCCAACTCCTAGGCAGCTTAAATACAAAAATAATAATGTTTCATATTTACATGAAAGATTTTGGCCCAAAGCAGTTTAATGTTGTGATATACGCATACAGCACCACTGAAAAGGAGTAAGTCCTGGCTGCCATGCAATTGTAGCCCCAAGGAAACTCTCCACCTGATGGGGAGAGGTAATTTAGGTCAAGAACGCTTTGATCTATGCTGATCACAATAAAGACCACTGAACATTTTTTTCTCCATGCAAGACCTTTTAAAGTAAAAAAAGGCCAAAAGTCAACATATTTACCTCAGACAAATGAAGGCAGAGCCCAGCACCAGCAGAATTTGAACCAGTATTTCTAACTAATTTATTGAGAGCCGGTGTGTGGTAAAGCAGGGGCAGCCTTCCTCAGAGCAACAAGATCATTCTGCTGAGATGAGGTTAAATTTCATCATAGATCACTGGCAGGATTTTGCTGTTGTAGATGTTGTTCTGTTTTTTTTCCCTAGTTTGTGACTACAGTTTCTTGGTAAAACTGGGCACGTATTCTTAATAAGTTGTTCCAGGAAAGCCAAAATGACTTGATAGCAAAGGTTATATTTTGCCCAATACTTTCAACCAAAGAAAAAGAAAATGGAAAGTCTAAGTGAACTGTTCTGACATTTCTGAAGCACTTCATTTACAGGCACATGCAATAAACACAAAGGAAATAAAGAACTAAATCCACACTGGTAGTGAAGGAAGCAGCAGAAGTGACTTTTTTTTTCACAGGAGACTCACTACTAGGGATTTTATGGAAGCTGAACAAAACTCAGGTTAAAATCCTTCCTCAGCACAAGGGGATTTAAAGGCATGTGTTTCATCTAACAAGGAAACGTCTTACCCCCTGACTGCTCTGTAAGGTATCCTGGGGTCGAGAAAATGTAAGAAAGGCAGGACATTCCTTCAGGCTATATTTGCCTTGAATATGAATATGAATATAGATTTATAGGAGTGTCTTTAAATACGAGTTAAGCTGGCTTAAGTACTTGGTCCTTTAAATTCTATCTAAGAGCTTTCTTACCTAAATGCCGGTATTTCTGGATGTAGTCCCAGCCCAACAAATGTCTCACAAAAACTGTACAACAATGTAAATAGGACTATGGAAGAAAACACATCCCAGACTAGCATGCATGTCAAGGCACTTTCCTGGCAGATGAAATATAATTTCAAATCACCTTTGGCAAAAGGATCTCACCTGGGGTCTCCTACACCGTGCATGAATGCCCCACAGCTGAACTTTTCAGAGAGAGGGGTTGATGTCTTTGTAAGGTCTATTTTTAGATAACTTGTATCCACAGATACGGGATGATGAGACACAAGAAAAGTGGGGTTTAGAGAGAAGAACTTAGCATGGGAAACTGGAAGGATTAGGGAGTACCATTTGATTGTTTTATTAGACAGACTTAGAGGAGTCAGAGGCCAGGGAGAAAAGATCGCTCTTGAAATGGGATTTGAAGACAGTCAGGAGGTCACTGAAGTAAACAGCAGGGTATCTGTTACAGAAGCTGAGATTCATGGGAGAAAGACTAGGAGAAAAAGGTCCAAAATTAAAAGTCCTCATCTCCCTCTATACATCATCACAAATCAATACAAACAAAGTAATTCACAGAAAGAGGCAATTTCATGTGTTTGTTTGCAAGCCCCGATGGATCTATTGCCTGGCATGCCTATTGTTCCTATCCTTGACACGACACACACAGCACAGGTATCATGATGTATATAAGCCATGAAAAACTCCAGTGTGTTTCATTACCATGAGAAATGCAGGGGCTGGCTGCTTTTGACAGCCAGTGATGCTATTAGCTAGCCTTTTGCGTTGGTAGCTGAGGAAAATTCAGTCAACATACTTTAACCTTCTGAGCAATCCCAGCACATTGTGCTCTTACCAAAGCAGCTGATAACAACTGAAGTACAAGCTCTGCGTCAGACAAACAGCAGCTGGGGGAAGGGAGCTCTGCTCTCCTTCCTCCCCCACGCCAGCCCAGCTTGTAGATCAAGCTCGTCATCCCTTTCAAGGCAAAAGGCATTGACAACATCTTTCTTCCTCAAATAACGGAGAAAGAGGGGAGCTCACCACCGCACTGAAATTTTGTAGAGCGGTGAAAATACGCAAAAGCACTCAACAGCTCTAAGAGAGCACAGGGAGGACAGCCCACACCTACCTGATGCTTGGACTCCAGCATAGACCTTGCATTATAAACTGAGTTTAGGCTCTGGTCCAAGACAAATCGTGAACTCTGCTGACTTAATTTCAGCTCCTCTCTGCAGCCTTTCATTAGGAGTGGTAAAGGTTCCTTCTGAGCTTTTTCAAAGTAAGGAAACCCAAGTGGTCTCCAATTTCAATTGTGCACTGTGATGAAAGTAGGCTGTCTGGGAGGAAAAGGGGGGGAAACTGGCCAGCCCTTTGAGTTCAGTCTGGGTCTCACATATGTAGGAGTGCAGGAATTCCTCAGCTTCACATTTGGAAATGGGCCCTGGTCAGAAAGTAAAAATAGAAAAGTGTGTATGCAATTCTAAGAAGCTCAGCTGCAAGGAAAGGGGAAAAAAGTTTCCTGTAGTCCTTGATTCAAGCTTTTCAGAAGTTTCAAGGACAAAGATGAAGCAGCTCCAGGGCTCCATTTCATTTTGGAACTCATAATTCATTATTCTGCACAGTGGAAAACCATTCCCAGCAAAATGAAACTTTTTTTTTGTCAGTCTCATTTTATAGTTTGCTTTAAAAAACCCACTTAGACAAAATATCCATGTATATTCTCCATGGTTATTTTATAGCAGGACCACATTTTAACCATTATTCTTTTAACATTAGAAAAGGAGAAAATATCTGGTAAATGGAGAGAATTAACAGTAGATAACACTGTTCCTTTAAGCTCCAGCTTTAGCAGAGAGCAGCTGTATCATTTCCCTCTGGGAATGCAGTTATGCTTCCTTGCTCAAATATCCCCAGAAAGGGTGAAACAGGTTTGCATGAGTACGTGTATCAAAGAGAGCTGAGCTTAGAGTGGGATGCCCAAATTATCTGTACATGTAAAGCTCATGTAAATTCCTTGTATAGTCCACAGCACAAGCTACATTCGCCTTCAGAATGTAAGTACAGAGGAAACCAAGGAGTAGCTAACATAGGACTAAAACATCCATCCCTTGATCCTCTGTTGGGAGAAGGGTTGCGCAGGACTCAGCCAGCAATACCTAGCTGTATAAATAGCTCTGTGTGCGTGTGTGTGTGTGTATGTCTGTGTGTCTGTGTGTCTGTGTGTGTACACGCAGCTACAGCTACACACAACGGAGGCAGCTGCAGGTGGAGACACAAAGGCCAGGACATCACTGCCTATTTTTTTTTCCACAAAAATAGCCTGGCTGCTACTGCTGCTGCTGAAGGAAGAAGCAGAGCAGGAGGAAGTGGCAGCATGCCTCAGAAGCAGCTTTGCTACTGCTTGCCTTCCCATTTCCCCATGAAACTTGACTTTCTAAAGCTTTCCCTGCCACTCATTGTCCCCTGGCTGTGTCCTTATCCTCCCATGACAGAGGGGACATGGCCTGCCATGCTCCTGCATGCCACCCTGGGTGGTGTAACCAAATTTTGCCTACCAAAAGCAGCCTTGAGGTAGGCCTGCAACATGTCCCCAGTGCACCCCCAATGCCAGTCTCTACAGGCCAGACTGGGTTGCCCCTATGGCTTCTGGGGACTCTCATTACCCCATGGCCTCCAGGCTGGCACTCCAGGTCCCACAAGCACAGGACCAGCATCAGGACAGAGCAGCTGCAGGTGAGCTACGTGGGGCTGCAGAGCCACAGCAGGTCCCTCGGCCAGGCTCCTTCCCATCAGTCGCAAGATGTACACCATCCCTGGACAGCCAAGGAAAAGTTGGGCTTTCCCTAGGACTTGCTAGACCCAATATGATGCAGTCATCATCTTGGGCATTTTCTTTCTAACTGTATTTATACATCAACACCCAAAAGATGAGGAGACATAACTGCTGGCCCATGGTGGAAGGATACATGTGTGGGTACACACACGCTTTCAATTTTAAAAAATTAACAGCATCGCCACTCTCACTGGTATCCATTTTGATTTTATTCCTACTTCACCACAATAATTTTCTGGGGTTTTTTGAGGGGATAACAGTAATAAAATAATTGTATGTGAAACAAGAACACTCAAAACTTCAAAAAGATAAAGCATGAAACAGCCGAAAAATAAAAGCAGCTTTCAGCAGTTCTACTTGCAGAATCAGAGCAGGCTATAGTTTAAATGAATAAATAAAATGCCTAGTAATTTTATTGAATTATATTGTTCAGTTTCAATTGTGTCCCCCAATATAAACAGCCCAGCAATTGATGTGATACTGTAAATTTGTGGATTGTGTCTGTAATGAATGTGTTCTGGAATGACCTTCTGAGAATAAATCAATACTGGAAAGAAAAGACCTCTGCTGATTTGGATTTCTGACTCTTCTAAATCAGTTTCCAAATGGTCAGAATTTCTATTAACAACAAAAATCACCCCAAAATATGAAGAATAGCGAGTGACATTTTTCACAGTACAGGTCCTCTTAGCATCCTCAAATGTTCTTAGAAGGTACTTCATGCCTCTCAGACTCCTGAGAAGGTAGGCAGCTAGGGGAAGGAATTAGCTACACATTTTCCAAAACAGCAGTTTCCAACCTGTGATCACCACAAACCCACAGGCTAACTGACCTACAAAGAGAATCTATGAAGAACAAGCTAGTCGTGGGATGTCAGTCTCTTCTCCTAAGTAACAAGCAATACAGCAAGAGGAAATGGCCTCAAGTTGTACTGGGGAGGTTTAGAATTGGATATTCGGAAAAATTTCTTCACTGAAAGGTTTGTCAACCATTGGAACAGACTGCTCAGGGAAGTGGTGGAATCGCCATCCCTGGAGGCATTTAAAAGATGGGTAGATGTGGTGCTGAGGGACTTGCTTTAGTGGTAACCTGGCAGTGCTAGATGTATGGTTGGACTTGATGATCTTAAAGGTCTCTTCCAACCAAAACGATTCTATGATTCTATGAACACTCTTAGTTTGGGAAAGAGTCCACAGATCAAAACTGGTGAAACTCTTCTTTTACAACAGAGGAAGATAAACTCTGCAAAGTTGATCTTTCAGCATTCAGTGAGCAGAAGGCTGAAGTAATGTGATCCTTTCTCCTCACTTTCAGAATGGTCTGCGTAGTTAAGTCCTCTAATTTGAGGGTATGACTGGATGGTAAATCTCTTTGCCTGGCATTGTACTCTTGAAGATTTCTCCATTTCAAGTACCTCTGAAGGGCTGTGCTGCTAAAGTAATTCAGCTGGTGGAGGCATCCCTGAATGTCTCTGTCACCATGTCTGTGTCCCAAGGCAGCAGTGTGTCAATATAGTCATGTTCCTGGCTGTCACATTGCTTACCAAATCCAAACAGAAACCTAGAACTAGATCACCTCGCATCTAGTGGAGAAATTGTTAGCTATGCAGCCAAAGTTTTCTAATCACTCTGTCTTTATTTTATTAACTTAGAAGTCTCAAGCTGGCACTAATTCATTCACTTCATTCACCTCTGCTGCAACCAAAAAGATGGGGTTTAAATTTGCACCAGAATTTAGTGCTGCTGAGTCACAGTTACTGAGCTTCACTTTGGTTTTGCTGCTTTCAGACGTCTTTTCCTGTTTGTTATGAAATCAATATTGCTCTGCTGTGAGCTTAAATGGGGCAGGGCAGCCTAAGTTTTGCTGATGAGTAACTTCAGTGTTTTGGGGGTAAAGAAGAACAAATTACTTCAGCTGCAAAAAATGAATATACATACTGTAAGGAGAACTTGCTCAAATATGGGCAGGTGACAGTCAAAGTCACAAGTATCATTGCGAAAGAGCTGCTAAAGTGGAATAATATTTGTGCACTGCAAACAGATTTGTGCTGCTGAGCAAATCTGACTCCTCTTGGGAGCAGACCTCAGAAATGCATTCCTTTGCAGGCAACACAGTGGGCATACAAACACTTTAGTGTCAAATAAAATGAAATATAAAACAATATGAGCAGTGCTCAAATGGTAAAGCGAGAGGTGGATATTCTATATTACCAATTCTCAGGCCTCTTGTTTGAGAAAGGGTGACTGGGAAGAGTATTTACTACTATTTGGTACTATTTTTTATAACCTCAGTGCCCTAGAAGATGGAAAGTGGGGATACCAAACATAAAGAAGCTGGTAGGAGGAGAGCTTACAGTCACATTCATGTCCTCCTCTGACTGCTAGTCATCAGCACCCACTCCCGAAACCGTATTATTTTACTCTTTCCAGTACCAAACCTGCATTAATGGCAGTCTAACCATGACAGAAGGCGTTGGCGTTCTGTGTACAGTGATGTGACAGCTCTCAATAGCAACGCATTCAAGTGTGGATCAAAAACAAGGAACGGTTCAAAAAAATGGCTCAGCCAATCCTGCCTTCCCTTCTAGGGGGAACATGGTATTTGGACACACAGGAAGACACAGACACCACACAAAGTACAGTAAAAACCGCACGCATCTGGCTGGTTGTTGGTTATTGAGCTCCAACGGCATCTTCAACAACTTGCATGGGAATCTTCCAATGCAATTATTTAGTTTGTTCCAAATTGTAGCATCTCATTTTTCCACCCCAATATTTACAGATTTAGATTCCTTATGCAAGCTCCAGCTCTTACAGACTGGGGGGAAATTTTAGCAGCAGGATGTATGGGATTGTTAATCTTTAGTAACTGCAGCCAAGTGTCCATGACCTGCCCCATGGATATACAGATTTCCCAGTTCTTTTGAGTTTGCAAGGCCAAATTGTTCTGCTTCAATATAGTTCAGAGACTCCCCTGCCTCCACTGGTCTTATCCCTGAGATCACTAGGAGGTGAAGGGGAAGAGCAAACAGGACAAATACATTCCTGATGTAAGCAGATGAAACCTTATAACCTCATTTTTCCTCTGCCCCCATTTTAGGACTTGTCAGTTGAGTAGCAGCTGTTTACACCAATTATGAATTTGGCCTAAGATATAGAAATAAAGCAGCGGATTATATTCCATGGAGAGTACATTAAAAATAAACAATGCATGCGTGTGTGTGGCAGAACTGAGTCTTCAGTCCTTAATTATAGGAAACAGGAAATACTTTGGTTGCCCTCCTTCCCAAGATCAAAATTAGTTAATAATTACACCACTTCTTAAAGGTTCCTTCTCCCTTTGGCTTTACTGCCACTGAGGAGGGGGAGGGAAGGGCGGAGGAGGGGGGAGGAAATCAGGGATCACCATAACAATATGTAGGTGGAAAAAAGAGACCTTACGCGTTCTAAGATAAGAGCAAGGAAAGCATCGCATGAGAAAATCAGGCTGTCCTTCCCTTGTGCAGCACAGTAGGTCATTCAGGAGCATTCAGGAGAATTCTTTTGCTTCGTTATTTTTTTTCACAGCCGTATTTAGGAAGCTGCAGAGCATTATCAAAAGACATTCAGGAGCTGGGGTGGGGGCAGTCTTAGCAAAGATTTCAACAATCTTTAAACCATCTGGCAATTTTCTGCACAGAGAGCCAGCTGAAGGTGGAGATGAGGGGACAGAAGTTTTTCTTAAATAAGAATAACCTGGCATTCTTCTCTGCTTTAAGACATTGTCTCCTCTGTGTTTGCATTTCTTTCTTTTTAAACTAAACAAATTTAAAATTAACAACTCGTTAGGTAATCTGAGCCAGATTTCCAAAAATATTGCATGAGACAGCTCAGTGGCAGCATCTAGTCTGTTGCAAGCAGTCTGCACAGGCTCAAACCACATTAAAACTACTTTATTAACATTTTTTAGACCAGTATAATGTTGCACTTCATACAATAGCATAGGTAAGGAGTGAGAATCCAGGCCTGCAGCTTCACTGTAGAAAGAAAATTCACATCTTGTCAATATTGGGCAAAAAAGGCTGCAAATGAAGATGTAAAATCAGGTTCATGTTTAAAACATCTAAACTAATATTGCTTTAGGAAAGAAACAACACATTAAGAACAATGTGTGAATATCCACTGACAGCCCTGAGTGCAGAATATTGTTTCAATAGTGCAGTTTGCTCATATACATAAAATAAGTAGGATTCAGTTGGTTAATAATTTATCTGGTGACTTCTTAATCTTGAACCAAAAATATCCTTGAATGTTTCCAGAGAAGCTGATATCAGGCATCCACAGCAACTGTAAAATCTGCCCTTTTTCTGCTTTATACTGGCTGACAGTTCATCATAGTCTTGGCTCTGCAAAAGACATACATACGTGATTAATTTAATGCTCAGCAAGTAGTGCCATTAACATCATGTGCCTATGCCTTCTCAGACTCAAGGGCTTACATTTGCCCGGTGCCCTCTCAACACAGACAGACCTCTTGGGAGGGGCTTTGAGCAAATCTTATTTCAAAGAACGAAGGAGAGAGGGAAAAACGGGTTTTTCTCCATAAAGGAAATATCTGTGCCAGCAGTACAAAGCTGGGGCTGTCCACAAGGGCTTGCAGGATCCCTTCTCTTGTCAGGCAGCAGCAGGGCACTACCCAGCCGCAGTGGCCACCACCCACCCTCCAGTCGTTAGCCCTGCAGCAGCATGATCAAGAGGGTTGGACTCTTCACCGAATAAAAGTTCCCCAAAAAACGTAAATGAACATACAGTTGTTTTTGCCATGCTGGCAAAAGAAACCCCTGCGTTTGAACCTTTTGGCTTCACTCAAAGAGTCCTGGCCTTGTTTTCCCGAAATCCCTCAGAGAAAGACGCTAGGGCTGAGGCAGTGAGTATTCAACTGCTGCCGGTCTTCCAGCAGATACCATTAACCCTTTGGCTGCTAATTGTCCTCCGCTGAAAAATGGGTGTCTGCTTTCGGACAACTCAGCATTTATGTGCTACCCCAACGTCCTTGAAAGTTCAAGGTTCAACAGCAGCCGAGCACTTAAGCAAGCACTTACTGCAGCTTGGTGGTCAAATGGATAAGAGCAATTACCTCTGAGGGCTCCTTGAGTGTTTTCAGCCCTGCTGCTAACTCACTGGCTATCCCCAAGCAGCTCCCCCATCTTGGTTGCATGACGTGCATTAATACTAAATCTGTGAGCCTTACTTAAATAACTAGTGTAAAAGGCTTTGTATCTTCTGAATGAGAGGAAGCAATGTGTGGAAAACCACCTAATGTTATACTGGATTTTAAACTATAAACCAAATAAGCAGATTTTGGAGTGCAGCTACGCTGAGCGCACACATTCATCAGCAGGAAGCATTGAGACTTCATCTCTCCAGTCGGACAAAGAGAGTGATAATTTCTTGTATCAATCTTGCAAAGAATGTGCTCACTTGCTGCAGCAAAACAAAGCAAAACACATTCACGCAGCCTAGTAAAGCTCCCCTTAATCCATGTGCTTACAAATACAGTGGGCATAGGTATTTGGAAGTTAAACAGATTTGTAACACAGTGCTGTAAAAAATAATATCACTCTTGGTATTAGGCGGTAATTTCAGAATGTTGAGGAGAAGCTCTTAATGAGTTTACTGCTGGCTACCATGGAGAAGATGATAGGACTGGGATGCCAGATCATTAAACACTTGGAATTATTATTCTTTTGAATATTACGGTGGCCATAAAGGCCAACTCAGTCTCTGCTACAAAGGATTTTACAATTGACCCTTGATTTTTCCCAAAGTTTATTTGTTGCTTTTGTTTTTCTAAGTTTGAGAATACCCAGCTATATTTCTGTTCTCTCAAATTCCGTAAAAAGCTTTAAAGACTATATTTGGTGAGAAGATAATGTGGATATTAAAGACACAGAATAGCCACCCACTGCATTGTATTATCTCCTGCTGCAAACTACCACAAAAGTAATTACTATGCCAGAAATCCAGCTCAGTGTTACTGAATGGTTATCAGATTCATTTGGCATAATTCTCACAGAGAAAAAAAATAGTTTATGGTAAAAAAATAGTTTGCCAGTGTACTCTGACATATGCCCTCCCCGCCATTCCCATTACTCTGGAAGAACTCCTAAGTATTAAATATGGGCACTAGACAAGCTGTACAAAGCAGAATGAAGCCTAAATTTGTGTTTAATGAGTCGTCACATGCTCTCTTAGTAATTCTTTTATGCAAGAACTTCCTTAAATTGTGATCATTAATAACATGCTATTCGGATGCCTCAGATGAGTCTCAGATTTCCACTATAAACACACTTGCTTGTGATTACCACTGGAATAACAGGATTTGAGTATTTGTGCCCTGCTTATCCATGAACAGGTAACACTTAGGATTCAACCCCTGCAAGCTGTCTTACAGCCTGACCTGCTTTGAACCAAGACAGCTAATGCAGACAACAGTGACTCCCTGGCAAACTGGTTCTGAAGTCTAACACTGGTCTGAATTTTTTTCCAGCCAATTTTTTTTGTTTCTGTAAATCTGTTTTCACTGCTCAGCAGGTAAAAAAAAGAAAGGGTTTTGAAAGAAATTACACTCACTACAAGTGGTCTTGAGGTTTGGGACATGGAACAAGGCTGTGTGGAGGATGCCGTGATCCTGAGGTCCAAAAACCACTGTTCACATCCTAAGAAATTATATCTTTAGACTATGGTGTCCTCAGCATTACTGCTGCAGTTCTTCACAGTGTTTTGGACTGAAATAAAATCCCTTGTCTCTTAGACAGTTTATTTTTACATATCAGGAACACAAGAAATTTACACCAGCTTAGGTGGGCAGGCCACAAAAGGGTAAGGGAAAAACACCAGAACGGGAGGATGTTAAGTTGCTTTGGAATCCAGTGGATTCTCTCAGAGAGAAAAAACTGGCTTGGTTCCACTTGGCATGCCATATATTTTTTAAAAAAAAATAATGAAGATTCTTCTTCTTTTTTTTTGTTTTTTTTTTTGTTTTTTTTTTTCTGCAATGTTGCCTAGTGCAAGTCTCATAAATTGTGACATCAAAACAATGTAGCATAAAAATCTCCAGGCACGTACATGCTCACACACACAGCTTTAATCCATTTACATTTCCTGTGGTCACATCAGGTGTTGGCTAAGATTTCAATTTTTGCTTTTTCCAACAATGACAACACTACTAGCTCCTGCATGAAATATAGGTCATTTGGAGAGATAGATAATAGGTACAGAGATATACACTTACCTACATATATATTCAGGTAGGAAAAGAAAGGAAGAAGATCATAATATATATATTCTTTTCTAGAAAATAAATTATGTTTGCACTTGTATGTAGGGCTCTTGATTCCCATGAGGCAGTTATTAGAAGTTTCCTTCTCGTATTTAGTCATGTTTGGAATTGTTTTCAGGATGTTTAGACTCTTTTCTTCAAGTTGTCACCAGCTCATTACCACAGAATTACATTTTACAAACAAGAGCTGGCTAGAGCCAACTTGGCTTGGCTACTGCTGCCTGAGGGAATTTGAAAAAATGATAATTTCACTGCCTTTGGAAATAGACAGGCATGGACCCAACTGCAGGCAATCTCACCTCTTTACTCCCTTTCTGAGCTGAAGCAAGCAGCTTTTGTTTTCTTGGAGGAGCTCCCCTGTTATTTGGAAAGAGAACACACATACAGAATATTTTTGCCCCCAAAACACAATACATCTGAGCAAACATGAATTTTCATCTTAATGACTCTCAAAATGCAGTGCTGCACAATAAGGTCTTTCAAACCAGTGGTGAATCACACCATTGCAACCAGTGCTCAGAGCAGGACTCCACAGAAGGTTCAAAGCAGCCCAACACCTTGTCTTTTCCAAAAGAGGCAAAGTTGATGATGGCACTGACTGCACCCAGAGCCTTTTCCATTCATGACTGGCCCATCTGCACCTCACTGGACAACAATTTACCCACCCCTTACAAACACACACACACACACACACGCACACACCCTGCACTGTGATAATGTCATAATTAGCAATTGATCTTTTTGCCTAACAGAAATTGTCTTGCTGCTGCCTTCGATCCTTCTGAAAGTGTCCCTCCTCAGCTTCAGTTTCATGAACACCTTCAAAACTGCAGCTTCCACTTCCCTGTAATTCCCTTTTTTGCAAAGGATTTGCAAAGATCTCCTCAGAGAAAGAAGTGCTAGCTTTATAGAAAATTAGAGGCAAACTTTAAGGGATGATCTGCCCACATGATTGCTCAAAGGTCAAAATGATGTGCTTTTTCTTATAATTATGGTTAGATAGTAACTGCTGGTTAGTGATAAATTAAGTCAGCACATCTTAAGTTGACTTGGCATGAGAACAGGATATTAATCACCAAACAGCCATAATTTACCTTCAGTTACAACATAAATTGCAATTGTGAATAGATCAAGCCGAATATAAGCTTATTCCAAAAGCAATCTGCAGGACAGATTCTCAGGCAGTGAGAGCTTCCAAAGTTTAATTAAATTCAGAGCTACATCAATTAACACTAGCTGAGGTTTGGGTCCAAAGGATGATCTGTGGAGTAAGTCGAACACAATTTACCTTATTATCAGTAAGAATATTCACATTTTTTGTCCTGATGGAATAGCAAAGCTGTCCTGAGTGCACAGGGCCGTATTCTGATGCTTCTCACAGGTGGAACTGTACAAGCAGCTTCACTGCATCTGCAGAATAATTCCCTCACGATTGTGCTCTAAGTGTAAGTGGTTACCTGTACTTGCTGGGAAGATCAGGTACTTCCAAGTTACTGGTTCTCATTGCTAAGACCTCCTGCAAAAGCAAGTTAAATTATCTAAAAGGTAAGCCTTCACTCAGATTGTATGAACAAAAACAATGCAGCCAGCAACTTCAAGTATTCAGGTCTTCAAACAGAGGAACTGCTTCGCCTGACTGCTAGCCCAAGCTTGTGAAAACCAGAAAAGAACAACTGTGCCCTTGAATAATCTTCAGAACATTATGCAAAATTCCATGTTTTGTGGAACTTTCTTGAAAAAGAGAGTAGCAATTAAGAATAAAAGGAGATAAATGTTTTAGAACCTTTCTAGTGTACATTTGTTATTTCCTAGCTCATACTCATTCTTTTGGGCATGATTTCAGACAGTGTAGTGCCTGTGAAAGCAAGAAATCCCACTTTTCAATTTTTGCAGTCATTTTCTTATAAGATTCTGGTCAGAAAATGAGACTAACATTTTACAAAAATGCTTGCAACATTTTTGTCACTGTCTCAAAATGGATAAAAATGTGTCAGAAAGTTTGACAAATACCAAGAATGTGCCTCTATGCTGTCAAGAGCATCCCCCTTCTTGATGAGCCAAGACATGTACTACTCCCACCTTCACACTTCTGCCTAGAGCTCTGTAACTTTTTCCTGTGGGGAGTCCTAAACCTTGAGCCGGGAGATTTTCCCTCTATTTACGTTAGGTAGAGCACAGCCTTTTGCCACGTTAACAGAAATGCTACTTATCTTGGAAACAGGCTGACCATCTGAGCACTGCATCATCTGAGTACTTTTAGATGTTCAGCAGCTCAAGTGTCCTATTGTGGATCATTCCCTTGCAGAACAAATGTTGCTGTCTGAGACTGTTCCAAACATTTGTTTGGCACACGAGCATTCCCTCTCCTTTTGAAGCAGTATTAAAAGCACTGTCAGCTCATTAATGGATTTTTTTTTTAACTTTTCTTTTGGCAGAAATGAAACTATCACTGAAGGAAGTATCTTGTAAACATTGAAACAACCACAACAGCATTCCATGCGTACACGCTGGAAAACAAAAACAAAATAAAAGCAGCCTTTTGCAATGAAACGTGTCTTTCCTGAATCAGCAAAGACTCCCATGACCTTGCAGCCATTCTTTGGAACAGCCACTGAGAGCATGAATCAAATAACAAAATAAAAGCACTATAGTGCAAAGGACAAATATTCCAGGGTGAGAGGAAAGCCACTGCTCTGAAAACACCAGGCACTGAAATCTTACCCGTGGATTGACTTGTGTACAAATGTCACCATGCCTACGTCAAAGGCCAGATTTCCCAGAGGACTCAGCTTCCCTTAGAGAAATTCAGTAAAGACCAGAGTTTTAAAGATCTCAACAAGCCAGATTTCCAGAAGAGCTTATTCCAGAGGGCTAGCATTGATATTTAGATAAGACCTGGGTATCACAAGAAGTTTATACATAAAAAAATCCTCCTGATAGGTAGCATGTTGAGCATTCTGTGTAGAAATGTAGGAATGTGTTTTTACCCTTACTATCCCTCCTCCTCTTCTTTTCCCCATTTAATCTTTTTTTAATTTAAGGAATTGAAGACATTTTAATTCAGCTTGATATACTCTAGGTATCAAAAGAAATAGGTTTTGTCTGAACTCTGTAGCCTCTACATAGGCACTCTCTGTAAATAATTGTGTATCTTTCCTTCCATTACTGGCTACATCTGATTGATTTTTTTTTTGTACCCAGGCATTTTTGATGAAAGATGTGTTATCAAAATCTAAGTGGTTTTTTTTCAGAAAGTAGCTGATTTGGATGAAATATAAAAAAAAAAAATTAATAAAATCAAGCCTCCAAAACTCCCAAAACACCAGGAAAAGGCTTTTCTCAAACATGTTCCGCTTTGAAGTGCCTGTTCTTCAAAAGACAAGGCAGAGGCAGTGGAAAGCTGAAGTTAGTCCTGCCTTCAAAGGATCAGTATGACTTGCTACACTGTATCTGTGTCTTTTGGGTATGGCTAAAAACCAAATTTAGATTATGTTTAGATGTATGTACAAGAATAGGGGAACGGGACATGTTTATCAAACTTAATCTCTGTGCTTTGGAAAATAATTTGTTAAGATTAATGTCTTGCTAATTCCAGAAAACTCCAAATCATTTGTTAGATTCATGCAAAATCAGACATCTGACTGCAAAAGCATGCAACTTGAACAAAATATACTTTGTGTTCTTTTGATTCACTGTCTAGGGTTGGTTTACACTTCCAGGCTTGTAAGAAAGGCTAAATAAAAACTCTTTTAATGAGAAGGTAGGTGCTTGTTTAAAAGTGACAACAATAGCTTTGGCAGATTAGGTAGGTAGGTAGGTAGGTACGTAGGTAGATAGACAGACAGACAGACAGACACTTAGATAGATATGTAGATACAGAGAGGTACTGGGACTTGGAATGAAATTCCCTGAAATGCCCTAGCCTCAGGTGCTCTCAGTCTCATGACAGATTTGTGATACGGACTTTGTCATCAGTCAAGAAGAAAACTGGATCTAGAACTGCCATGTAATGTATGGGACAGTTTCTCCTAAGGTGCAAGGTTTATGTAAGATAACCATCTGTCTCACTCATGCTTGTAACAGTTTGGGCAAAATAACTGTGGTCCTGTTCCTCTCTCATAGCTGTCAAAATCCACTGAGCAGTCAATGATTCAGACACCCTGAGCAATTACCTAGAGCAGACCATATTCTATGCATCTAACTCACCAAAAACCCCAGGAAAGCTGGAGTTTGCTCTGATATCCTTGCAAGAGAGCCTGCAACAACAAATGAGCTTGCGATACGTTTGCAAGAACTTAAATCACTGAAAGGAACAGGTATGAAAAGGAAAAAAGAAGCAGATCATCATGGCATCAGTATTTTAAGTATTTTGTCTTAAAACATGATCTATAATACAGAGGATTGCATCGAACATCTAAAACAAAGCCTAGATGATAATTTCTGGTTTCACATGCCCGTTTTGTGAAGCGTAGCCTCTCTTTTTGGACCATACTTCTCTGTGAGTTCAATATTGTATAAGGACATTCATTAACTTCTGGTATAATTAGTCACAATAGGCAAAAGGGAATGTATACCGTCCCTTGAGTATTTAATGTACCCATTTAGCCATTCAGTTGCCCAAACCTTGTGTAGGTGCTTGAAGGCACCGTTAAAGTTTTCTGTTTTCATTGGGAATTGAGTAGGCAATATACACCTCAATACATGCATAAAATATTCTTTGGAAAAAGCATGACATTGCTGATGTAGGTCAACTATTAAAGATCTTGGCTCTGAATTAGTGTATTTCAGTTGCAGAAGAACAGTGGTACAGTTTAGACTATCTTAGAGCACTTGATTAACTAGTCCCATTTCCAGCAGAACAGAGAAACCATCCGTCACAGCCCACGTTACTTCCCAGACCTTAACATGACAAGGACAAGACTGTGTTTAGTGAAGCCTTTCAACTAAGAGAACAGATAAAACTCCATGACATTACAAAAGTCTTACAAGATTGAGTCTCACAGCAGACCTTGACATAGGTCTGGAGAACTGATGATCCCTCTGTTCTTACTACTTTCACAAGATCTCTGCTATCCCACAGTGCAATACCTGACTTAATTTTTTTGTCAGTCTCAGCAGATTTCACTCTCCCAGTTCTGAAGGAAGGAGTCTAGGATGTAAATTTGTTCAGCTTTGCTGCATTTCACAGTATTGCTGTGTCTCTCTGATCTAATGCACCTAGGAATTTATATCATGTCCACTGCTGCATTCATCTGAGTACTTTTCTGTTGTACTGGAAAAGGGTTCATTTCCACAGAAACTAGCTCTGGAAGGGAATTTTCCAGAATTTTACTGGGGAAGGAAACACAGAATGTGTTTTTTCTGTAATATAAAAAGTGGATTTCAAAGAACTGACACTAGCTAATCTAGCGAACACTACAACCACTGACTCATCCCTCCTTCCTTCAGAATGACTTCCTAAACATTATCATCAGTACAGGTTATGTCCAGTTACAGAGACTAAGTTTTTCCATTTAAAATACCTTAAGAAATAACCATCTCATGACATTAGAAAATACATTTTCCCTGAAGAAAAGACTGACATTTTGTGAAGTAAAAGAGAACTAAAAGTTCCTCTCAACTTCACCTACATTTTCATTGTACCTTAGAACAGTTAGTTTTAGGAAACATGGGTACTTGAGTTTGAAAAAGGGGCAGTTTGGGCTACTGGAAAATGAGCAACACAAGAAAAAAGCATCTCTCATGTGAGTCTGAATTGGTACATGCCAAATTGTAATGGAACAGGGGTAGGAACAGACCTATCCAGCTTCATTTTCACACAATGTAGTTAATTTGTGCTTTTCTTGGATGGCTTATATAAATAAATACACAGTGACTAATACACAAGAAGGTTGTATGGTCACGTCAGCAACTTTTGAGGCTGGTGAATGTCTCACGTGTCACTTGGATATCATCATAGCTCTGGTAAAAGGAGCAAGGAAATATCCATATTCATCTGTTTCCCTTTCCCTTTCCTTTCCTTTCCTTTCCTTTCCTTTCCTTTCCTTTCCTTTCCTTTCCTTTCCTTTCCTTTCCTTTCCTTTCCTTTCCTTTCCTTTCCTTTCCTTTCCTT